>JANAVB010033219.1:27459126-27744755 GCA_029216955.1 Iris pallida | reverse complement strand
TATATATATATATATATAGGGAGCGGATCAAAAGCCCCCTTAGAAAACCCCTCACTCTCAGCCGTCCATTTAATGTTAATTTAATGTTAATATTATGTTAATGTTATATTATTTTATTTTTATTAATGTTAATGTTAATGTTAATATTAATTTTCATGTTAAGTTTTAATGTTTTTTTAGTATTAATGTTAATATTACAATATTAATATTAACATTAATATTAACATAAATGGACGGGTGAGAGTGAGGTTTTTTAGGGGGTTTCTAAGGAGGATTTTGATCCGCTTCCATATATATATATATATATATATATATATAATATATATCTATATATATATATATATATATATATATACACACACACACACAACACACACACACACACACACACACACCACACCCACCACACACCGTTGGTTTCAGTTTAGGCATCAGTCATTTGGGACAAGCACAACAAGTCATATTAGAACTTTTTCAATGAAATATATACACATGTTGGTTTCAGTTCTAGGCATAGGGGTGAGCGTCGGTATAATCGGTCGGTATTTGGTCAGATTTTTTGGTATTTTTTTAAATCGGTATTTAAAAATCAATACCAATATCGTACCATTTAGAATCAGTTTTTTCGGTTTCAGTTAATCGGTATTCGGTCGATTCTTGTTCGGTATCGGTATTTTACCATTTAAATTTGATCAATCAACACACGAATATGAACCTTAAACCTAGAAAATATTTTTTTACCTTTTTTTTGAAGCATTAAATTTCAAAGCCAAGCCTCTACCAAGCAAGCAATTAATCAAATTTATTGAATAATATGTAACAAGTTGCAAACACCTAAAGACTTAAAATCAAATACGATCACTAAGTTTAATTCTTAGTATAAGTTTAACTATACTAAAATTATTTCAAAATTATATGAAAACACAAAAATATAAGCTCAAAAGACAAAACTCAATTCTTAGCATTCTTACATAACTTCAAGTCCACCAAAATCCATTCTAAGTTCTAACAAACTAATTTCCAACTAAACAAAGATAAAAAGAAAAGAGCAATATAAATAATCACGATCACATTCTAACGAAAAAAATGTATATATATATATATATATATATATATATATATATATATTAGTGCCGGGGCACAATTTTTCGATGGAAAACTGAGAAAATGAAATAATTGTAAAAACAATGTTCCAAATCAATACTTCAAGGAAGGTGATTCTGATTACGAAAATCTAAAAAGATTTCGAATCAACAGCAATCGATCGTAGTACTTCTAAAAAGAAGATACAATCAGAATTACTGGCAGCAATGAAGAAGGTGACTGGTGAAAAGCTTATTTGCGCTACACGAACAGCTTCCAGGAACCAGCAAGTTCGTCGGAGAACTTGGAAACTCCTGCTCTTCTGACTCCTCGGATGGCACGAACTCCCGTACAAAAGCAACGTTGGTGCGGCGCCTTTCCTCTCTCTCGAGGCTGCGATCAGAATTGTGTTAAAGAACACTTCTGAATTCTCTGTTTACTTGTGCTAAAAAATACTTCATAAACTTTCTGTGTTGGCTTCACTTCTTGGTATATATTACCAGCCTTGTGAGAGAGAGAGGATGCCTTATATAGGCCCTGCAGCAACTGCTCGGTTGCCACAAAGTTAGGATCATGGTAAAAACTACCCCGAACATGTAGCAATTGGGCTTGCGCAACGTGGCAGCGCAAGTGGCTCGCACAACGAGCGCAACTAAAGTGCACTATGCGCCTAGCGACGATGCTGACGTGCTAAGTGCAAAGTGCGCCAACAAAATGCCACATTACGCTCCATGAGCCCATGAGCCCGAGCTCGAGTCCGAGTCCGAGTCCGAGTCCGAGTCCGAGTCGCTAAGCCCCTACGGGGCTTAGCTCCCATGAAAATAAATTTTCCAAGAGCAAAAAGTATGAATGCTTTCAATTGTTGATTAGCCTTTTTTCCTTTAGAAAATAACCCCACATGGCACACCCATGTGTACCTCCACACCACATGTGCATCTCTAAACTAGCAAAGCTAAATATAGAGATACAAGTCCTTGGCTGGCCGATGTGGGACTAAAATTCACTTTTAAAAAAGACCAAAACCCAACAATCCCCCACATATCTCTATATATGGGTATAAGTGTTCCCCACAGTAACTGTCCATCATGCATTAGGAGAGATGTCGCTGACGACTTGAATCTTCCTGTATGGGTCAAACAACAGACTATAATACAAGAATGGACTAAGCCTTGAATTCTGTATCATAGCTAAAATTCTTTCCACTCACATAATATAGTTACATGTGCTTCTGGCTACACATTAAAGGCCCTGTGCCAGCCTAGTTTCAGTGTATAATTTTGGACGTCTACAAGTTTACCCTCAAGAGACGGCCTGATATCTCTTTGTCCATACACTATAGTTGAGTTAATTATAAAGAGACATGGCATGAAGCGCTTTGCGCTTCCCTTGCGGTGCTATACCGCTATGATATGGCTTAAAAGCCGAGGCCTTACCCCGTACCGGGAACCTCATCGTAGTGTCATACTACTGTAGCATGAGGCAACCGCCTCTTTGTAGTGCCAAACTACCCAGCATGAAGCCTTAGGCTCCCTTGCGGTGTTACGCCGCAACGACATGGCTTGCAAGGCCGAGGCTTTATCCCTAACCGGGTACCTCATCGTGGTGTCGTGCCACTGTAATATGAGGAACTCCTCCTCTTTATAGTACTGACTACACCCCTCTTTATTTTAACATACAGCATTAGGCTAACTGCCTATTTGTGGTGCTACGCCGCTGTGACTTGGCCTGCAAAGCCGAGGCTTTATCCTATTCCTGGGCAGCACCCCACATATAGGAACCTCATTATGGAGTCATCACACTGTAGCATGGAGTTTCACTCCTTGTAGTGCTGCTCTACCGTGCTTCCTGTAAAGCACACCAGGCATTCACTATGCCTGAGAACTCATTAAGGCAATTAAGCCAACCTTCCCACAGGAACCGTTTTTCGCAGAAAACAACAGTAGACAACAGTGGTTATAGGTCCGTAACCTCTCCATGCCTAATAGAACATGTACCCACCGTTCCTGATATTCTTCCGATTAGTGGTCCTCCCTTGAACCAAAAGCTAGATGCCTAGTAGATAAATCTTTGAACTATTAGCATAAAACTTTATGGTAGGAATACAATAATACAATATCAGAATGCCTTCAAGCCCATTTTACAAGCTGTGTCATCGACCAGCTGGCGCTTGAGGCCCTTGGTGAATGGATCCGCCAGGTTCTCTTGACTTCCGAACATCAATCATTGCAATAACACCTCTCTTAATAAGATCGTGTACTGCCATGTGCTTCAACCGCACAGTCCTCTTCTTTCCGTTGAAGAGGTCATTTGATGCCACCGCCGCAGTCGCCTGGTTGTTACAGTATATCGGTATCGCCGGTATTTGTGCCCCAACCACTGGAAGATCATACATGAGCTCCCGAAGCCATTCTGCTTCCTCGGCTACGGTATCAAGTGCAAAGAACTCAGATTCCATAGATGACCGTGAGAGTATAGTTTGTTTCTTCGACTTCCACGATATAGCAGCTCCACCCATTGTGAAAATGAATTCACCTGTAGACCTCTCGCTCTCCACCTCTGAGCACCAGCTGGCATCACTGAAGCCTTCCACTACCGACGGATCTCCGCTGTAGTACAGTGCATATGTTTGAGTCTTCTTGAGATATCTCATAACCCGTTTCACAGCTTTCCAGTATTCAGCACCTGGGTTGCTCGTGAAACGACTCAGCATTCCCACGGCGAAAGCTATGTCAGGCCTTGTGGCAGTAGTAGCATACATCAAACTTCCGATTACGCTTGCATACTCCAGCTGCCTGACATTTTTCCCTGAATTAGGCTTCAGCTTCAGATTACACCTGTACGGCGTATCGATCCCTGGAAGATCCCGATACCCATAACGAGTGATCATTTTCTTAATATAATAAGACTGTGACAGCGCTAGTCCAGTGTCTGTCCGGATGATCTTGATCCCTAAGATCACATCAGCTTCCCTAAGTCTTTCATACTGAACTTTCTTGAGATGAATTTCTTTGTCTCCGTGACACAGCTAATATTCGTACCTAGGATAAGCATGTCGTCCACGTACATACAAACGATCATACCTCTTCCATCATCAAACTTTGTGTAAACACACTTGTCCGTATCGCTGACTATGTAGCCATTTGACCTTATAACTTTGTCAAATTTCTCATGCCACATCTTGGGAGCCTGTTTAAGATCGTACAAAGATTTCACCAACTTGCAGACTTTGTGTTCAAGACCCCTGATGACAAATCCCTCTAGCTGTTGTATGTAAATCTCTTCGATCAACTCGCCATTTAGGAAAGCCGTATTCACATCCATCTGATGTATCACCATCTTATGTATTGCTGCGAGAGCAATTAACATTCTGATGGTGGTCATCCGGGCTACTGGAGCATACGTGTCAAAATAGTCAATCCCTGCTTCTGAAAAAAATCCCTTGGCTACCAACCTAGCCTTGAACTTGTCAATAGTTCCATCTGCTTTCATCTTCTTCTTGAAGATCCATTTACAATCCGATGGGTTTCGCTCCTTCAGGAAGATCAACCAACACCCAAGTGTTATTTGAGGTGATAGAATCAAATTTATTGTCAATCGCCTCCTTCCAAATAACTGCGTCTCTGGTCTTCATCGCCTCATCATAGGTAAGTGTAACTCCCAAAAATCATGTTTGGTAAATTTTAGAATTTTTCTAATTTTTCTTGAATTTAAATATTGTTTCTTACAAAAACCTAATTTCGATTAAAATGATTTTCGGGTTTTCCTCAGTTTGAAAAATATTTTAAATATTAATTGCATATTTCAGATGAAATGCAATATTGTTAATGTTAATAATATTATTTAAGTTGTATTTAATTATTAACTATTAATTATAATAATGCGGTAATTGTTCCTTGTTAGTATTATTTGGGAGGCAGTAATTAATTAACTGCAATTTGTTATTTAGCGGGTCTTTGAATAATTGGTTACTTGTTAAGGAAAATAACTAATTTTATAGTTATTTGAGGCTGTTTTGAATAACTATCGATTGTTGAACATTTAAAAATCTGTTAATTACCTTTTGAATCTATTGGAGGGAGATTAGACTTTGAAAGCTGTTTTTGTGAAAATTCTGCTTGAATTTGACTTTTGAATTCTGTTACTAAACCTATTCTAAAGCCCCCAGATCTATTTGTTATTACTGCTACTGCCATTCTAATTACCCCTAGATCTACAGTTATTTACCTACACTGCCACTCATTACACTATAATAATACTAAAATATTACACAGTTTCCAATGCACTGACACACACATCATCACTGTCAGTACTCCACTCTCTCTCTCTCTACACGTCACCTCTCTCTCTCTCCTCTCTCTCTCTACAATTCTCTCTCCTCTCTGGAGGAGACCGAGCCGCCGGAGTTCGACCACCGTCGTCATCGCCGGAGCACGACTGCACCTCGCCGTCACCTCGATCCTCGTGCCACCGCCTCTGTTTCTCGAGCCGCGCACCTTGCTTCGAGCAGAGCGTCGCCTCGGTTGCAGCACCGTTCTCGAGCGCCGAACCACCGCCATTAGCGCTGACCCCTCGGTCTCCGCACCACCGTTATCGAGCAGTGCACCGACCCTTCCAGAGGAGCCGTCGTCCCTTCGAGAAGACAGCCACCGCCATCAGCTGAACCGCCTCGGCTGCAGCGCCAGGCGCCGAGTTCCGCATCTCGCCGTCGGAGCTGTCCTTCGCCGCCGCGCCTGGATCCGCCATCTAGAGCCGAGGATCGACATCTCCGACCGGTCGGTGAGCACGTTCATCGATCTCTCTCGAACCCTCTTCTTGCTTTTGATGTTAAATAATTAAGGTTCTTGGCTGGGATTGGGGAAGAATACCTAGATCTAGGGTTTTGGAGCTGTGGGGAGTAAACCTAGGGTTAGGTTTCAGAGACTGGGAAGAGGAAGAGGCAAGATCTAGGGTTTCGACTACCTAGATCTAGAGTTTTGGAGCTGTGGGAAGTCGGACCTAGGGTTCCGGCCATGATGGAGTCGGATTAGGGTTAGGGTTTTGGAAAGCTCGAGAGGAAGAAGACGAAGGGAAGGAAGAGGAAGGAGAACGAGTTTAGGGTTAGGTCTGGGAAGAAGATGGGGTTAAAGGAGACGGAGTTGGGGGTTGCTTCGCCGGAGAAGACGAGGAGAATGGGAAGCTCTCGAATGTTCGCTCGGCTGAGTTCTGATCGGCTTTCTGGAGAAATCGAGAAATAAAGAGGAGAGAGAGAACGAAATGGATTAATATTGGTTAAGTCTGGGCCGGGTCTCGTGGGCCAGTAGTGTGGGCTGACTTAAACTGTTGTTTTTATTTATTTTAACAGAGGATTTAAGTAAGGAAGGCCGGGTCTGTGAGTAAGAAGTCTGGGCCGGGTCTCTAAACTAAGGGTTAGGCTGAGTTTTATTATGTTTTTTTTTAGCATTTGATTTTCTATGGGTTGGTTAAGGAGTTTGGGCCAGAGCTTTAGGCTGGCCTGTTCGATTTTTTTTAAGTTAATTGTTAGTTTAACAGAGTTGTGGGCTGGTCTGTTAGTTAGAGTTGTGGGCTGGGTTATTTTAGTTTAATTTTGTTTGAACAGTATGTATGGGTTACAGTGGGCCAGTGAGTAGGCTTAGAGTTGTGGGCCGGGTCTCGGGCCAGAAGGATTGGGCTGTATTTTATTCAAGAGAAATATTTAGTTTATATTTATTAATTTTTAGGAGCTGGGCTGGGTCATTGGGCTGGATTTTGGGCTTGTATTTGGTATTTAAATTTATAGTTAGTTAATCTTGTAATATGTAATTAGCATAATTGGTTCTGGTATTATTATTATATTAACAAATGTTTACTCTAAATATATTTTGCTAGTAAGAATATTCATAAATAATAAAATTTGTTTTCTAAATTATTTTGGTAGTAGATGTATATGTTCAAGTTCTAGCTATTATTTAGATAATAATATTTGATAAATTTTCTTGCTAATATTGTTATCACTATTATTTTAGTTTATAAAATAATTTCTTTACAAGATAGAGCTTAAAATAGTATTTTGATTAACTAGTAGATAACTTCCTTATTAATATATAGTTAAAAGATCAGCTTAATTATTAAACCAAGTTGTTAAGTGATTTTCCTAGATTAAGAAATTACTATATTAAGTTGATTTACCAAACTGTAAATCATTTACTTACAGGAGGACATCCAGTTTCTTGGTTACTTGTACTTTCCTGAAGCAAGGCAAGTACATTCTATGGTTTTGATCAGTGCATTTTCTTGTTCTTTATTGCTGACACACTGCGACACGTTCATGATCTTTTATGGCTTGTTCTTTCATGATCTTACTTGTATCTTGGGGTGGGGAAATACTCTAGATATGTGACCAAACCCGGATACTTATTCATGATCTTTCGCTTAGGCCTCGCACAGTGCACGCGGATCCTAAGCCGTACCTTATATGATCTTTCAGGATCTTTTCATGCTCTTTAATGATCTTACCTAAGCCGGTCACATATCATAGAAGTATTTCAAATTTATAACACACATGTTCAGGATTTTGTTCTTACATTAGTTTCTTATGATCCTGATCTTGATTTTAGCTATAGTCGTGATCTTTCATGCATCTTTATATAGTCGTAATCTTTCATGTATCTTTATAGCAGTAGTTTATGTTCTTCCTTTTCTTTACTATCTTGTTCTTCTTGTTCCTTCAGCATTTACTTTCCATATCATGATGTTATTGTTCATTACCTAGAACTGTGCTTTGCTCCGCTCCTGAATAGAATATGTTGCAGGTGAGATGGAGGCCTTGTGCGACACTTACTATGGTCAGGATATTGCTTTCCCTGCCGAGCCAGCTGGAGCTGCTTGTGACCTAGAGGCTGCAGAAGCCTAGTGCTTCTTTAGTATTTCCTATTATTTTCCATGTATTGAGACTAGCAGACTCTTTCATTAGTTTGAATGTAATAATTCAGATATTGTACTTTACTCTGGTTGGGACACATTTATATAGATGTTGTGATTTCATTTCATGTTCATATTATCTGATTAGTTTCCCTAGAATGGTACAGCTTACTTTGTTATTCTAATGACAAAGGCTGGGCGTGTCCGACTCGTATCCGGTTATTCGGGAGCGGATCGTGACATGTTTTTAGTGGTGGCCCATACAGGTCTATCCTAATGGTACCTAGGTCTTAGCGTACTATTGGGGGACTTGATTACACTAGGAAAACTTGATCACAGCATAGGAAAATCGGGAAATAAGGGTATATCAGGTGTATCAGGTATTTTAATATTCTATAAACACTTATTGTATGTAGGTCTAGGTTATTTTAACAGTTTTCTGTTTTACAGATAGTTCAAAAGCATGCGACACCAGAACTGTCAATTTACCTGCACTTGACGTTTTCGAGCTTCCACTACCTTCTATCACTCTACTATCCCCATGGATAGTACGTAGTTGACAGAGACGTCTGAAGAGTCCCTTGACAACCAGAAGAAGCAGGCCACCCTTTCCAAGTCAGACTTGTGGATACACTCTCCGAGCCAGGAAGGACTTCTGATTTCCAGACTCTCAGACACTTGGACTTCTCCGACACCGAGCACATATCTTGCATCGAGGAGCAGATCGAGAACCTGGAGTTACCACTGAAGATCACCAAAGTTTCTGAGGACCCGACTTCTCTGAAGATTAGAGCCACCTGCCAGGAGATCCAGAATGTAGCACAGACAATAGGATATAACGGGAAACTGAAGCTCCGAAGGAACATAAAGATTTATGACAAAGACAACAACTACCCTGGACCCGCAAAGCGTCACAACACTCAGTCGGCGTTTCTTCGGTCACACCACCAGTCGCATCATCAGGAGCAGATCTCAGCAGCCAGCACGCCAGCAGTCATATATTCCTGCCAGAGCCCTGCACTTTAGCCCCAACGGAAAATCCAGATTCAGATCCAGCCGACAATCATTTATAATTTCTGCCACCTCTCTGGATGCCACTATGAAGAGTGCCGCAAAAGATGGAGTCTATGCTTGTTCTACGGATCGTCTGCCCACCCAGTCAGGGATTGCCAGAGACCATTGATCACACTGCCCAAGGGCGAACATGAAGAGCACCAGGACTACAGCAAGGGGACCAGCCTCTGTAGATTCAGCAACCACATGGAGTACTACCGCAGGGATCAACCTACGCCAGGACAATTGAAGAAGGTTAGAGAGATTTCCGTTCCGGAGGAATACTGAAGATAGACTAAAGACTGAAGATTTTTTCATGGTTGGGAAAACCATGTATCTTGATTAGCAACCTAGTTTTTCTTAAATTTCTTTTAGCATCTAGACCATTTCTTGGAACTTCTTGTTCTCTATTTTAGAATCTTGGTTGGTATTCGAAACTTAACTCGAGATATTGTTTCCTATTCTTTGATTGGTACTCCTCCAATCCATTCTTCGTAACCTTGCTCTTTTCGAGAATCTACTCAGGAATTTTATTTCCTATTCAGGACTAGTTACAATTTGTAAATTTTGTTTTCTTTCCGAAGTTTAGTTTTCTATTTGGGGATAGTTGGAATTTGATTTTTATTCAACACTTGTTTCTATTCACCATTCAAGACATCGTTTGAAAACTTCGGTTTCGACCTGTTCCCTATGGTAGATTCGTTTCCTATGTGGCTTGTTTCTACTTGGAAATTGTTCTGTTCACAATTTTGCTTCGATCTTGTTCCCTATTTGAGGTATCGCTTGTTTCATGGATATTGTTTTACTCACCCATTGATTCTTTTTACTCATAACTTGATTCCATTCGAGAATTTAAGATCCTGTTTCCTATTTTGAGACTTTGTTTTGTTCGTGATTTTGCTTCCATCCAAGATTTATCGGACTTTGAATTTCAGTTCCTACTCGCGACTCGTTGAGACTGTGTTCCCTATTCCAAATCTTGTCTCCTTATTGAGATTTTCTATTCGAGAATTTGTTTCTTATTCACGACTTTGTTGATACTTGATTTTCTATTTTCCACTGTGTACCTTATTGGAGATTTCGTTTTCTATTCAAGTTTTACTTGAGATTTCATTGTTATTCGAGATTTTATTGAAACTCATTTCCAGTGCGAAATTTTATTTCTTATTTTGAAACTTGTCTTCTATCTGATACCTTGCCTCAGTTCGTCCTTCGAGACTCTGTTATCCTTTCGGGATAACGTTCCATGTGTGGAATCTTGTTACCATTCCAGATATCAGTTGATATTCCGTCATAATTTGAAACTTCGTCCTGTCTGAAATTTTAATCTCCCTGGCTGCCCTTTGTACTCACTGATTGGATCCCTTGTCATTTTTAGTACCTAATAAACTCATGTATTCTAACAGTCAGGTAACTTCACCATTCCGTGACTTGGACTATTGAAACTCATTTTGAACTCCTTGAAACTCTTTTGAAATTCCTAGGAATAAAGTCGAGAGGCTATTCGATGACCTACATATGGCATGACAGTTGCGCGCTGCAGCCATTAGCTGGATTATGGAGACTGAGGGTTCACTGCAGCCAGTAGCACACTGGCGAGGCAGGAACTTTAAGTTGAAGTGATTTCAGACACCCATAGGTTTTCGAGTATTGACAAGACTTGTCATATTCTTCATATCTTGATCTCTTGGGTTGTTTCGTCAATGTATTGGAAATGGATAAGGTTGATAGAGTATTTGGAGACATATTGTTATTTGAGTCACGGAGCCGAAAGTCCACTGCAGTCAGATACATACTGGCGGGGTAGGGATTCTAAGCAAAGTGATTTCAGATACCAACATGTTCTTGGATATTCTGGAGACTATACTTCCTTTTATATGATTATTGGTTTTTGAGAACCACAGATCCTTACAAGTTCATTCTGATTTGATACTGTATCTCCTGAGTATTTTGTGCGTTCCTCAAATCAACCTTTGCTAATTACCTTCTAGTATTTTAGTTAGATCATTGATTTTCTCAAATTATACATTGCCAGATTTTGATTCCATACTTCGTTTGTGTCTTGTCTAAATTTTGATCTTAAATCACGTCTGTCTGACCATGATTTTCCTATCTTGTGCTAGCCACCTGTGTTAAACTATCGATTTTGATCGTACTTAATATTTGTGTCTTCATGATGTTGCTCCTCTAAGTTGTAATTGAAATTTCTTCCACTTCGTGACTATTTGATCCTCGATCGAAGGGAGAAGCGCTTGCGGAACCAGACTATTTCTCTTGTTCGCGTCATGTGGAGACACCACTCTCCGGGAGAGTCCACATGGGAGCGCGAGGATGGGATGCGGAAACGTTATCCCAGTTTGTTTGTTTGAGTGTACCTTAATTTTTTTTTTTACAACAATAAATAATTGTGTTTGAAATTCTGTTATGATTTGAGACCTACCTTATGGTTGAATTTCGAGGACGAAATTTTTCTGAGGGGGGGAATATTTGTAACTCCCAAAAATCATGTTTGGTAAATTTTAGAATTTTCTAATTTTTCTTGAATTTAAATATTGTTTCTTACAAAACCTAATTTCGATTAAAATGATTTTCGGGTTTTCCTCAGTTTGAAAAATATTTTAAATATTAATTGCGTATTTCAGATGAAGTGCAATATTGTTAATGTTAATAATATTATTTAAGTTGTATTTAATTATTAACTATTAATTATAATAATGCGGTAATTGTTCCTTGTTAGTATTATTTGGGAGGCAGTAATTAATTAACTGCAATTTGTTATTTAGCGGGTCTTTGAATAATTGGTTACTTGTTAAGGAAAATAACTAATTTTATAGTTATTTGAGGCTGTTTTGAATAACTATCGATTGTTGAACATTTAAAAATCTGTTAATTACCTTTTGAAACTATTGGAGGGAGATTAGACTTTGAAAGCTGTTTTGTGAAATTCTGCTTGAATTTGAATTTTGAAATTCTGTTACTAAACCTATTCTAAAGCCCCAGATCTATTTGTTATTACTGCTACTGCCATTCTAATTACCCCTAGATCTACAGTTATTTACCTACATTGCCACTCATTACACTATAAATAATACAATATTACACAGTTTCCAATGCACTGACAACACATCATCACTGTCAGTACCACTATCTCTCTCTACACGTCACTCTCTCTCTCTCTCCTCTCTCTCTCTATACAATTTCTCTCTCTCTCTGGAGGAGGCCGAGCCGCCGGAGTTCGACCACCGTCGTCATCGCCGGAGCGCGACCGCACCTCGCCGTCACCTCGATCCTCGTGCTACCTGTAACACCCTGTTTTCAGAATTTGGGGATTTTGAAAAATTATTATTTTTATTATTTAATAATGGTGATTAGGGCATGATATGGTTTATAGTGATTATTAGTGTAATTAGAACCATCTTCTAAGTCATGCTAAGTCATGCCTTATGACTTTGTGACTTTGTTAGTAAACCTTAGTGTAAACCCTAGTTTCTCTAAACTAGAAGTTGCCATGACCATGGGAACTTGACCATAGGCTTAGAATATCATTTTAGTGATTTTTGGCCATAGGGGTATTTTGGTAATTTTTAGGAATTTATTTGGAATTTAGTGGGATTAGTGAGATTTTACTATTCATGGACTTTTAGATTAGTGACTTGCTAATCCCTAACCTAATTACCCTAATCCATAGGTTAGCTACTAACCTAGAATGACTAAGAGGATTAGATATTTCATGGTAGTCAAGCTATATAAATATCTAGATATTACTTATTGATATTTTGCTTAAATTATGCAAAATATCTAAACCCCTTTACAAAGTCTTTCCCTTAGCTTGCAAGCAAGCCAAGGACAACCTCCCCCCATGCCTTGGCCATGTTTGGCCGGCCAAGACCTCCCCCCCTTGGCATGACCCCCTTTCCTATATATTTTGATTAATTCATTGCATTTGCATTGAATTAAATTCATGAAAAATTGCCCTTTACTTCAAAAATCCATAACTCTCAACCTAGTGATCCAAATCACTTCAAACCTCTTGCATTGGGTTCCTACAACCTAGAGGGTGCTAAGGGAGGCTAGCAAGTTGGACACAAGGACTTGGACACACCCACAAGTGGACTTGGACCCCCCCTCATTATTTGAATTTTCAAGGATTTTGCACATAGAGGTAAATATATTTAACCTAGTTATTTTACTAGTTTTTCTTCATTATTGCATGCATATAGTCATAATATGGTTGTGGGTAGAGTTTGGTGATTTCAGGGTTTGATTTGGTGTGTCGGACACGTATCCCAATTTAATTACATTGTATTTTACTCACTGTTGCACACTGTCACATTGATGAGTACACACTGATTTGTAAAACTTTTTGAACCAAAACCTAGTCCTAGGTTTCCTAACCCTAACCCTGTGTCACTGTGCACATTTTGAGCTTGTGTCGTGTCCAAATCTGGACACGAAGCTCTCAGTTTCACTCACACTGGACACACTGCACAGTACACTGTAAATCCCCTGCTACCACCCCTTAGTTCTCCCTCTACACGCCACTTGGACACGCCAAAATTGGCATAGAGCACGGGGCACTGACTGGTCATCCCCAAAGTTTGGGATGACCTCGTGTCGTGTCGGACACGGAATCGTCCCCGCAAGGGTCGTGCACTGCACTGCACAGCCGAGTTTTTGGCTCTGACACGGGTCTCGTGTCCCACGTACACGAGTCGTGGACACGTGTCAGGGTGACACGTGTGTAGTAGACCCTAGGGCGAACCCCAGGACACGAGCACGAGGTGTGTCGTGTCCTGTGTTGCGTACACGAGACGCGTGCATCACTGCACGACGCGGTCTGAAACCACGTATTTCCCTCTCTGATACGCGTGTCGTGTCCTCTCTACACGACACGTGGACACAGTGCAGGGTGTTGGACACGTACCCTACCCCTAGGTGAACATTCGTGCACGTGCACGAGACACGAGAGTGTCTGTGTCGTGTCCTAGGGTGAGTTGCACGCGTGCACGATACTGTGTGTGCGTGTGTATCAGGTTTACCCGAGTGGTTGTTTTGTGAGTTGGACACGTCGTGTCGTGTCTATACTCTGTGTCAGGCACCTAGGACACTAGTATATGTGTGGGGCTAGTGTTACCAACCTAGGGATACGAGTCTTAGCTCGTTTTAGTGTGAGAATTTGGGATTACCTATATTTCGAGTAAACAGTGCAAATATTCCAGTTTTTGTGTTTCCTTTCCAGTTTTTGACTTCGAGTTTCAAATCTATTTTTGATGTGATTAGTACATTGTATATGTATTTTAGTGTATATATATATGTAGTACATATGTTATGTGTGTGTATGTGAGTTTTTAGGGTGTTTGGATGTGTGTGTTATAGTTATGTATATATATACATATCTATGTATTATGTTATGTGTGTGTGGGGGATATTGGGTTCCAGGTTCTGGAAAACCCCCCCCCCTGTCCTGACTCTCTCCACTGTCTCACTCTCTCTTTCCCTTTGTCTATATATATATATATGTGTAATATATATAGTTATATATTATGTATATATATATACATGATTATATATGTATATTGTATTAGGTCTCTTAGGTATAAAACAGTGTATATATATAGGTATGTGATTGTATTATATATGTTATGCATATATGGATTTTGGGTATGTGGATAGTGTATGTCTATATATAGGTATATATATATATGTGACTTATTAGTTATAGGTTTATATGAAAACCTAGACTATGGCCTATGGCCAAGGATTACTAGCCTATGGTTGGGCTAGCCCTAATGACCCAAAACCCATTATTGACCCTTGTTGACTGAAAGTTGACCAAAGTCAATTTAGGTCAAAGATGACCTAGTTCAACTAGAAATGACTAGAATGACCAAAATAACTAGTTTGACTAAAACCCTAACTAGTTTGACTAATATTGACTTAACTTGACTAGTTGACTTTAGTTGACCAGAGTTGACCAAGAGTTGACTTTTGACCAGATTGACCTAGAATCATGTAGTTTGCATAGTAGACATATTTACATTTGGACACATTGTGACTTGTTGCTCTGATTAGGAGCCAGACACCTCTCCTCAGACAGTATATCTCTCAGACATTCATACAGCAGGCGAGTACATTCTCTGACCGTTTCATACTTGTTCAGGCTTTACTTCTCGCTCTAGATTACTTTACTTGTTGCTGTCACGTTGGTAACACGGATTGGTACTATATGGATCTTTACATGAGATGTTATCCCCCTCGGGAGCATCGGGTACTTCATGTTATGTGTGTTTCACTATCATCATGTACTCCTATGCTTCCATTATTCATGTGCACTCATGTGATCATGTACTCTCATGTTTACTGAGCCCTCATGTATACTATCATGTGCACCCTTTCATGGGCCCCATGTGATATCATGTACAATAACGTAACCTGTACAGATCCTTGTGTATTGATTGGGGATACGGGGGAGTGCTAGTAGTGTCTGTGAACAATTCCAAAGTAGTGTATTCATGTGCAAACTCGATCATGTACAAATCCGTCCGTTCACATGTGCTATCTCGTACTCTGACTCACTAGCCACTGTTAGTTCTCTATTTATAGTAGATATTTCATTACAGCTATCTCTTTACAGCGTATATTTCCTTTCAGCAGTTCATGTATCTTACTCTATTGCCTGTATCGTATTTCCTAACCTGCTATGCACTGCGTGAGATGTATTGTGCTCGTTCCCGTCCTGATTGGACCTGTTGAAAATATTACAGAGGATGAGGATGAGGCCCTGGTGTCTACCTATTATGGAGCAGGACTAGATGATACTTATTGTGGACCCTCAGCAGGATCCACCTACAGCTGAGGAGGATGTTCCAGTAGTCTAGACCAGTTTAGTCTAGGTAGTCTTTCTATATTTACTTTTTGTCTCACATTCTGAGTTGTATTTTGAGATGTGGAGATGTATAGACTCTTAGACTTTTGTATTATGAGTTGACAGTTCTGGATTATGTTTAGACACTTAGACTTATTCATCTATGATATGTTCTCTTGAGTTACTATCTATCTGTCTTCGTTCTTCTACCCTAGATGTGATTGAGATGTTTTATTTGTCACCTCCATTCGGAGAGTATAAACTGTACAGGTACTTGATAGATGATTGACCTAGGACAGCGTTCTACCGCCGACACTGCGGCGTAGGCTGGGCGTACGTTCTCGTACCCTAACAGGGTGCGGGTCGTGACACGTTTTTAGTGGTGGCCCATGCAGGTCGAGTTTATGTAGTGGTATTCGAACTAGAGTATCACTACAGCCTGCGATAGGATTTGAGGAATAGCTTAGAGAGAATGGATACTCAATCACTGCTAGGATACTTTGAGAGATTCCTGGGATGACCCTTGAGAATCTCATTGAAATTACGATTTAAACTCCTTTTCCCTTGATTGAATTTGATTTGAGGGATTCACTGTAGAACTTTGAATCCTGGTATTAGTTGATGATTTTGAAATTTTTGTAGTTGTTGATTTTAATTTCTGTTAGATTAATATTTTATTTTTTTTGGGGTACTCAATCACAATTATGAGAAAACTCTTATTTATTTCTTGCCATCTAATCCTCTTGCTAATTGCCTTTCATTAAAATGAACTGTCCTCTCTATTTTGCATCTTGCTTAAACTCTTTCTACCAATCTATGTGACTGTATCCCAAACCTGACTTACTCGACTTTTCCTCAAATAAAGACTCATTAAGACCTTCTAACCTTGACCTTGATTGGTCGAACCCTAACTATATTCATCTAGTAGCCTATCTATCCCTAGGACTGTGTTCCTAAATTATTTACTGAATTCCTGATTAATTTTATTTCATGGTTAATTTGATCTCTTCAATTTTTGCATCAATTTGTCATCTCGAACTCCCACTTCTATTCTAGATCATTGGACGTCCTTTACCGTGACTTGGATATTCGGAGTATAATACTAGCTGTTACCTTCTAACGAACTTCACATGTAAGACCTAGACTAGCCTACCTTCATGTAGGTATTCCATGTCCCACTAAAACCCGTCTCCTCGTACTCTATTTTCTTGACATGATTTTCTAGTCAAATGGCTAAACTATAACCTCTACCATGATACTAAATTAATTCTTATTTCAATTAGAGATCCACCATGGCTCAAATCTTTCGACCTGGCATGTGATGGTATTCTGATTGAATCATTAAATACTTACCCTTGTACCTTATCTTGAATGCTTGACCCGATTGGTTAAGGATCTTGGACTATGTATTTCTTTCATCATTCCCACTCTTACTTATATCTTATGCTACAAATTATCCTTAGTTTTACAAGCTTATTCTTTCGAGCTTGATCATGATATATTTTATTGGGTGCGCACCCTCTAACATATTATCTAATCAGAACCGGCGCATGATGGTCTGATCAACCTATTGCATTTTTGGTTCGCTTTTCATATAATCTACGTGGATGGAGACACAGTTAAACTTGCCTTAGAATCTTATCCGCAACAGCCTTGACAATTCTCCTTGGAATTATTTTCATCACCTATGAACCTCGTATTCATATCCAGTTGGATTAAATTTAATCATGACCTGGATCTCCATCATTGGATGCTCGTGCTCATACTTAATTTCATTGATTTCCCATCTTGCCCAATCTCGATTTATCCTAAAATTGATCAACTTAGATCATGTCAAGACAAAAATCTATTTGTGATTGTTTGTACCTAAATTTTCAATTTTCTTTTATGGAATGGAAACTTTAATGATTTCTCACTTGTTAATGACCTATTTTCATATAGGATGGTAGACGACCCTATAGCCTTGATGATTGTTGTTCCCTTACCTTCCCAATTGGACACCTTAGATTGCTTGAACGTTTTGATACCATAGGACAGTATTGATCTAGAATGACTAGTACACCTAGATGAGACCACAGACTTTCCATTTAACCTGTCCCCCTGGTACCACTATTGCATCACAAATTTGGTTAAAATTAGGCCTAGACCTTCCCACTCTAAATTATGATCCGTAGTACATTACAGTGACTTTTAAATTTGGAGCACAAGATTAGTTGTTTTCTAAAAACTGACTTCACATACATGACCTAGACATGACATACTACTCCCATGACCTTAGTGTCCCACCCAGGCATACCATTGTGTGCTTCATTTGCTTAGTACGATTTTCCTGACCCGAGACATCCTGAATTACCCCATGGAGTTACTTTTGGCTTCGATTTAAATTAAGGACACCTTATGACCTAAAACTGCCAGCCAATTCTTGGACATGACCCAGTATAGGTCTACTACCCATATTTGCTTGTTGACCTTGTATGTTGCCTAGGTAGTGGCTTCGTCCTTGATTGTTGGAGGTTTGACCTAGAAGGAGTACGACCATCTAAATTTCGAGGACGAAATTATTTTAAGGTGGGTAGACTTGTAACACCCTGTTTTCAGAATTTGGGGATTTTTGAAAAATTATTATTTTATTATTTAATAATGGTGATTAGGGCATGATATGGTTTATAGTGATTATTAGTGTAATTAGAACCATCTTCTAAGTCATGCTAAGTCATGACTTATGACTTTGTGACTTTGTTAGTAAACCTTAGTGTAAACCCTAGTTTCTCTAAACTAGAAGTTGCCATGACCATGGGAACTTGACCATAGGCTTAGAATATCATTTTAGTGATTTTTGGCCATAGGGGTATTTTGGTAATTTTTAGGAATTTATTTGGAATTTAGTGGGATTAGTGAGATTTTACTATTCATGGACTTTTAGATTAGTGACTTGCTAATCCCTAACCTAATTACCCTAATCCATAGGTTAGCTACTAACCTAGAATGACTAAGAGGATTAGATATTTCATGGTAGTCAAGCTATATAAATATCTAGATATTACTTATTGATATTTTGCTTAAATTATGCAAAATATCTAAACCCCTTTACAAAGTCTTTCCCTTAGCTTGCAAGCAAGCCAAGGACAACCTCCCCCCATGCCTTGGCCATGTTTGGCCGGCCAAGACCTCCCCCCCCTTGGCATGACCCCCTTTCCTATATTTTGATTAATTCATTGCATTTGCATTGAATTAAATTCATGAAAAATTGCCCTTTACTTCAAAAATCCATAACTCTCAACCTAGTGATCCAAATCACTTCAAACCTCTTGCATTGGGTTCCTACAACCTAGAGGGTGCTAAGGGAGGCTAGCAAGTTGGACACAAGGACTTGGACACACCCACAAGTGGACTTGGACCCCCCCTCATTATTTGAATTTTCAAGGATTTTGCACATAGAGGTAAATATATTTAACCTAGTTATTTTACTAGTTTTTCTTCATTATTGCATGCATATAGTCATAATATGGTTGTGGGTAGAGTTTGGTGATTTCAGGGTTTGATTTGGTGTCGTGTCGGACACGTATCCCAATTTAATTACATTGTATTTTACTCACTGTTGCACACTGTCACATTGATGAGTACACACTGATTTGTAAAACTTTTTGAACCAAAACCTAGTCCTAGGTTTCCTAACCCTAACCCTGTGTCACTGTGCACATTTTGAGCTTGTGTCGTGTCCAAATCTGGACACGAAGCTCTCAGTTTCACTCACACTGGACACACTGCACAGTACACTGTAAATCCCCTGCTACCACCCCCTTAGTTCTCCCTCTACACGCCACTTGGACACGCCAAAATTGGCATAGAGCACGGGGCACTGACTGACAGGTCATCCCCAAAGTTTGGGATGACCTCGTGTCGTGTCGGACACGGAATCGTCCCCGCAAGGGTCGTGCACTGCACTGCACAGCCGAGTTTTTGGCTCTGACACGGGTCTCGTGTCCCACGTACACGAGTCGTGGACACGTGTCAGGGTGACACGTGTGTAGTAGACCCTAGGGCGAACCCCAGGACACGAGCACGAGGTGTGTCGTGTCCTGTGTTGCGTACACGAGACGCGTGCATCACTGCACGACGCGGTCTGAAACCACGTATTTCCCTCTCTGATACGCGTGTCGTGTCCTCTCTACACACACGTGGACACAGTGCAGGGTGTTGGACACGTACCCTACCCCTAGGTGAACATTCGTGCACGTGCACGAGACACGAGAGTGTCTGTGTCGTGTCCTAGGGTGAGTTGCACGCGTGCACGATACTGTGTGTGTGCGTGTGTATCAGGTTTACCCGAGTGGTTGTTTTGTGAGTTGGACACGTCGTGTCGTGTCTATACTCTGTGTCAGGCACCTAGGACACTAGTATATGTGTGGGGCTAGTGTTACCAACCTAGGGATACGAGTCTTAGCTCGTTTTAGTGTGAGAATTTGGGATTACCTATATTTCGAGTAAACAGTGCAAATATTCCAGTTTTTGTGTTTCCTTTCCAGTTTTTGACTTCGAGTTTCAAATCTATTTTTGATGTGATTAGTACATTGTATATATGTATTTTAGTGTATATATATATGTAGTACATATGTTATGTGTGTGTATGTGAGTTTTTAGGGTGTTTGGATGTGTGTGTGTATAGTGTATATATACATATCTATGTATATGTTATGTGTGTGTGTGTTTGGGGGATGTGGGTTCCAGGTTCTGGAACCCCCCCCCCTGTCCTGACTCTCTCACTGTCTCACTCTCTCTCTTTCCCTTTGTCTCTATATATATATATATGTGTAATATATATAGTTATATATATATGTATTGTATATATATACATGATATATATGTATATTGTATTAGGTCTCTTAGGTATAAAACAGTATATATATATAGGTATGTGATTGTATTATATATGTTATGCATATATGGATTTTGGGTATGTGGATAGTGTATATCTATATAGGTATATTATATTGTGACTTATTAGTTATAGGTTTATATGAAAACCTAGACTATGGCCTATGGCCAAGGATTACTAGCCTATGGTTGGGGCTAGCCCTAATGACCCAAAACCCATTATTGACCCTTGTTGACTGAAAGTTGACCAAAGTCAACTTTAGGTCAAAGATGACCTAGTTCAACTAGAAATGACTAGTAATGACCTATAACTAGTTTGACTAAAACCCTAACTAGTTTGACTAATATTGACTTAACCTTGACTAGTTGACTTTAGAGTTGACCAGAGTTGACCAAGAGTTGACTTTGACCAGATTGACCTAGAATCATGTAGTGCATAGTAGACATCATATTTACTATTTAGAACACATTGTGACTTGTGTTGCTCTGATCAGGAGCCAGACACCTCTCCTCAGACAGCATACTCTCTACGACATTCATACAGCAGGCGAGTACATCTCTGACCGTTTCATACTTGTTCAGGCTTTACTTCTCGCTCTAGATTACTTTACTTGTTGCTGTCACGTTGGTAACACGGATTGGTACTATATGGATCTTTACATGAGATGTTATCCCCTCGGGAGCATCGGGTACTTATGTTATGTGTGTTTCACTATCATCATGTACTCCTATGCTTCATATTCATGTGCACTCATGTGATCATGTACTCATTTTACTGAGCCCTCATGTATACTATCATGTGCCCTTTCATGGGGCCCATGTGATATCATGTACAATAACGTAACCTGTACAGATCCTTGTGTATTGATTGGGGATACGGGGGAGTGCTAGTAGTCGTGTGAACAATTCCAAAGTAGTGTATTCATGTGCAAACTCGATCATGTACAAATCCGTCCGTTCACATGTGCTATCTCGTACTCTGACTCACTAGCCACTGTTAGTTCTCTATTTATAGTAGATATTTCATTACAGCTATCTCTTTTACAGCGTATATTTCCTTTCAGCAGTTCATGTATCTTACTCTATTGCCTGTATCGTATTTCCTAACCTGCTATGCACTGCGTGAGATGTATTGTGCTCGTTCCCGTCCTGATTGGACCTGTTGAAAATATTACAGAGGATGAGGATGAGGCCCTGGTGTCTACCTATTATGGAGCAGGACTAGATGATACTTGTATTGAGGACCCTCAGCAGGTTCCACCTACAGCTGAGGAGGATGTTCCAGTAGTCTAGACCAGTTTAGTCTAGGCAGTCTTTTCTATATTTACTTTTTGTCTCACATTCTGTGTTGTATTTTGAGATGTGGAGATGTATAGACTCTTAGACTTATTGTATTATGAGTTGACATTCTGGATGTTATGTATCTTAGACACTTAGTCTTATTTCATCTATGCTATGGTTCTCTTTGAGTTACTATCTATCTGTTCTTCGTTCTTCTACCCTAGATGTGATTGAGTTTGTTTTCTATTTGTCACCTCTATTCGGAGAGTATAAACTGTACAGGTACCTTATACGGTTAGATGATTGACCTAGGACAGCGTTTCTACCGCCGACACTGCGGCGTAGGCTGGACGTACCCACTTCTCGTGCCCTTACTCTAGGGTGCGGGTCGTGACACTACCGCCTCTGTTTCTCAAGCTGCGTGCCTTGCTTCGAGCAGAGCGTCGCCTCGGTTGCAGCGCCGTTCTCGAGCGCCGAACCACCGCCATTAGCGCTGACCCCTCGGTCTCTGTGCCACCGTTCTCGAGCAGCACGCCGACCCTTCCAGAGGAGCCGCCGTCCCTTCGAGAAGACAGCCACCGCCATCAGCTGAACCGCCTCGGCTGCAGCGCCAGGCGCCGAGTTCCGCATCTCGCCGTCGGAGCTGTCCTTCGCCGCCGTGCCTGGATCCGCCGTCTGGAGCCGAGGATCGACATCCCCGACCGGCCGGTGAGCACGTTCATCGATCTCTCTCGAACCCTCTTCTTGCTTTTGTTGTTAAATAATTAGGGTTCTTGGCTGGAATTGGGGAAGAATACCTAGATCTAGGGTTTTGGAGCTGTGGGGAGTAAACCTAGGGTTAGGTTTCAGAGACTGGGAAGAGGAAGAGGCCAGATCTAGGGTTTTGACTACCTAGATCTAGAGTTTTGGAGCTGTGGGAAGTCGGACCTAGGGTTCCGGCCATGATGGAGTCGGATTAGGGTTAGGGTTTTGGAAAGCTCGAGAGGAAGAAGACGAAGGGAAGGAAGAGGAAGGAGAACGAGTTTAGGGTTAGGTCTGGGAAGAAGATGGGGTTAAAGGAGACGGAGTTGGGGGTTGCTTCACCGGAGAAGACGAGGAGAATAGGAAGCTCTCGAATGTTCGCTCGGCTGAGTTCTGATCGGCTTTCTGGAGAAATCGAGAAATGAAGAGGAGAGAGAAACGAAATGGATTAATATTGGTTAAGTCTGGGCCGGGTCTCGTGGGCCAGTAGTGTGGGCTGACTTAAACTGTTGTTTTTATTTATTTTAACAGAGGATTTAAGTAAGGAAGGCCGGGTCTGTGAGTAAGAAGTCTGGGCCGGGTCTCTAAACTAAGGGTTGGGCTGAGTTTTATTATGTTTTTTTTTAGCATTTGATTTTCTATAGGTTGGTTAAGGAGTTTGGGCCAGAGCTTTAGGCTGGCATGTTCGATTTTTTTTTAAGTTAATTGTTAGTTTAACAGAGTTGTGGGCTGGTCTGTTAGTTAGAGTTGTGGGCTGGGTTATTTTAGTTTAATTTTATTTGAACAGTATGTATGGGTTACAGTGGGCCAGTGAGTAGGCTTAGAGTTGTGGGCTGGGTCTCGGGCCAGAAGGATTGGGCTATATTTTATTCAAGAGAAATATTTAGTTTAAATTTATTAATTTTTAGGAGCTGGGCTGGGTCATTGGGCTGGATTTTGGGCTTGTATTTGGTATTTAAATTTATAATTAGTTAATCTTGTAATATGTAATTAGCATAATTGGTTCTGGTATTATTATTATATTAACAAATGTTTACTCTAAATATATTTTGCTAGTAAGAATATTCATAAATAATAAAATTTTGTTTTCTAAATTATTTTGGTAGTAGATGTATATGTTCAAGTTCTAGCTATTATTTAGATAATATTATTTGATAAATTTTCTTGCTAATATTGTTATCACTATTATTTTAGTTTATAAAATAATTTCTTTACAAGATAGAGCTTAAAATAGTATTTTGATTAACTAGTAGATAACTTCCTTATTAATATATAGTTAAAAGATCAGCTTAATTATTAAACCAAGTTGTTAAGTGATTTTCCTAGATTAAGAAATTACTATATTAAGTTGATTTACCAAACTGTAAATCATTTACTTACAGGAGGACATCCAGTTTCTTGGTTACTTGTACTTTCCTGAAGCAAGGCAAGTATATTCTATGGTTTTGATCAGTACATTTTCTTGTTCTTTATTGCTGACACACTGCGACACGTTCATGTTCTTTTCTGGCTTGTTCTTTCATGATCTTACTTGTATCTTGGGGTGGGGAAATACTCTAGATATGTGACCAAATCCGGATACTTATTCATGATCTTTAGCTTAGGCCTCGCACAGTGCACGCGGGTCCTAAGCCGTACCTTATATGATCTTTCAGGATCTTTTTATGCTCTTTCATGATCTTACCTAAGCCGGTCACATATCATAGAAGTATTTCAAATTTATAACACACATATTCAGGATTTTGTTCTTACATTAGTTTTCTATGATCCTGATCATGATTTTAGCTATAGTCGTGATCTTTCCTGCATCTTTATATAGTCGTGATCTTTCATGTATCTTTATAGCAGTAGTTCATGTTCTTTCTTTTCTTTACATATCTTGTTCTTCTTGTTCCTTCAGCATTTACTTTCCATATCATGATGTTATTGTTCATTACCTAGAACTGTGCTTTGCTCCGCTCCTGAATAGGATATGTTGCAGGTGAGATGGAGGCCTTGTGCGACACTTACTATGGTCAGGATATTGCTTTCCCTGCCGAGCCAGCTGGAGCTGCTTGTGACCTAGAGGCTGCAGAAGCCTAGTGCTTCGTTAGTATTTCCTATTATTTTCCATGTATTGAGACTAGCAGACTATTTCATTAGTTTGAATGTAATAATTCAGATATTGTACTTTACTCTGGTTGGGACATATTTATATAGATGCTGTGATTTTATTTCATGTTCATATTATCTGGTTAGTTTCCCTAGAATGGTACAGCTTACTTTGTTATTCTAATGACAAAGGCTGGGCGTGTCCGACTTGTATCCGGTTATTCGGGAGCGGGTCGTGACAGTAAGCGAATCAGCTTCCACATGATAGGTGACAAAGTCACTTCCGAAATCCTTCGGCCTCCCCATACGCTTAGCTGATGGCTCAGCTTGTTCTGGTTCAATCATTGTTTCAACAACAATATCTTCTTGGACCACATCTTCATTGAAGACTTCAGTTTTCTGCGCACCCTCATTGTTCTCCGGAACATCCGTAAGAATAATATTCTTGTGTCTTGCAAACTTGTCTTCAAAATATTCTGCGTTGCGAGATTCAATGATATGATTTGACTCAATATCAAGAAATCTCTGAGCATCACTCTTCTCGGCATACCCCAAGAAGATTATCTTAGTAGTCCTTGTCCCAAGCTTCTGAATCTTCAGATCTGGAAGCTTGACATACGCCAGACACCCCCACACTCGAATGACATTTAAGTTAGGTCTGACCTTGAACCAGAGTTCATGAGGAGTAACGTCAGAAGTTGCATGAGGCACTCTATTTAGAATAAAAGTGGCCGTCAATGCAGCTTCTCCCCAGTAGCACTTAGGAAGGCCAGCAGTCAACAACATTGAGTTAATCATTTCTGTTAACGTTCTGTTCTTCCTCTCTGCTACTCCATTTGATTGAGGAGAGTACGGAGCCGTAGTCTCATTGACAATTCCATGTTCTTTGCAGAACGATGCGAATTCATGAGACCTGTACTCCCCACCTCGATCACTTCTTATCTTTTGAGTTGTTGTCCAGTCTGCCGCTCAGCTTCGGCTCTGAACTCCTTGAACTTCTCGAATGCTTCGTCTTTAGCCTTCAGCAAGTAGACGAACGCATACTTTGAGAAGTCATCGATGAAGGTTATGAAATACTTCATCCCGGCCTTTGTAGAGAACGGTTTGAAGTCACAAACATCGGAGTGTACCAACTCCAGAAGATCTGTACTTCGATTAACCCGAGGAAAGGGTTTCCTTGTGATCTTTGTTTGAGCACAAACTTCACATTTCTCTACCTTACCCCCACACTTGGAGATAGGTCCTAGACTAGACATTCTATTTATTCGTTTATAATGAACATGTCCTAGCCTATTATGCCACAACTCAAGAGTATAAGCAGAAGGAGTGATTTATTAATCACATTAATTACATTGGACTGATTTACAAGCTGAATTTTGAACATTTCTTCGGTATAAAAAGCTTTTCCGAAATATGTTCCCTTGATAGACATTACCATCTGGCCAGCATTGATGTCCATCTTGAGGCCTGCGTTGCAGAGTAGGCCTCCTGAGATTAGGTTCTTGGCGATAGCAGGTACGTACTTCACGCCTTGAAGCGTCAGAGACTTCCCCGAAGTCAGCTTCAATACCACCATCCCGATCTCGAGCACTTCAGCTTGTGCCTGGTTCGCCATCATAATCACTTCAGAAGTAGGTGTATAGGTGGTGAACCACTCCTTACTGGTGCAGACATGGCAGGAGGCTCCAGTGTCTATCCACCAGTCAGAGTCAGTCCTTACCTCATCAACCTGTGCAATCATAGCAACAACGTCAGTGATCATAGATACCTTACTAGGCTCTCCTTGCTCTGATTGCTTGGTCTTTGCTTTGCATTCGTTCTTGAAGTGGCCCTTCTTGCCATACTTGAAACAAGGCATCTGAGACTTTGTCTTCTTTCGCTTGAAGGAAGTCCCCTTCACGTTCAGATTGTTAGGGTCCTTCTTTTTGCTGTGGGAAGCCGTCTGCTTTCCCCTTGGTTCCTTGTTATGAACCAGATTGGCGTTAGCCAATTGCTTGGACAGTGCGTCCACCTTGAGTTGAGCCCGCATTTGGTCCTCAACATAGATTTCCTGTAAGAGATCTTCAAGGCTGATCTCTAGATTCTTCCTATGCATGTTTGCATAGAACTTACTCCACCCAGCGGGGAGCTTTGAGACAATCCCTCCAACAACAAACTTGTCGGGGAGGGGCATCGCCTCGTCTTCCAACTTCTGTCGCAGCTTCAGAAATTCTTTTACCTACGGCAACATGGACTTCTCGTCCTCAAGAGCCATTTATGATATTTTTCAACCACAAATATCTTGCTCCTGTTCTTATCTTCTTCGTACAGTTTCTCCAGAGACTCTCATATGTCTCTGGCAATTGGTTTCTTACTGTAATTCTGCTAGGGAATCCTCCATAGCATTCAGGATAAGCAACCTGCAAATGCTATTCTTCCTTCTCCATTTGGCCTGAAGTTTAGTAGCCGCTGTGATTGCAGCAGCAGACCCAGTATCTGCAACAGTAGGTTCCTCTTCAAGAAGCACGTGATCAACGTCTCTGAGTTGAAGAGTGAGATAAACCTTCCTCTTCCAGACTTGATAATGCTCTCCATCAAACTTTTTTAACTTACAAAAGTCAGTATTGAGGAGTGAAGCATTAAAGTTTTCCATCGTAGCAGTAAAGCTTTGAGATTGTTATTGCCGGGGCACAATTTTTCGATAAAAAACTGAGAAAATAAAACAATTGTAAAAACAATGTTCCAAATTAACACTTCAAGGAAGGTGATTCTGAATTACGAGAATCTAAAAAGATTTCATAATCAACAGCAATCGATCGTAGTACTTCTAAAAGAAGATACAATCAGAATTACTGGCAACAATGAAGAAGGTGACTGACGAAAGATGGAAGATGGCCTGCTGGGGATAATGATCATCGTTGCTCAAAGCTTTATTCACCCTACACGAACAGCTTCCAGGAACCAGTAAGTTCGTCGGAGAACTTGGAACACTCCTCCTCTTCTGACTCCTCGGATGGACACAAACTTCCGTGTAAAAGCAACGCTGGTGCGGCGCCTTTCCTCTCTCTCTCGAAGGCTGCGATCAGAACTGTGTTAAAGAACACTTCTGAATTCTCTGTTTACTTGTGCTAAAAAATACTTCGTAAACTTTCTGTGGTGGGTTCACTTTCTTGTATATATTACCAGCCTTGTGAGAGAGAGAGAGGATGCCTTATATAGGCCCTGCAGCAACTGCTCGGTTGCCACAAAGTTAGGGTCATGATAAAAACTACCCCGAACATGTGCAACCGCCCAGAACATGCAAACGTACATTCTGCTACAAGTTACGCCAACTGCGCACACCCCGTGCTCCTTGCACTCTGCGCGACAGAGCGCGCACTGAACTGCGCATACGGCACACGCAGCGCAACCAGCGCGCCCGTGCAACCCGAGCAACCCGCGCAACCCAGCGCAACCTGAGCGCAACTGGGCTTGCGTACTATGCGCCTAGCGACGATGCTAACGTGCTAAGTGCACAGTGCGCCAACAAAATGCCACATTACGTCTCATGAGCCCATAAGCCCATGAGCCCGAGTCCAAGTCCGAGTCCGAGTCCGAGTCCGAGTCCGAGTCGCTAAGCCCCTACGGGGCTTAGCTCCCATGGAAATAAATTTTCCAAGAGCAAAAAGCATGATGCTTTCAATTGTTGATTTAGCCTTTTTTTTCTTTAGAAAAATAACCCCACATGGCACACCCATGTGCACCTCCACACCACATATGCATCTCTAAACTAGCAAAGCTAATATATAGAGATACAAGTCCTTTGGTCTAGCCGATGTGGGACTAAAATTCACTTTTAAAAAAGACCAAAACCCAATAATATAATCGGTTCGGTTCGGTATTTTCGGTATGGTATTACATTCAAACCGTTACCACTACCATTATACCATATTTTAATCGGTTCGGTAATTCGGTATCGGTACATAATTTTGGTTTGATTTTTTGGAATATTTTTAATCGGTATTAGGTCGGTTTTCGGTAGCGGTCGGTTCTTGCTCACCCCTACTAGGCATCAGTCATTTCTAGATAACTCGCATAGTCTTCCTTCATGTTACATGAAAACCAACTTTTACTTTTCTGCTCTTGCACTTTTTGGTTATTCCATATGTCAATAAGATGACCATCTTTTACTTTCTGGTCTTGCACTACTTTTTGGTTATCAGTCCTTTTCCCTTTTCTGGTCTTGCACTTTTTGTATTTACATTTCATTTTTCCTTACGAATGCCATGTGCTTTACTTGGTAAGTATTATCTAAGGTAAAGTTAGGATTCGGTTTAGTTTTTTCTTTATGTATGAAAGGGTGTTTCTATGGTTTTTGATTGGTTAGGGTTCAGAATGTCTGTTTAAAGATATTGCATGCATGCAATCATCAAATTTTCTATTGCTAATTCTTTATGGTATTGTTTTCCTACATAGAAATTGATCATGTTTCTTGAACACCTGAAGACGGGTCTAATGCCTTGAATTTGTCAATTTAAAGAAAGTTTATTCAGTAATAAGATGAGTTATTGAATGTTCTTATATGAGATAAATCATATTAAGTTGATAGTCTAATTGAGCCAGAGGTTCACTCTATTTTGTTAGATGAATGGTAAATAGTGACTATATTGCCCAATAATATATATATGCACTTTAAGATACTCCACCATGCTAATTTTGTTATCAATGAAATGTTAACAATCTCCAGGTCTCTTATGCCTAGCCTTAGCGATCTCTCTTTTCATATATTAATATTACCGTGTCTTATATAATTTGGACTAATTGTTACTTATAATTATGGAAATGCAGGCTCAAATTGAAGCGGCGGAAGAGAGGCATAAAATACAAGCTAGTCTTAATGGTAGTGATGGTATCGCAAGCTTAGAAGACTTTGAAAGTGATCCTATTGCTGAAGTTTTTGGGTCTGAAAAAAAAAGTTATTGTAGTGCAATCAACTCTACCTCCTCCATGAGGCAAGTGAAAATGACACAAGCTACAAAAGCAATAGCCTGTCAAAAAGACACTAAAGACCTCCGCCAATGGAAAATGGAATTACAAAACCAAGTGCACTGATGCTATGAACATGTTTAACTCCATAACTTATGCCTTTATGAATATGCATCAGAATATGCTACAAAATATGAATATGCAACAGAATCAATTCGGAGGTAATGTGACACCAAGGACTGAAGCTGCCTCCAACACAGAGCACTCCAGTTGCTCCAAAGAATATTAACTCTGGTTCTGATGTCCATGGTGACAACGTTGCTAGTCCTGTCCTCCCGACCAACAATGGTGGATCATCATCTAAAGAGAAGAAATATGTGATATTACTTTCAAGGGATTTTGAATATGTGGCAAAAGGATATCTTGCATCACACAACACTTACCATCAGAGGAAGGTGCTACAAGACGGAGATAATATTGTTTGGGTGACGGAGGTAATAGATCCGGAAGCACCATTTTTTTATGGTCCACAAAATGGTAGTTACAAACTTTGTGATATAGCTGATGGAGGCTTTGTGATTTGGCCAAAGTATTGTTTGAGAAATTTGTAGTTTTTTTACTTTTGACATAATTGTTCTAACTCTATTAGACTTTATGTTGTTTGGATTTGTTTACTGTTCAAATACTTTCATCGAATTATATATCAAACTTAAATTTTCTTAGATGAATAGTGTGTTTCTTTGAAACGATTTATGCTTATTTGATGATGTATAATAAGATTGGAAGTCTGAAATTTGAACTATGGTTTAGTGCAATATAAATAGATCTTTACGGTTATGATATGCATGTTATGTTTTATAACGGTAAAAAACCGTTAAAATTTTATAATTTTTAACTATTGTAATCAAAATTATAACTATTTTTAATGGTTAGAAAAAATTATTTACCAACACTTTTCATTGTTAAAACATTTTATTTACTAACATTTTTTTACTGTTAGGCAATATAATTTACCAACGGTTTGTTACTGTTAGGAAATAGAATTTTCCAATGGTACTCGAAATATTTTAGTGACGCATGAACTTGTGTTAATAAAGAAATATTTTATTACTCGAAATACTCTGCAGGCTGGGCTTTCGATCCGGACCCTATATTTAAATTTGTTATATAAAATTCTCTCCTGACCACTTGGGCCACATGCCTCACTGAAATCGATCAATATATAGTAAAACTAGGAAGAACATGCATGCAACACGTCATAGTAAAACTAGAAAGAAGCGTGCAACAAGTCCATAGTAAAAGAAAGAAAAATACTATATATACCTTCAAATTTTTATTCCTCCATGTCTCTCCGTCATGTGGTCCTCTCCTATTCGCTCATGTATTCCTCCAACTTTCTCACCTATTTGCTTCGGCCGATATAAGTGAGCGCCAAGAATATAAGTGAGTGCCAAGGGAGTGCAACATGGCAGAATAATATGGAGGAATATAAATTATTGGAGGTACATATAAGCATCACTCCAAAAGAAAATAAACAGAAAATAACGTGCAACACGTAGCGTAACCAGCATAGATCGCGGATATGGTCACCTATATCGCCTTAGCATATATCGCAGGCAAACCATAAATAAGGAAGGAGAAGTGACCTACGTTTAATTCACACACCACTGACCACTGTAATAGAAGAAGAAAGAAATGAACTCCCCCACAAAGCAACATTCCTTCGTGACCCCGGCCTCCTCCTTCCTCTACGTCGCCGCTGCAACCGCAGCGGTGCTCTGCTACGCGTTCCTTTACGTGAGATGGCACCGGAAATCCGCGCTTCCGCCGGGGCCTGTTGGCCTTCCTATAGTGGGCAGCCTCCCATTTCTGGACCCTCAGCTCCACACCTACTTCGCACGGCTGGCTAAAACTTACGGCCCAATCTGTCGAATCAAGCTCGGTAACATGATGTTCGTAATCGTTTCCTCCTCGTCCGTCGCCCGGGAGGTCGTCCGCGACCACGACTACGTCATGGCCAACCGCAAGCTGATGGCCACGGCCAGCATCATCACCTACGGCGGCAGCACCATACTGTGGAGCAGCAACGGCCCCACCTGGAGGATGCTCCGCCGGATATGCGTCCAGGAGATGCTAAGCCGGGCCAGCCTCGATGCCGTCTACGACCTCCGGCGGAGCGAGGTGCGCGCCACCGTGCACAAGTTCAGGGCCCGCGCGGCCGCCGGGGAGGCGGTGAACGTTGGGGAGGAGATGCTTCTGACGGTGTCGGATGTGATCATGAGCACGCTTTGGGGGGCGTCGGTGGTGGGGGGAGAGAGGAGCCGCGTGGGGAAGGAGTTTCGGGAGATGGTGTGTGCTGTCATCCACTTGATGGGCAAGCCCAACGTGAGTGATTTCATCCCGTTTCTTGCAAGGTTCGACCTGCAGGGACTACAGGGGAAGATGAAGCTGCTCTTGGACAGGTTCGATGAGATCTTCACCCACATCATCGACGAGAAGAAGAAGAAGAAGAAGATGATGACAGAGGTACTGATGAACAAGGAAGTAGCGGGGAGGATGGACTTCCTGGATTACTTGTTGAAGCTCGAGCAAGAGGGAAGTTACAATAACACGCCATTCACCTTGACAAACGTAAAAGCCATTCTAGTGGTACGTATAAAGCAAGCAAGCTCAAGCTCAAGTTCATACATACATTAATTAACTAATTAATTAATTCCTTTTGTTCTATTAATTCTTAATTATATATCAACTGCGTGCGCTCATGCAGGACATGATTATTGCTGGGAGCCATGCAACAGCAAGCACAATGGAATGGGTGATGGCGGTAACAATGAAGAACCCTAAGATCATGGCAAGGATCCAACAAGAGCTAGACCAGGTGGTAGGGAAGGACAACATCGTAGAAGAATCTCACATTCCTGGATTGCCGTACCTAGCAGCAGTCATCAAGGAGACGCTCCGGCTGTACCCAGTCTCCCCTCTCCTAACCCCGCGCTGCCCTGCCTCGGCGTGCACCGTGGGCGGCTACACCGTCCCTCCCGGGAGCATGGTGTTCCTGAACGTGTGGGCGATCCAACGGGACCCTTCCGTGTGGGAAGATCCGCTTGAGTTCAAACCGGAGAGGTTCCTGAACAGTGCTGCCAATTTCGATTTCAGCGGGAGCGACACGGGTTTCATTCCGTTCGGGTCCGGGAGGAGGGGGTGCGCCGGGATCCCCCTTGCGGAAACCATGGTCACACATGTGCTGGCATCCCTGCTGCATTCGTTCGACTGGAAGGTCCCGGAGGGAACAGAAATTGACCTCGCAAGCACGTTTGGGGTCGTCTTGAACCTAGTGAAGCCGCTAGTGGCCATCCCGACTCCAAGGTTGCCTAATCCTGACCAGTACGCATGAGCAAATGAATTGTCCGATCGAGCAGGAGTTATGTGTGACTAGTATTGGTACAATAGTGCTTAATTTGTCCGTGCTTGTAGTTGACTTGAAACAAGTGTTCTGTTCATTTGGTAGCTAGGTCTGTTCTGCTTTCTTCGTTATGTATAACGGGCAAAACCTCTTGTTTGTTTGTGCAAGAGTCTAATGAGTGAATGAAATAAAAATTGTCATTGCTAATGACTGTACGAGTGCATGTGGAAGCCCCGCCTTCTCTATCAATCTATTAATTGCATATTTCGGATATATAACCAAAGGTAGCTAATATATAGTTTGACCCTTTTCATCTTCTCTTTTAACATCTACGTATTATAATATTATATGTTGGGGAAATTTATAAAATGTCCAAAAAAACGAAAAAGTTTTATAAAAAATCCACCGCACAATAACATTTCATCGCGTGTCCAGAATTAACAAAAAATATATAAAGAGGGTTCCGAATGACCTTTTTGCCCTTCCTTCTAATTTATTGAAAACACCCACGAAACTACTCTTAAAAAAATATTCTTCTGAGATAAGTCGTATGGGCTAGGTCGCCTCGATTATGAGATTTTAGAATCCTCTAGGGTCATGCTAGCAGGCAGAGTGAGGACATATAGTCGGACTATGGACGTATTTCTCGGGTGTGGGAATTTAAGGTTTTCGCTGCCAAGCTAGCGGCAATGCGAAAATTTTAAATACCATAATTCTAGAGGTATGTACCTTAGTCAAGGACTCTGTGATTATCGTAGCCTTGCTCACTAGCATAACGGAGATTCTAAGTATCATGATTCTGGACAGACGCATATGATTATCGGACTGTGTGTTTGAGACTGTGATTGTTGGGGTATTTGACCTAAAAGGAGTATGACCATTCTAATTTCGAGAACGAAATTTTTTTAAGGTGGATAGACTTGTCACCCTCACTTTTCCCAGTTAGGGGTAAAATGGTAATTTTCCATTTTATAATATTTTTGGGAATTTTATTTCATGAATATTATTATTTAATTATTATAGGAGTCGGGTTCGAATTTCATCGCATTCCGAGTTAATTCGGGACCCCGGTGAATTTCGACTTGAGTCGCAATTAGCCTGTTATTTAACCATGGCCCACTACACTAAACTTTTAGGTTTAGGAGTTTGGACTAGTTTTCCCATGAGTAATTTCATCGCATTCCAGTGTTAAAACGCAAGAGAATGGCCATTCTCCAAGTTAGAAACACGGAGAATGTCATTCTTCATATAAATTAACATGGAGAATGACATTCTCCGTGTTATTTAACATGGAGAATGTCATTCTCCGTGTTAAATAACACGGAGAATGGCCATCCCAGTGTTAAAATGTAGGAGAATAACCATTTTCCGTGTCATTTAGCACGGAGAACGGCCATTCTCCGTACTAAATTACACGGAGAATGGCCATTCTCCGTGTTAAATGACACGAAGAATGATCATTCAAATATTAAAACACAGGAGAATGCCATTCTCCGTGTTAGAAATACGGAGAATGTCATTCTCCGTGTTAATTTACACGGAGAATGGCATTCTTCTTGTTAAAATACAGGAGAATGACTATTCTTCGTGTTATATCAACGGAGAACAGTTGACAGAAACCTAATTTTTTATTTTTTTTGTTTTGTGGAAAGAAATTTGACATGAATAAAGATTCAAGAGTTTTCGTTCTTCTTTCAAAACGATGCTAACTCTTATGAAAAAGAAGAAGAAGATCTGCTCTCCATAATTGACCTAATTGTCGAAAAAGAAGAAGAAGATGAGCGATGATCGGAGTTCGACTGAAAAAAAGCACGGTGAACTACGAATGATCTTTGCGATCTCTGCTGAAGATGAGAGCAATGAGATTCAGATCTCTCGTGAAGAAGAAGAAGAAGACGACGACGAGAATCGCAATCCAAATCTGAGTTTGTGCGGAGGGGTAGTTATGGTATTAATTTTGTAAATACAGAGCATCTAAAGGGAATCTTGGAATACTTAACGTGGAAATATATAATTATGACCATTTCATAAAACCCATCCTGCGGATGGGTTTTTCATAAAAAGCAACCCCGAAATTGGGTTTCTCAGCAATTTCCAGTTATATGTTTGTGATATGCATGTTTTACATGTGTTTTAAAAGCAATCGTAGAAGAGAGTTATACCAGTACCCATGAATATCCCTTTAGGGGCAAACTCAGAAAACTATAGTTAAAGCAGGAATATCCTCTGTTCACTCGTAGGTATAACTTCAATTGCAAGCCTTTCAAATATTAATCAAATTGTCACCTCCGTTTTCTGTATACGTATTTCCAGTATACGTGTACGGGATCATGTCCAGTATTTTTACTTGTCTTGTCTTGCCAGCTGATTTTGATTTAATCTTGTTTAGGTTCATCATGGTTTAACTTGGTTTATTTTGGTTGGCTTTGTTTATTTTGGTTCAACATGCTAAACTCCCCTACCTACCACCATCCTCCTTTATAAAGCCACCTACTTTTTTCTCTCCTCATAATTCCTCATAACTTCTTCTTCTCCTCCATTAAAAAAAACCTCTCCCCCTCCATAGGCAAGTGCACCTTGCTCTCACTCAAGAACCCATTTGGATGGTTCCAATAGTTTTCTAGCATGATTCTCTTCCACTTTAGAACTTGGAATTTTTTATTTTGAAGCATGGATTTTTGTAGATCTAGAAAATTGCCTTTTTCAAAAACTTGAAGTTTTGATCTATTTAACTTCTTTATTTGCATGTTTTGATGGTTCCATGTGGTAGAGAATTTCGTTCTACCCCATTTTGACCTAAGGAAGTCCGAATTTGGACTCCGGACGGAGAAATGGCGGAGTTTTGAAGTTTTCGACCATGGTTCGTTCTTACCGGATTCGTCGGGAAGACAAACAGTGCACTGCTTGGGCGCATGGACCTGTCATGCGCCCAAAGCATTTCCCCCACTCATGTGGGCATATACACCTCCATGTGGGCGCATAGGGTGCTTCATGTGGGAGCATAGTCTTGTGTTGGCGCATAAGCCTTCACGACTTATCTTATTGCATTCATTCACCCTTAGCCTTTGGCCACAAGGGTCCAACCCTTGCTTGGGCGCATAGGGCACTCATGCTTGGGCGCATAGAGTGTATTCCCCTCTATGTGGGCACATACATGAAGCCAGTGTGGGTGCATGACTTGGGTATGGCACATGGCCTTCACCCGTAATGCACAAACCCCTTCTCCATTCCTTGGCACTTGGCCATGCAAGTGCCTTGGCCATGTAGGCACCCATGTTTGGGCGCATAGCCTCCCTCATGTGGGTGCATAGGAGCCCCCATATGGGCGCATAAGTCCCATTCACTTGGGCATATGGATGCCCATGATCCTCATGCTTTGGTTTTGCATGTTTCGGCTTATCGCATCTTTTACGACTTGTGATTTTATGTGATTTTCTCGCTATTGATCTTCATGACATGACATGACTCGTACGTGCCACGGCTAGGCATGGCACGACTTGGCATGATTAGCACAGTTTTGTTTGATCGTGGCACGGCTTTCTATGATTTGCCAATATAGAGATCGTGGCACGACTTGTGCAAGCCGTGACACGGCTTAGCACGACTTGGCATAATGTTAGCCTTTATGTAGGCATATGAAACCCCGTGGACGCATAGCCTTGGGGTACACAATGATTTGGCATTTTTCTTTTGTCACGACATGTACTTTCCTCTATATATGCTCTAAGCTATGTTGTCTTCCTTACATCGGTGGCCCGTTGGGCACACTCAGGATATGTCTCTTTTGCTTACAAGATGATCTGCTATGATCTTAACCATGATGTGTGAACACGAAATGATCAATGACATATAATGAACCATGATGGCGGCCCGTCGTGGCGCATCCCTAACAGGTAACAAGTACTAGTAACATGACATGATAGTGGCCCGTCGTGGCGCACTCCAGACAAGAACATGACAAGTAACATGACATGATGGTGACCCGTTGTGGTGCACCCCTGACAAGTAACCTTGACATGTAATCCATGAACGCTGTTGCGACGGCTAACTTGATACGCTAGTAAATTCTCTTCTTGAACATCGTAGGTGACTGTATTGAATGTGCTTGTAAAAGCTACCAGTCTTGTCTCGCATCATGTCTAGGACATATATCCCTGGTTACAACGGTCAGGGATTCATACTAAATCTGACTAGGTTTAATGACTAGATTGATCAAGTATAGCATATAGAGAGGTATTCCGGCTACAGGTAATCCCGTTATCTGGGCGTCTTCTTTGATGGACTTGTAGCCTGCCGACGAGTAGAGCACATTTTCAGCTCACTGTTATGTGGAGCACTACATGAAACGATTACTATGCATACTGTTATGTGTTGTATCCAAGTCACCTAACAAGTCAAGACAACTCTTAACATGAACCTTTCGCCTGGATAACCTGGATAGTCTGCAGGGCATATGGCCGTCGGAATCCTCATTGCATCTTGTTAGTAACTAGGCTTGTGATAACCCTAGCTAGCTAACTATCAAGCCGTACTCTTACTTGGCCGTGAATGATTGAATGGAGTCCCATCTTGTCTAGTCTTATCTAGACCCAGTACATGGCTATCTCTGGACATGATTGTTTATGCTTTACTCTATCGATAATTGATTAGAGGCTAAATTCTGTTCAGGTGAAGGGTTACAACTCCGGTCCTTGTTTGGTTTACGGGTTATAACTTGGTTACCAGAATAGTCCTTTAGTTATCTTATCGTTTATCACCCTGTTATCTCTACTCATGTCTTATGTTATTTTCACCTATGATTTTATGTGCTGATATGCTGGTTTTAGTTCTTAAGTGAAGCATTCTTTGCGGCACTTGCTCTTTCTGGGGTCTGACCCAGCTGATTTTGTATGGCCAGATTTCGGAGTAGCACCCGAGAATCTTCCATCCTTCCAGCCAGATGGTGACCACTAGGCGCAATCCTGGCAACGAGTGGGTTCTTATTTTATTCTCCCACTCCCTTGTAAAAATATTCTTTTGAGGCGTTTAGCCGCCGAGCAAGTGTTAGCTCATTTGCAACTTTACTTACTGTCTGCCTACGGGCTGTAACATGATTGATAAATCCTAGGGTTGATCATGTAGTGCCCCGTCCCGCTCAGTCAATCGGAGGAATCGAAACGCCGACGTCGTTCGGACTTAGCCTTGCAACGGCTACTCGGAGACATCGCTCTCGGTCGAGGCGACCGCTCGCTCAGGTGGGGTAGTTTCGGTGAACTTGCCTCATCTTAGCCTTCATATAATAAATCGCATGTTTTCAACTTGCACAAGTAGGATTGATAATAAAAGAGACGAATTCACATAGCTAAAGGGAATAATCCCGACGGGTTGAATTGAGTTAGAATATAGAAAGGTCCAACGGTCGGCTTAGAGTTGGTACACGGCGTGCTTTGAAAATGACACTCGATCCTTCGTCCCGTGGCTTGGGAGAAGGAAAGTTGGTTGAGTAGGCGAAGTATGAACGTAGCCTAAGTCATAGGCGTCGCCCGCATGAATGCTTCATAAAGCATGCACGGTTCCGTCGTCCAAGGCTTGGCATAGCCTTGGCTTGCCCATGAGTTAAGTTGCGTTGAGTGGCTTGTGACCCAAGTCTAGGCACCCGAGTGACTTGGTCGTTCAAGTTGGATGCGTGCACGGCACGATCCGTTAAGGCAAAGCTTGATGCAGCCTTTGCTCGTTAAGTTGTGGCAAAGTTAAGTTAGGCAAAGTTATGCCGGTCGACCTAAGACATTACAAGTACCGTCCCGCTCTTTCGCGATTCGTCCAAGTTAAGTAGTCTCATGATCTCAAGGCCCGTCGACTTGGACAGGAGTGTCGCGTAGAGCACGATTGGCCTAAGGCACGATGCACGGACTTAGTATTTAAGGCAAGGACTATAAGTGATTCAATGTGGGTTTTGAGAAAGGGATATCAAATAGGCATTCATGAGTTGAACCAAATGATAGGGTAACAAGGAAGGAAATGCTCGCGACCGTGGGTCGTCGAGGGGTCTCAAGGAAGGAATGCTCGCGACCGTGGGTCATCGAGGGGTCTCAAGGATAGAAGTCTTGGTTTTGGTAGAGGAATGACTGTGTGAGACGTCAGTTTGTGTCGAGTCTTGCATGGTCATTTGACAACTTTCGACAAGGGCGATGAATCCTCGAGCGGCAACCCTTGGCCAAGGGACGGACTCGGCCTAGGAGGAAACAGGGTATAGTCGTGCGTAAGGTTTTAGCACAGGTTAAGCGGGGACTTGCGACGGGGCTAGCTACTTGCGTCGAAAGGATCCCGATTAACAAAACTATACGTCAAGGTATAGCTTATGATGCTAGTGGCCAAGTTTATATAGATGTCGACAAATAGCGGCTATCCGCATGTATGCCTTTGGATTGAGTTGAGTTGAAGGTGTGTACAGTTAGAACACAAAGTTTGGGCCTAAGATTGGGTTTCAACATAGGCGTCGTGCTTCGGCACGAGATGTGGCGTCAAGTCTTGAGTTGTCGGCATATAAGTTGCTTAAGTTGGTTGAGTTGTTTGAGTTTAAGTCGGGAAACCGCCGTAAGGCAAAGTTGGTCGAGTGACACTAACATTCACAAGTCTTGATTGGGTCAGTTGGTGGTCAAAGTAGCAAGGGCCGCTAGGCGGCAAGGGCTGCGAGGCGGCGATATGGTTAAGTCTCACTGAATTGCGAGGCATGGCCTCAACAAGGGTTTGTAGCATGGTCACACGGAAAATAGAGCTTTATCGAGTAGTTGCGTCTCTGATTTTAAGCCGTAAGGCAAACACGACTCGATAGATTAACGTTGTTGGCACGAGAAGGGTCTTGAGGCAAGGTATGAGTTAACGTTGTCGTTGCAAACACGAGATGGTCTAGAGACACGGAATAGGCCAAGGCGTCGGTCCTAAAACTGATCCTAAGGCAAGAGTAGAAAGACAGTCATAAAGGGGACTAAGTTGCACAAAAGTAAATCAAACGTGTCGGGTTTGTATAGGTGGACAAGGAGCTCATTCCACCAGTACAGTTGAGTACTAACACCCACATAGTTTTCATGTGCAGGCACAGGTAGAAGCTCGTGGCGCGGAGCTCGCTTGGATGCGTCGAGACACGGAGTTCCTTGGCGATTTGAAGCGCACGGCCGCATGGAGTAAAGACTTATACGGGACATAATGTATGGACGTCGCCTTCCGAAGCTTCCGCTGGTTCAAGTGAGACTTGTATTTGAGAGATGAGAGAGAGAGCTGAGTGACTTGTAATGTGAGATGAGTGAGCTTGAGTGAGCTTGAGAGACTTATAATATTGGCCTTGCGCCCTAATGTAATCTTTGCTTCAATATCAATAAAGAGCTTCTTTTGAATAACTTGTGTTTGGTTCTACTTTCCGCTGCTATCATTCAATGTCTCTGCTTGGGACTTCTGTGCGATAACCTCGTCGCAGTCGCTGAAATCGGCCGTTATGGAACCCGCCTTGTACGAGCGCAATCTAGGCTCGTGCGGCATCATGCCTTAGCGAGGACGATCGCTCCTACGGGAGCGGGACGTGACACAATGGTATCAGAGCATGGCTTTACGTCCTTGGACTATCGATTGAATTCTTTAACTCGTTACTTCGGCAAAACTCTGAATGTTGCTTCCGCATATTGATATCGTTGGTGGGCTCTCTCTCAATCGTCCCACGGGATGTCCATACAATAAGTCTAACTATTTTGCAAAACGTAGGAGAACAATTTTTGATAAAACAAAAAGATGGTTCGCGTAAGCACGGTTGGCTAAGTCGGGCTGGGCATATACACCAAAGTGGCGTCGACCTTAGAAAAGTCGAGTGCGGGATTTGTAACGTTTCGAGCTAGAATGAGTTAAACATGATTGAGTAAGCGGGATGACTATCGATAGGGATACTATCGAGCGACGATAACGTCGGTGCGATATAGATGAGCGTGCTTGGAAATTGAGGAATGGTTCGAACGAAAAATTTGAAGTAGCCGATTTTGATTCAAATGATAGTTGAGGATTAGTTGAATGACTTCATCCCTGAGTGGTGTATGCGATAGCCTCAGGAATGTCGATCGATCGATTGAGGATTTGGGGTGTCGGTGAGTCTATCAGCAAGCGTCGCACATATGCAAAGCCGTAGATTGAGTATCGTTGAACAAGTTATAGTCTTAAAAGATTTGGCGATGTATGATTCGAACAAATTAGAAATTGACGTGCACGGGATTGAGAATTGTGCGAAGTATGAAACGCGAAAATAATTGAGTAGGTAAAATCGAATCGAAGAAAAAGTTAGGGTATACAAATGGATTACTTGATCGAGAAAATTGATGCGGATCGTATACGAAAAGTTAGCACGACAGGAAGATAGCGTGCATGAAAGTTGAATTTTGAAGTTACGCAATGACTCTGAGGATTAGATTGAATGTTGCTCGATAATTTGAGTTAACAAAGGGACGATGCAAATTGAAGAAATAAATTGGTCGATGACTTAAGATAGACGGACGAATATACGTGATTTCGGATGTGAACGAATTGATGTTGTGAATGATTCGAGGGATAATGATCGAACTTGAATTTGAATGTCGAGGAGATTATCCAGTCGGACGATAACATCATTCGCACGACTCGAAATTTGGTTGCAAAGGAAGATCGTCAGGTTACGCATATCGTCGATGGTATTGAGGCGTATCAAAGATCGCTATGCGATAACTCGGGGGTACTCTAACTCGGCGAATGACGATCGTGTAAGTGTTATGGTTCGGTTGGATGCCATACTTAGGGTTTTGATTGAAATGAATGCTAGATGAAAATGATCGTGTCTTGATGGTTACGTTGATAGCCACAACGTCGACATTCTTGTCTTGTGCGAGCGCAACTCCAGCCTCGCACATGCGTTGCATCAGATTTGGGGCGATTGTTCCGCGTGAGCGCTGACATGGTGATTCATGTCGCGGAAATGATCGAACTCAAAAAATCAGGACGCGGCAACATTGATTGTCTCGACTTGTCGGTTTGATGCAAAGGAAAATTTGAGGATGTTAGGACTTGTGACTGACGATTGAATAAACTTGAGGATTGAGTAGGTCCAATCCGCACATCGAAAATAAATTAGAGTAGACTCAAACAAGAGTTACGTCCCGATAAGGATAATTATCCCGCGGGAGCGTGCATGGTGATTCATGCCCACCGTGGATAATCTGACTCGCGTGAGATCGGGGCGCAACGTATTGTTGAGCTAGACGACCTCATGATTGATTACGTGAATTAGAATAGATGACTTAGGAAATGTGAAATATGAATTATGGTTTAGCGATGGATTGTATCGTAGCGTGCTTGACTTGGAAGGATTGATAGGCAGATTATGTCGAACGTGTTCGAAGAAATAGACTATACAAGATGGTTTGTTGAACGAGAGATATTGATACGTCGTGGAATTGGTTGAACGTAAGTTGTCGTATGATGGCTTTGCTGAATGACTCGGACCCCGTGCGACGAATGTTGGGATGTGTGTAGAAAATCGATGCTCGATATTTAGAAATCGGAGTGATGCAAGCTTGGGTAAGAAAAACCCCGTACTATCAACTTGGTTTGACCTTAGGATGGGGTCAGTGTTGATATTGTTGTTTGGGAACTATGATTCCAATACTGACGGAAAGACATAGCCTAGCGGTTAGGCAGACGTCCGAGTGCGAAGTAGTAGGATTTGTGGAGGCACCGCTCGCGAGTCTCGACTGACATGCACGTATATCAGGGACGCTTGAATATGTGCACGATCCGACTCGAGTGGTGATGGTGGATTCTCTATCACGAGGCTTGGCTGAAATACATGTATTTTAGGGACGCCTAGAATGCGTGCACGATCTAACTAAGTGATACGTTGAATCAAGTGAGACTTGAGAAACGGAAAAGTATCGAGGATATCTAGATAGCGAGTTCTGAACAAAAGATTGAGGGTAGCACGAGCGTGGCTCGAAATTGGGAAATGCATAGGAGGAGTGTGCGCGAGAGTCGTTGAACGTTTGAGTGATAAGTCAAGGAGTAAGTACTCAGTTAGTTTTGAGGACGAAACTTTTTCTGAGTGGTGTATGATGTAGTGCCCCGTCCCGCTCAGTCAATCGGAGGAATCGAAATGCCGACGGCATTCGGACTTAGCCTTGCAACGGCTACTCGGAGACATCGCTCGGTCGAGGCGACCGCTCGCTCAGGTGGGGTAGTTTCGGTGAACTTGTCTCATCTTAGCCTTCATATAATAAATTGCATGTTTTCAACTTGCACAAGTAGGCTTGATAATAAAAGAGACGAATTCACATAGCTAAAGGGAATAATTCCGACGGGTTGAATTGAGTTAGAATATGGAAAGGTCCAACGGTCGGCTTAGAGTTGGTGCACGGCGTGCTTTAAAAATGACACTCGATCCTTCGTCCCGTAGCTTGGGAGAAGGAAAGTTGGTTGAGTAGGCGAAGTATGAATGTAGCCTAAGTCATAGGCGTCGCCCGCATGAATGCTTCATAAAGCATGCACGGTCCCGTCATCCAAGGCTTGGCATAGCCTTGGCTTGCCCATGAGTTAAGTTGCGTTGAGCGGCTTGTGACCTAAGTCTAGGCACCCGAGTGACTTGGTCGTTCAAGTTGGATGCGTGCACGACACGATCCGTTAAGGCAAAGCTTGACGCAGCCTTTGCTCGTTAAGTTGTAGCAAAGTTAAGTTAGGCAAAGTTATGCCGGTCGACCTAAGACATTACAAGTACCGTCCCGCTCTTTCATGGTTCGTCCAAGTTAAGTAGTCCCACGATCTCAAGGCCCGTCGACTTGGGCAGGAGTGTCGCGTAGAGCACGATTGGCCTAAGGCACGATGCATAAACTTAGTGTTTAAGGCAAGGACTATAAGTGATTCAATGTGGGTTTTGAGAAAGGGATATCAAATAGGCATTCATGAGTTGAACCAAATGATAGGGTAACAAGGAAGGAAATGCTCATGACCGTGGGTCGTCGAAGGGTCTCAAGGAAGGAATGCTCGCGACCGTGGGTCGTCGAGGGGTCTCAAGGATAGAAGTCTTAGTTTTGGTAGAGGAATGACTGTGTGAGACGTCAGTAGAGGAATGACTGTGTGAGATGTCAGTTTGTGTCGAGTCTTGCATGGTCATTTGACAACTTGTCGACAAGGGCGATGAATCCTCGAGCGGCAACCCTTGGCCAAGGGACCGACTCGGCCTAGAAGGAAACAGGGTATAGTCGTGCGTAAAGTTTTGGCACAGGTTAAGCGGAGACTTGCGACGGGGCTAGCTACTTGCGTCGAAAGGATCCCGATTAACAAAACTATACGTCAAGGTATAGCTTGTGATGCTAGTGGCCAAGTTCATATAGATGTCGGCAAATAGCGGCTATCCGCATGTATGCCTTTGGATTGAGTCGAGTTGAAGGTGTGTACAGTTAGAACACAAAATTTGGGCCTAAGATTGGGTTTCAACATAGGCGTCGTGCTTCGGCACGAGATGTGGCGTCAAGTCTTGAGTTGTCGGCATATAAGTTGCTTAAGTTGGTTGAGTTGTTTGAGTTTAAGTCGGAAAACCGCCGTAAAGCAAAGTTGGTCGAGTGACACTAACATTCACAAGTCTTGATTGGGTCAGTTGGTGGTCAAAGTAGCAAGGGCCGCTAGGCGGCAAGGGCCGCGAGGCGGCGATATGGTTAAGTCTCACTGAATTGCGAGGCATGGCCTCAACAAGGGTTTGTAGCATGGTCACACGAAAAATAGAACTTTATCGCGTAGTTGCGTCTCTGGTTTTAAGCCGTAAGACAAACACGACTCGATAGGTTAACGTTGTTGGCACGAGAAGGGTCTTGAGGTAAGGTATGAGTTAACGTTGTCGTTGCAAACACGAGATGGTTTAGAGACACGAAATAGGCCAAGGCGTCGGTCCTAAAACTGATCCTAAGGCAAGAGTAGAAAGACAATCATAAAGGGGACTAAGTTGCACAAAAGTAAATCAAACGTGTCGGGTTTGTATGGGTGGACGAGGAGCTCATTCCACCAGTACAGTTGAGTACTGACACCCACATAGTTTTCATGTGCAGGCACAGGTAGAAGCTTGTGGCGCAGAGCTCGCTTGGATGCGTTGAGGCACGAAGTTCCTTGGCGATTCGAAGCGCGCGGCCGCATGGAGTAAAGACTTATACGGGACATAATGTATGGACGTCGCCTTCCGAAGCTTCCGATGGTTCAAGTGAGACTTGTATTTGTGAGATGAGAGAGAGAGAGAGCTGAGTGACTTGTAATGTGAGATGAGTGAGCTTGAGTGAGCTTGAGAGACTTGTAATATTGGCCTTGTGCCCTAATGTAATCTTTGCTTCAATATCAATAAAGAGCTTCTTTTGAATAACTTGTGTTTGGTTCTACTTTTCGCTGCTATCATTCAATGTCTCTGCTTAGAACTTCTGTGCGACGACCCCGTCGCAACCGCTGAAATCGGCCGTTATGGAACCCGCCTTGCACGAGCGCAATCTAGGCTCGTACGGCATCACGCCTTAGCAAGGACGATCGCTCCTACGGGAGCGGGGCGTGACATATCATGTATGACTTAAACTCTTGCTAGTCTTCGTATTTTGTATGACTAGCTTCATGATCATCTGAATATGTAATATATGGGACGCCTTACTTTGTATGTCTGATGATTACCATCTTGTTATATTTACTTGCTTGCTTGAGATTGAGACACTAGGCTTGTTCTTGACCTTAAAAGACTGATAGCCTGTAGTAAACCCTCATACATCTAGACAGCCGTGACCGTATTGCGAGGTAGAAATTTACTTCAACGTACGTAGCTGGTTATGTCTGTCCCCCACTCTCCAGTATTCTGGTTTTGGGGTGTGACACAAATCCACTCTTCCTTCTTATCATGCAGGTCTAACATAGAAGATAATGTACTTGAAATCCACAACATGCATGTTAAAGGTATGTTAGTTTATTAGATGGCTCGAAAATGATGTGTATGCATAATAAACTTCTAGACTCCATTAGATGGACCATACCTGTGTATGCATACACTTTAGCACTCCATATAGGCTAGAAACCAAAAGTATTTGGTTCCATTGTCTTTTTCTTCAGTCAGGAAGCAAATGAGTCTACTATGACAACATATAATTTACTTGGCAACACCCAACAGAAAAAAAGCCCTATTTTTGAATAAATTAGGGTGTTATATATTTTGATTTGATATTTTTTTGGACATAAACCATTAAAATGAAGCTGTAGACAAGGAAGATAACAACACGCAGTTGCTTCGCTCTTTGTAGTGATGGAGATTAGTATTGTGTCCATGTATAGTCAGTCATAGAGCTACTACGTGTAGACGTACTTTTATATGGCATCAGATTCGTGACAGATTGAAAGTACAATTTCCCACCCAAATAAACATCTTTTTTTTTTTTGCTAATGAGAAGTCTCTATGAACGTGTCATTCTTAATTAATTTGAAAGTTCATAAACATAGGAATCTAATCCAAAAGAAAATTGATTTATTCTTCAAACAAGAAAGAATTTATAGAGTTTAACATGTTTTTCATCAAACAATAAATCAACAAAAATAGAAATCTCACTGAGTCGGCCGAGGAATCCTGATGTCGGCTATAAAATTGCTGATGCTCGTCGGTTGCTCGTCGATGACGATGATGAAATCTCATTGCTCGGTGACGGAATCTCTTCCAGGCATCTAAATAAAAAGAAATATGTCCTAAAATTATATTATTAAGAGAGAATGAGGAGAAAGAGGTGGAGATTTACCTTAAAGAGGAGAAAGAGGAGGAAATTTCTTCGGGGCACCCCTGTGAAGAAAAAGAAGGAGTTTTTGTTTCTATCACCGCTAGTGAAAGAGAGAGTAGACGAAAAAAAATTTTGGGGGAACACTCGGGAAATTTTTGGGGGGAACAAAAAAGTGTCCCCCCCAACACTTTTTGCTTCATGTGAAAAGTACACCGAATGATTTTCTTTTTTAGTCAAAATTTAGTAACTTTACTAACAATATTTAAGTGTTACAACATAAAAATATATGTTATTTATATCAATTTTTGTCTTTTCTAATCATACTAACATTTTTTTTGTTTCTAACAGTAATTTACCGTTAGTAAATAGTAACGGCATAAAACCGTTAGTAATTGAAAATTTTGTGTTGGTAAATCCCTCTTTTGGTGTAGTGTTTGTGAGCGGATCCGCTATAGAGTTTGTCCTAATGTGCTTTTATGGACACTTGACCATTCTAAATTCTTTCCTTCTCAACTAGGAACTTTATGTCAATATACTTTGACTTATACGAGTTCCTGTTATTATTGGAATACAGTACTGCTGATTTATTATCACATCATAATTTGAGCGGTCTTTCAACACCCACCAGAATACGCAGCCTTGTGATAAAATTTCGCAACTATATTTTCTGATTGGATGCCTCACAACATTCTGTAAACCTTGTTGCCATAGTGAAAGAAACTATGAGTGTCTGTTTGACACTCATCCAAGATATATCTCCACCAGCCAGCATGTAAACATAACCTAATGTGGGTCTCCTGGTGTCTTGGCATCCAGCAAAAACGGAATCAGAATACCTTATGATCTCCAAAATTATCCGATCTCCTATAAAGAACATATAATCCTGTGTTCTCTATAAATTACTTAAGTAACACGTTTGGCTGTTATCCAATGACCCATATTGGTTTGTTTAAATATCTGCCAAACATTCTAACTGTGTACGCAGTAACCGAACGCGAACACACTTAAGCATACACTAAACTCCCTACAACCGACGAACATGAAATCTATTGCATTTCTTTAGTTTTAAGGCTATTCTTAGGGCACTTGATTTAGACTGTACTTGTTTCCTTTAGCGACTGGGGTGTCACCTGGTTTGCATTCCTACATGCCAAATATTTGTAAGTACTTTATCGATATAGCTCCTTTGTGATAATCCAAGATCCAATACACCAAAATGACAAATTAGGAACACTAGATATTTTTCAATCTGAAATACTTATTTTTCGTACCTAGATTTTGGAATGGAATAAAAGCGTTCCGAATCAAAAAAGAAAAAAAGAGAATTCCTAATACATTTTATTTTAATTTTTTTTAAATGTATTTATTTAGGTACACATTTATACGATTCTAAATAAAATTCTTCTCTCTCTCTCTCTCTCCTTTCCAATATTCTAAACCCCCCTCCCAAATCATAAAATCCCTCCTCCAAAATTCCAAATCCCTCCTCCCAAATTTCAAATCCCTCCCAACCCACCCACACACACCCCGACTGCATCCGCATCTCTCGTCTACACTGCCCCCGCGTGGAGACCTCGGGCAGAGGAGCCAACCCACGCTGCTTATCACCCCGAGAAGACGTCCAGATCAGCAACGTTTCCGTGGTCCCCCGCCTTGGCGTCCCCGCCTACGAGTGGCGCTCCGAGTCCCTCCACGGTCCCCTGCCCTGAATTAGTTTTTGATGAGTAAATTTATTTCTTGATGTTTGCTTTCCTGCTATTAATAATCCATTTTCTAGTTAGTTTATGTGATGAAAGATTTCTCTTATAGAAATTTTCTTTATTGCAGCTATCCTCCGTGAAATGTGGCCTAGATAATAGTTTGTCGGAGCGACTTCTTCCGTCGAAACATTCATTTTTCATTAGAGAATCTCGGTATGCTCGATCTCCTTTTGTTTTAGGAGTATCATTTCCTTGCAATATTTTTGATGTGTGAATGCATGTTGTCTGTGTGGTTGGTGAGGGCTGGGTGGGGGTTGGTGGTGGGGTCTGGACTCTGGGTGTTGGTGTTATGTTAGATGGGGGATTGGATGATACTTGTTCTAGAGAATCCGTTTCCGATCTTATGAAGATGTTGGGAACGCGGTGTGACCCGAACCGGAGTTGGCCCATGGGGTGCGATATTGAATTGGGCCCATATGCCTTAAAAGAGAATTTTCATGTAAGGCCTGAACCAATCCCAATTATTTACACCACATAATCCCACCTCCTAGCCGATGTGGGACTAAATTACCAACTCCATTGTCACCCCTATTTGAGTGCTCAACCGGAAACGAGATACAACCCAACAGAAGATGGCCTCATGTTTGTAACTCCATTTGCCCCATTTTAAGTATTTGGATATAGTTTGAAAACCTGTCCAAATTGACATATGAAAATCAATCTCTGGGAATTGATAAAAACTTGATCCGATTGTGTTCATGAGACATTTTTACGGTTTTTCGGCTTCAATAATTTGAGTGAAACACCTTTTATTTTAGTTTATCTTTGGTACTATGTGCCCCAAATGCTAATGTATATGCAATTCTTGTAGTTGCCGTCCACACTTTTTAAGCTTGACCTCAAATAGTGAGAAATCAAAAGCTGCATTACTCAGCAAACTATTCTCCCATTAATTATTGGCTAAATAGAGCAAACTCAATGGCTCAAATTATCCATGCATAAAGTTGACGCAAAACTTGTACAATGTTTTAGTAGAAAGTAATGACTTTTCTTTGGTGCAATGAAACAAGTCCCTGACTCTGTTTACTTTTTCTGAAATACTTGTATCATGATACTGTAGATTTTTAGTTTGGTTGCCTCACTGTACATGTTATAACATTTGATAAAGTGGAAACAATAAATCCTTGCTTTCTTCGCCATTTAACACTGATATAAATGGCCTTTTCTTTGTTTACATTTTCATATATCTGTAATTTACTAATTCTTGTGGATATCTTAGAGCATGGTCACACAAGATAATTTCCAGTGTGTAAGTTGGAAGAAGATAATGTGTTTTCATATTTCATCAGCTTATACATGTTTTATGCTGGCAATGACAATTATGTAGCACAGCACTGACAAATGTTCTTTTTTTTTTTTTTAGTAGATGTGAATAATTGTCAATATCTTTTTCATAATCTTCACTTTAGAATGATGTTTTAAACCTTTGATTCTATATTTGTGCCTAGTTCGTAACTTGTTATGTGTCACTTTTTGAAAAGTATATATATTTGACAGACATGCCAAGCCTTCTGCCATGACTTTTAGACCAATGATTATTGTGGTAGTTAAAAAAAAGACATCATAGGAAACTCTTTTGATAATAACCTTGCTAATAATTGTGCAAAATCTGTTGGCACGACGAATGGCAATATTTTTCCTGGTTAGATACTAATAACCTCATCTGAAGCTTCTCTTATCAGCTCTATTGCATAGATACTCCTTCCAAGGACCTTACCCGTGTCTGTATCTGACACATATTTGACACGACATTTCCTTCACAGTCATATCAGTTATCCCTCACCCTATGTTTAGGTTCCACAGGGGGCCCAAAACCTGTTCTATAACTATTAGGAACCTAGTTACTATACAAAACACGCTTTAACATGTATATTATTTAGATCTAATGTATAAAACATACATATAAATATGTTCTCATGTGGGTATATATATATAACCATATCTACACCGTACCCATATCTCAAAAGTTTCTAAAATGTTGTATCCCGAATCCGTATTGTGTCCGTATTCGTATCTGTATCCATGCCTATGCAACCTAACTTATCAGTCAAGTCTTAGTTTGTTTACTGTGCCAGTTGTCATGATTTTGCAGGTACTAAAGTAGACACCAAGATTTGCCATCCAACATAATTTGACTTTTACCTGTGTAATCATGCAAGAAGTCAATTATCTCTTATTTCTAGTTTCTCCTTCTTTCCTCATTAACTATATTTGACATCTAATATTCTGATATATCAAGTGCTTACTTTAAAGGGTATGAAAAAAATTTCACAACTGATCATTTGCAGTCCCTTACAAACAACCTATGCTACACGTAAGGTAATACTATACGCATAACCGGTAAACACCGAGTATCTTATTTCTGAAACTTAATTTCTCTATTGTATTTATGCAAGGTGCACTTATTCTGTATCAATTGATATGTTTCTTACTTTTGTCAACCTTTTTATTTGGCCATTGCTACTTTCACTTTTGAACATTAGTTAATTAGTATAGAGGCATGTAGTGACATTTTGTATATAAGTTTAATTTCTACATTTCTGGAAAGGTAGGCTGCAAAGGTAAACAATTTACCCTAATAAAGGTGATCTAGATCTAAGTAAGGCATATAGATAGAGTTTGTTGGTTTGTCTGAGGACAAATCATGAAATACTTGGAATTTGCAGAAAGATGTTTTTTTGTGTAGGCCGGCATTTGAGCAGTTTATCATACTTGTACATTGGTTTTTTTTTTTTTTTTTTGCAAAAGAAAACCATATATTAAGAAACTGAATAATTGTTGTAACTCATATCATGACAGACATGAGACATAATACACTAAGGTATTTCTTCAAATATACTCTTCATAGATATTTGGTTATAAACCAAAGCATGGGAAGCTAGCTGATGTGCGACCTGGTTGGCAGCCCTTGTTACATAGGAAAAGGAATATGAGTTCCTCGTCTTCAATATGTCCCGACCTTCTTCAATTGCATGGCGAGTCCTCCATAGAACATCCAAATGGTTGTAGTTAATGGTCCAATAAAGCTTTACAGTCGCCCTCAAACATAACCTTTGAGCAACCCTTAATCCGACATAATTCCATAGCAAGTCTAAGAGCAATTCCCTCCACCATAAAAACACGAAGAAATAGCTCCCTGGAAGACTCCATCACTATCCCGAAGAACAGCCACACCACTCATTCTCATCAAAGTAAGCTCCATCGAAATTACATTTCCAATAACCGGGGCGGGGGAGTAACCAATTGTTCACTGGATGAACAAGTGCAGTATGGTCGGAACCTCTATCTATGGATTGAAAGGCTCCTTCATATTTATCAAAAAGTCTAGAGGCAGCTCGCAGGATAGTACGAGTATCAAAGGAAGAGTTGTTGAAGATAACAGCATTCCTAGCTTTCCAAATACTCCACAGAATGTAGAAGCTTCGAGAAATGATATTATGATTCCCATCGATAAGCAAAGTCTTGAACAAAGCTTTGGACGGTAGAACAGGAGATATAATCGTGGATGAAGGTCGAGCACAATCCCAAACAGCAGCTGAAATAGAACAATGAAGAAAGAGATGATATGAAGACTCTTGTTGTACCTTGCATAATCGGCAAACTGGATCAGTGAGCTGTAGGCGACGATGAATGTTAACCCCTGTAGGTAATGCATCCTTCAGTAGCCTCCATATGAATATAAGAACCCTGGGGCAGATATGATGTAGCTTCCATAAAAGTGTCCATTTAGTGAAGCCTGGAGATGAAGGAGTATGTTCTAACAAACTGTTTTCATGTATCATCCTATAAGCTGATTTAGTGGTAAAAGCTCATGTAGGAGTGTGTTTCCAAATTAACTTATCAGAACTGCTGGAATGACCAAGTGGGATATGAACAATGGCTCTAGCTTCATGATTGGGAAACAAGTTGAAGATTAAATCAACATTCCACATATAACAGTCTGAAATAAAAAGGTCACAAACTCGTTCTACTCGTAGCTTGGCTCCCTCACAGCCCTCAACTCTGAAAGAAGGCAAGCTTGGCACCCATGGTTCAGACCATATATTAATAGAAGTACTATCCCCAACTGACCAATACACACTGTTGTAAAGATGAACCCTGCATCGTAATATGCTAGACCAGATACAAGAAGCAGTAGAGGGAATTCTAGATGTCCAGAAATCTCCTTGTTTAAGATATTTGTCTTTAAAAGAACAGCCCACTCGAAGGAAGGATTAGTAAGGAAGTGCCAAGACAATTTAGTCACCAAAGCTAAATTGATCATCTTTGGATTTCTAATACCAAGCCCCCCCTTGACCTTTAGGTTGAGTAAAATTCGACCATTTTGAAAATGATTTTTTTTTGTTTCCTTTTGAACCACCCTATCAGAACCGTCGTTGATGTTTGGTAAGAGTTCTAGTGACTTGCTTGGGTAGGATGTAGGGAGAGAAGTAATATATGGGAAGAGAGGATAATGTCGACTTGATGAGGACTGTTCTACCAGAGTGAGAGAGACACTTTCCTTTCCATCCATCCAGTTTGGAAGAGCTAGACTCAAGTAATTTGGCATGGGTACTGATTTGTTTTTTCGAACGAAGGAGATAATGACCAAGATAGGAATCAGTAATTTTCATGAGAGGGACATTAAGAATATTCAAAAACACTTGACGCATGTAAATGTCCAAACTTTTCGAAAAAAAGATTGAAGATTTTTGGAAATTAACTTGTTGTCCTGACATGGATTCATATTCCTGGAGAATAGATGAAATGCTAAGGAAGTTCTTGATAGAACAATTTCCATACATAAGAATGTCATCAACAAAGAATAAATGAGAGTAGCTCTTGGATAGGCTAGAAATCTTGAAAGGACAATAAAGGGAGGATTGTTCTTGTATGACAATCAGATTAGAAAGGATTTCTGTGCAGAGAATGAAAAGGTAAGGAGATAATGGACAGCCTTGTCTAATCCCACGGCTAGGCGTGAAGGAATGAGATGGTGAGCCATTGATAAGAATGGCAAAGGAAACTGTGGATACAGACTGCATGATTAAGTCATGAACTTTCCCATGAAGACCAACGCCAATAAGGGTTTGACTGAGCATACTCCAACTAAGTCGATCATAGGCCTTTGCCATGTCGATCTTGATATCAAAAGCACTTTGTGAAGGGCTACGCTTAGCGATAGAATGGAATAATTCTTGAGCAATGATAACATTATCACAAATTTGCTTACCAGGAACAAAAGCATTTTGGAATGTAGTGATAAGGTTTGGAAGGAAACAAAGAATCCTATTAGCAAGGATTTTAGTAATAACTTTGTAAATGACATTGCATAAGGAAATAGGTCGAAATTCAGATGGGCTTGCGGGATTAGAGACCTTGGGGATTAGAGCAAGAAAAGTATGATTAAGAGTGGAGGGCATAACACCTGAAATGAAGAAATCTTGAACAAGCTTGATGACACTAGCTCCTACAATATCCCAATGTTTCTGATAGAAAAGGGCTGGATATCCATCTGGTCCAGGAGCTTTAGATGGTCCCATTATAGCAACAACTTGATAAATTTCTTCCTCAGAAGGAACAGCACCAATAAATTCATTATCAACTTGGTTAATTTTGTGAAGACGCTGAGTAACAGAAGGAGGGATCGGAATAGTGTTACTGAACTGGAAAAGTGACTTGAAATGGTCCCCCAAGATGGTCACAATTTCGGAAACATCTGTAGTCGGCTGTCCATTAACCCTTTGAATACAAGAAATGGTATTCCTTCTCCTCCTATTAAGAGCCATCAAATAGAAGAATTTAGTATTTTTGTCACCATCTTTGAGCCATGAGATACAAGAGCGTTGTTTCCAGTATAATTCATGTTGAAGGAGAAGTGTGTTGATTGAGATATTTGATTCTTTCTCCATTTGTAATGTGTCATCAGTTCAAGGGCCCTTCTGCTGATGAAGTAAACGACTTCCTTCAATCTTAATGAGAGAGGAGAGATTACCAATCTTATTCCTGCCCCAACTCGAGAGTATAGGAAGAAGAGAACAGAGCCTAGATTGTGTATCAGCATGGATATTATTAACTTTCCAATTGTCGGCAAGGAAGCTTTTGAACTCTGGTTCCATATTCCAAGCGGCTTCAAACCTATTTGGAAAGGTTCATCTTCGAGATGGAGGAGTAAGCCGTAGAACAATAGGATTGTGATCATTATTAATACAAGGCAAATGAAGAACTTTTGCTTTAGGGAAGATTGTTCTCCAAGAGGTATCCACAAATACTCTATCCAATCTTTTAGCAATGTTAAGAGCAGCAGAACGACGATTAGTCCAGGTAAATGCCGGACCCAAAAAACCCACGTCCATAGCAGCTGAATCTTGGAACCATCTCAGGAAAGCTCTATTATGATTGATATTAAAACCAGATCCCCCTTGCTTCTCATCTGCATGAAGAATACCATTGCAATCTCCAATACAAGCCCAAGGTTCATTAATAGACAGAACCTCTGCAGTCAAAGTTTCCGAAAAAAAATTCTTCTGTCCCACAGAGGATGGACCATATCTGCAGAATAGATGCCAAGCAGGAATTGATGCTTTTTTGATGGATATAAAGGTGTATGCAATTAGTGGAAGTAGAAATGACATCCAATGAGATGAAGTCTTGCCATAAAACAAGAAGGCCGCCTGACAATTCCGTGGGTGGATGAGAGATGCAGTTGTCAAATCCTAGCTTGTTGGTGATGGCATTAGTAGCAGATAACGAGCTCCTTGTCTCAGTGAGAAAGGCAATGGACGATCTCGTTGTCCGAAGAAATGATTGTAAGGATCGAATTGTCGGGTCATTTCTTAAACTCCGACAATTCTAGGATAAGATCATTTCAGATGCGGCTGTTTTAGGCCAGCCGCAGCCTCTTCATTATCCATACTTAGAGCCATTTTCTTCTTAGGATTAGGAGATTCTTCAAAGCAGTCTGCATCCCAAATATGTAAAGCTCTTTTCTCTTTTCTTGGAGTCAAGGGGATATGGTTCAGATTTGCAGTCACTCTTGCGGTCCTCTTCCAGGATTTATGAATGCATAGTCTCGAAGATAAAACAGCATTTGTAGAGGTAGATGGTATCACCACAGCAAGAAGAGAAGTGAAGGAGGATGCCATCTCAGGTGAGGTGATTTCGTCATATGGAGGAAAAGTATGGGCGGAAATTGGAGGAAGGGGGACAGATAGAGTGTTAATGGAGGTGAGGTTTGAAGAAAATGAATGATGAGGAAAGGAGGTGGAAAACTGAGTGATGAAGTTGGAAGGAAAGGACATGGATTGTTTTGTGAGGATATGATTGGGTAAATGATGAGGACTCGGAATTTTTATGGAGATTTGAATCAGATGGGATGGATTGTGAATTATTGGGGGTTGGAGAGATGTTAGGAGCAGGGACATGAAAAAGATTTTTATTTGATTGAGGTAGGTGGGGTGTTGTGATGATATAGGAATGTATGGGAATGTTTCATTGGCTGAGGTGGATATTTTGAAGATCTGACTTGGATCAGGAGGGAATTGCTGAGTCAGGGAAGTGGTAGTTGAAAAAGTAGTAATGGATGGTTCAGTTACACGAACCTGACAGTCAGTTGGTGAGTCCAGCTCTGTAACCGTAACCGGAGTTTGATGGAGGGCGTCGATTGCCGGATTAACAAGTTCCGGGGACTTTTGGTAATATCTCAGAAGATTCATTGGAGTTTTGCTAGAGAATGAATCATTAGACAATGCAGAAAGAGAAGTGTGAGAGGATCATTATGGATTGGTTGGTTTGGTTTGTTTGGGATTTTTGTGGATTGGTTGGTTTGGTTCATTAGAGGATTTTTGTGACGGCTATTTTATTTTGGTTTGCAACAACTATTTTATAACGTTTTATAACGTTCATATCCAACGGTTCTTTCATTTTTTTCAACTTATCTATATGATCGTAAAATCACCGTAGCACACCTGTAAATTTTTTCCCCCACTTATCTATATAACGTTCATGTTCAAGCTTGTAGAACCTCTCATCTATTATAATTCAACTATCTCCATTAAAACCCAACCAAGGCACATTTAAACCCCCCGCCCCAACTGACCGACCCAACATTATTAAACCCCACCTAAACCGTGGATCCAAAGCAAAACAAAACCGTGCACATATTTCCACCAACTCGGTTGGCGGAAATCCTACACCTCCATTTCCCCTTCATATACTATGGCGGAACACATCTTCTATTCTAATTTATCCAAAATATTTCCTTTCTAGCTAATTTAATTAAAAAATAATTTCGGTACGACAAATTTTCTCTTAAAGAGAAATGAATAGGTGAACTGACAAATGGGAAATGAATAAAATATGATGGCATTCCTTGTGAGTAAGACTTGAGGAAGTTTGCAAGTGCTTACCGGTAGCTTCATATGTATATGGGACATAGATGGCAATGTGAAGATTTGAAATCAACTGAATATCAAAATATGTGAGGGTTACTGTTGAAATTATATAAATTTATAGGACTGGGAACAATGGTGATGAGGTGTTAGTATATTTGTATTTTAATGGATAGGGTAACCACTTAGTGTTTGCCCCTTAATCTTAAATATTCTTAGTCATATATATAGTTTTCATAAAAATCTAGGAAATCATAATTATTTTATGCTAAATTATTCTCTAGGTTCTTTGGTCTCTTCAGACTTACTTTGGACCATCTTTACCTCTTCAGCATCGGGATCAGGCAAGTATACCTTGCCATATTGAATTTCAGTTTTCTATTGATACTTGTATATTGTGTACGTAGCATTGTCCTATGGAATGTTGATTGATACTTCATGTCCGAGTCAGATTTGGTTGCAGACGTACGTTAGTAATGTCTAATATCGATTACTATAGATTGACCTTGATACTGTGGATGTACCGACCTCGATACTGTGGATGTACCGACCTGGATACACCGGAACCGTAGGATACTATTATACACTTTCATCTTGCTAGACTTCCCGTATCCTGATGTTGTCAGAGGCCGGAATCTGTGTTGATTATAGGATCCCGAATGGATTAGATTTACCTCTCTACATATGACCCGACTGTTATAGTTAGAGGATCAGATCAGGCGAGTCGTAGATTCGACTCGTACGGTCTCATAGGGAGGGGAGGACATCTACTAGATGCTTGGGCTATTACGCACACATTATATATATATATATATATATATATATATATATATATATTATTGAGAGATCCCATATTTGGAGTTACTAGCTTCTCATATTCACCGGGAGACTATTCTCGGAGCTACGATTACGTACCCCGGGAGACACTGTTCTCGGAGCTACGGATTTTATATTTAGAAAGCCACGCTTCGAACATTGTCCTCAAAATTGCATCACATAGCAGATATTTTAGATTTAACCCACCTTGAGTATATATATATATATATATATATATATATATATATATATATATATATATATTCCTTTGAGGACCTGGCTTTCTTCCAAGCATAGGTGAGGAGGTTTACCCGGAGGCGTACGGACCGGGAGTTTACTTAGGAGCAGAACCAGTGGTGGAGGACGAGATTCTTCCGAAGGAGTACCCCTAGCCAGTGGTAGAGACCTCTCTTGGATTCGATATAATATTATTATCTAGTTAGCTGGATATCAGCTCTGTTTTCTTACCGCACTTTATTTCTATTAAATACTTGTACTAGCGGATTTGTCCCCGTGAAACTCTTTCATGATTGTATTATGTCATATTTTCAGACTTATTTCCTTATGCACATTAGTCGACCTATTTTCTCTCTGTGCTTCATTATTCAAATCTGTGGATGAGATTAGTTTACTACTTGTGTTTAGATATATAGACTGTTGTTGTATCATACAACTTGGGTGCGCTCCAACGGGTCATTAAATTGGAATACCCATCGGAGTTGTACTAGCTGGCCATTACTAGTGGCTCGGTTCCGCACTTACGGACTTGGGGCGTGACGTTGTTTTAGTGGCAACCCATATAGGTCTCTAAATTAAATCGTCTTGGTTACCTAACTGTGCCAAGAGAGCCTCTAATTAGGATTAGATATTAGGATCTCATCTACATGCTTGATTATCTCTCTTTAACACCTCCATATCGACTTCATTTGTCAAATTGCATCCTGTTTATTTCCAAGTTGATTTAAGCAATGTCTTCTTTCAGAGATATGAACCTCCGAAGTCGACGTATTGCACAACCAGGTGATATCCCACGGGACTCTGGATCGTAAGAGAAGCAGATTCCTGGACATGTCCTTATGTTGACCCCTGCTCCCCAGGGACTTGTCACGACTCGCTCTCGGAATACTCCGGTTACGATTACGTGGAACACGCTCAGCCTACACCGAAGTATCGGCGTAGCGCGTTGTTTAGATAGGTTACATAACTACTCAATTACAATGCTAAGAAATAATAATATAAGGGATAATCAGACTTTATAAGCAAATAAAGTAATGACAAAAGTGAATCCAAAGAGTTTGATCACAAATTATTACAAAACGAAAAAAGATGTCTCCCGGAAACAAATCTGGTAGCAACTACTAGGAAAGTAACATAAATGCTAGAAAAATAAGCTAAAAATTGATCAAATTCTGCCCGGGATGGTCTTAGTGTCTCCAGGAGTGTTTGCGGTCAAGTCTCCTACAGCTTCCTCGGGTGATCCATAATAAGTTAGGCAAAAATCTTCTAGGTCACCTAATTTGTCAACATATCCAGTGAGGATTGGAGCAAGTAACTCGTACACATATGTTAGCCAGAACAAAAATATAAACTACAAATACATGTATTAGTCATGGAATGGAAAATAGCATGTAAAGGATCATGTAAGTAATAGAAAATGAAAAACAACTAGCTCAGAGTGATGATCATGTAAATAAATAGCTAATAAATACTAATCATGATAAACTAGGCTAATCATGACTAAACATGGCATATAGTGAAAAATAATTTAATTCTAAGTGATTGAAATAGTGTGTTCCACATATGAGCGGCTAGGGGTAGATCCGGCACGATGCACCTGCCGTATGCGCCTGCTTTTAGGCAAGTGAAGATTAGTGTGATAGTTAGGGTTAGCACACATGTGTACTAAAGTATTTCCTCCGTCCAAAAGTACTCCAAATCACAAGTCATGGCACGTAAAATCACTAGTCATGATAATAAATCACTAGTCAAGGAATATAGTCATGGAGTACAAGTGTTTGCTATGAGTGTCACAAAAATATTTAATGCTAACTACACAAGTATTTATAGCAATATTTATGAAATGGATAAACATAATGTACAACACTTGCCTTGGGTTGTTGTAGTCGACTTGAACGACAGGAACGTGTCGACACAGAAATAATCAAAAGCTAACGTTTATAATAAGTCCCCAAAGAGTAATATGATTAAGCCAAAAGTCGTGACGTTCTAAGCATTCCGAGAGAATTCTGAGATATCGTAGCAAAGATAATTTTGAATTTGCCCAAGTATAGAATATTCCAAAATTGTCGTTGCGCACGTAACGTGATTATGATAGAAGTCCACAAAAGCAAAGAAAGGAAACGTTTGATTAGTCATGATTAATCTAAATCGTGAAGGAAATTGATAAGAAATCGACACGTACTAGAATACTTTTAGCCATATATACACTATTAATCATATCTATATAATATTTAGAGAGCTATATAAATCTCGAGTAAATCAAAATATCATTTATGCTTTTTAAGTCATGGCTAAATTAAAGAAGAATTTATTTTATAGTCGTTTAGTCAATTGATTAGACTATTTGACTATTTAAGAAAGAATTAAAACTCATAAACAAATGCTATTACACATTTAGGGCTTAATGCCCATTATTAGTCATAATTTTGTAAATTTAGGGTTAAAGGCCCAATGTAGGGCAAAAAGCCCATTTTACACTTTATTTAAATAATGTATGGCAAAATTCCAATAAAATGTTCAATTAAATAACATTGGGCCAATAGCCCTTGATGATAAATAATTTAGGGCAAAGCCCATATAATGACTACAAATATATTAGGGCTAATAGCCTATTAATATTAACATAGGCTCAAAAGTTTTGAATAAATAATTAAAATAATTTAGTGCTAGAAAGTCCTTTTTAATAATTATATAACAATGTTGGGCTAATAGCCCATTTTTGGGAATCACATAGATAATGTAGGGCTTGAAAGCCCAAATTGGCTAATATATACAATGTAGGGCTAAAGGCCCATATGCATATTTATTATATTATCCAATATATATTTATCTATCAACAAATATTATAACACATATTATTATTACATATTCAATATATATATATATATATATATATATATATATATATATATATATATATATATATATATATAAAGTAAAAAAAAAATAGAGGAGATTATTTCTTCATTCACTTCTGTCACAATCAACTTGAGAAGAGCCCTTTATATAGGCTTACAATGAAGGTTTAACATCATCATGACAATTAAAGAAGAAAATGCCAAAAGACATAGGTTATTGATAACCAAATGTCATAGATTATGGATAACCAAAAGACATAGGTTATTGTAGGCCTAATAATTATGGTGAATTATCCATATTTACAACTATATATATATATATATATATATATATATATACACACACACACATCCACAGAGAGAGCATAAGAGGAATGGAGGGGACAGAGAGAGATCGAGGGAGGGAGAGAGGAACAGGGTTCGAGAGGGGTGGTGCTCACCACGGCGGAGTCGGAGGCGACGTGCGGAGGCAGTCACCATTGGAGGCGACGGAGCGGTCGAATTGGGTCGCCGGCGCTGGACGTCGAGTAGGCTTGGCCAGATCTGGAATGGTCGGCGGCGCGGAGCTTGGTCGTCGGATCTGGAGTGTGCGTCTGTAGGGTCGACGGTGACGATGGTAGGTGGTGGTGCTGGTGCTGGTGCTGGTGGAGTATGGTGGTGATGGTGTTGTTGTTGGTGTGGCGGCGGCGATGGAGGTGCTTGATGGTGGTGGAGGTTGGGTCGGGGAAGAGGAAGAGGAGGTGATGTCGGATGAGGCAGAGGGAGGGATGGTCGGAGTTTGGAGCTCGACCAGACATGGAGGAGAGGCAGGGGGTGATGTCGACTTGCGGAGGAGGGTGGTGGTGGAGTATGGCCGGGCCCAGCCGGAGAGGGACAGAGGCAACGGTGGTTGGCCTGGCTGGGTTGGATGTTTTTGGGAAATTATTGCATTGTGTAATATTTTTGTGTTCTTTGGGAATGGGGAATGCCTATTTTATAAGGTTGGGGTGCTTGGAGGCCAAGCATGCCACAGCTCTAAATAATAAGAAAAAAGGGGACATGGTGTGGGTGAGGTGGCTAGGAGCAGCTTCTAAATCTTCTTGCCATAACTAATCATGTGATTAGTTAGCTAAGCAAATAATTAGTTAGCAAACCAACTAATTAGGATAATTCATAATTATGACCCATGTGCCATGGATCATGGCTCAGTTCATGGACTTTAGCCCATTTATGAATTTAGTCATGACTAAAATGGCCTAATAAATCATGGCTAGATGATAAATAATTTATGGCGCTAATCATTTCCAAAAATTGGGTAAATTTTTATAAATTCCAGAAAATTTCTTATTTCCAAAAAATGAGGGATTACAGGACTGACATCCAGGCAGAGAGAGGCACCACAGGACGAGCGCCGACACCCGCACCGGGCACATCGGGAGGACTAGCAGGCTCAGAGGCCAGAAGAGGAGCCGTTGCCCCAACCACCTCTATTTCCCCTAAAGATATATCTGCCTTTTCCGCCACAAGGTCAGGAGATGGATGGCCAGCAGATGTTTTAAATGTTCTATGCCATGATGCAGGCCCATCCTTAAGTTCAGCAACAAGCCCAACAACAAGCCCATTAGCAGCATGCAAAGATTCTGAGGGAGAGCATAGTGACCGCCTTGGAGCAGACGATGCCACCGGCCCATTAGCCAATGAACGAGTCTATTGCGAATTTTCGACCTATGATATCCTGCCTATTTTCTGGCACCGAGGAGCCCACTGAGGTGCATGCTTGGCTCACCAATATTGAGTACCAGTTGGAGGTTGCCGAGCTTCCAAGGGAGAGATGGATGATAGTCGCCAGGATGCAGTTGACCGGCAACGCACACCACTGGTGGGAGGCCGAGGAGCATCGGCTAGGACCCGATCGGGTCACTTAGGAGGAGTTCTCCAGGCTCTTCAAGGAGATGTTCATTCTAGCCACAACACGCGCAAAGCTTCGAGAGAGATTTCTACACCTTAGTCGGGGCATCATGTCAGTGGAGGAGTACAATGCTAAGTTTTTTCGTCTGAACCGTTTTCCCCCTTTTCTGATCCAGGCTGAGGAGCAGAAGGTAGAGAAGTTATACGACGGTTTGAGTTTTGAGTTGCATAGGTTGATAGGATCAGTTGTCCCTACTTCTTACTCTGCGGTCCTGACAGTAGCCCGACGTCAGGAGCACATAAACAAGAGAGGCCAGTATGAAGCACTTGCATGCTGCAGCTCCATTAGTTCGAACACCGCAGGGAGGACCAGCGAAGCATCCTATGGCACCGCAACAGCAGCGAGTGTCACGACCCGCACCCAGTGTAGGGGCACGAGAAGTGGGTACGTCCAGCCTACACCGCAGTATCGTTGGTAGAACGCTGTCCTAGGTCACATACATCTAACAATTATAAGGTACCTGTACAATATATACACTCCAAACGGAGGACAATACAGAAATGTACAACTCAATCACAACTAAGGCAGAAGTACGATAAGATAGATAGATACATAATGAAAACTATCAAATGAAATACAAACATGAGAAGAAGTCTAAGTGTCTAAGATAACATCTCCACAAACATCCAGAATAATAACAAGATCCCAACCATAACATAAATGTATCCAATAAGACAAGATATCAAAATAAGATAGAAGTCTAAGCTATCTAGCCTAAACTATAGGGGTGACATCCTCTACTGCTGATGGATCCTGCTGAAGGTCCAAGTCGCAAGTGTCATCTATGGCAGCTCCATAATAGGTAGGGCAAAGGTCCTCGTCATCCTCTATAATATTTTCAACAGGTTCAGTCAGGACATGAACGAGCACATAATCTCAACAGTTCATATCAAGACATGAATATAAATCATGCAATAGAGTAAAATACATGAAATGCTGAAAGAAAGTGCATATAGTAAAAGAGAGAACTGTAATGTAAATAGCTACTATAAGTAGAGAACTATCAGTGACTAGTGATGTAGAGTACAAGATAGACATGTAAACGGCTTGAATTTGCACATGATTACACTAAAGAGTTTATACAATGACTACAATGGAATTGTTCATATGACTGATTCTACTCCCCCGTACTCCAATCAATACACAAGGATCGAGACAAGTTATGTTATTGTACAATATTTCACATGGGGGTCCATAAATGGATGCACATAAAGGTATACATGAGGGCTCTGTGAGCATGAGAGTACATGAATAATGAAAGCACAAGAGTACATGATGAAAGTGAAACGCACATGACATGATGTATTCGATGCTCCCGAGGGGGATAACATCTCAATGTAAAGATCCATATAGTACTAATCCGTGTTAACAACGTGACAACATCAAGTATAGTAATCTAGAGCAAGAATATAAATCCTAACAAGTATGAAATGATCAGAGAATGTACTCGTCTGATATCCTGAGTATCTTGTAAGTGTAGATGTCCAGACAGAGTAGATGAGTCCTATTTAGAGCAACACAGGTCACAACATGTCCAGAATGGTAATACTGAAGATTACAATGTATTCTATATGATTTCTAGGTCATTCTAGACTAAAGTCAACTTTTGGTCAACTCTAGTCAACTACACTAGTCAAACTAGGTCAACTAAGCCATACTAGGTCCAATCCTAGTCTAACAAGTCTCACTAAGCCTAACCAAGCCTAGGCTAGCACTCAAGCACAAACACAAGGCCAACTCAAGCATCACACACAAATACAATATATATATAACACACAAGGTATATATATTATACACATATATGGCTATTGCCTATATTACAAGGCAAGGTACAAAATCACATATGCATAGAAGAGGGGGTGAGTGACACTTGAATGTGAACATGGCATAGGGCTTAGTGTAATTAGACAAGGGATTAATGTGTGTGTGGACTGCAAGTTATAGAGTGTGTGTGTGTTTGTGGACTGCAAGTTATAGAGTGTGTGTGTTTAGAGTGTGACAGTGAGGGGTTTATGTTCAGTCATGGTTCTCAGTTCAAGCATTTATTCATTTCATTCATGCATTACATACATGCTTACATTACATACATGCATACATTCATACATGCATATTTACATACATACATATATACATTCATTCATCTCTACATAAGTTATACATAAATTTATATACAAGTAATATATATATATATATATATATATATATATACAATCATCACATGTTATATCTATACAAATATATATGTATAGAGAGGGGAAAGAGTGAGATGGTGTGTGTATTAGTGTAGAGTGGACAGTTAGTGGTGTGTGTGTGTGGACAAGGAGTGGTGTGTGTGTGTATAATGTGAAGGATGTAATGTGTTCTGTTGTGTGTCAAGGAGGGTGTGTTGAGTGGCAGTTTAGGGTGTGTCAACATGTGTATAAGTGTGCGCATAGAGAGAGATAATGTGAGATAGGTAAAGTGTGAGGGTGAGTGAAACTCAGATTTCATTCTCAGGTTTTATAATTCAGTTTCAAACATATATCAATTTAAACATTTAAAACCAAACCTATATTCCAATATCAATTTCAGGTTTCAATATACTATCCATCTCAATTTCACATATGAAATCTCAGGTTTAACGTGGCAGTATAACATGTATATATGTAAACATAAAGCTCAGTTATTAATCAATGCATCAAACTATATGTGAACAATGTATAAATGTAAACTTAAACTCAGATTTTACTCTAAACATACCCAGGTTTTGTACAGTGAATATTTGAAGGTATCAGGAAATGACTCCCCCCCCCCAATTTCGAATACCAAAACCTATGAAAACCCATATAATCACAACATCAAAGAACTGGAAAACATCAACATACATACATATATTTTCAGGAAAATGGGAAATCAAATCCTAACTTCAAATTCTCAAAACTGTAAAAAGAATAAACATGACAGTGAAAAATATGTGTATCAATTTTAAAACCCAATTTCATGAATTCAACTCGAAAATATTTAGCGGAACAAAGTGTATAGTGTAGGGACTAACCCCACGTGTCCTAAGGAAGCCAAACGTGTCCAAAAATACGACACGAAGTGTCAAAAATAGGCAGATTAGAAAGTATCAGAAACAGTGAAAAGAACTCCTCGTGCACGCGTGTCATGGACTCGTGCGTCGTGCGCACGACACATGAGGCTGTGTGCTCGTGTCCCAGGTTAGGTCAGGTCTAGGGCTAGGGTTTCGAGTCCCTGCACTGTGTCCACGTCGTGTCTACGTGCGACACGAAGCCTGTATCAGAGAGCCCTGTTCGCGCGTAGACTGTCAGTGCAAAACCAGTGCGGGTGGGTTTTCGTGTCCGACATGACACATGAGTCCACGAAACTTGGGAGGCACGTTCGCAGACATTGCCCCCACGTGTCCATCAAGTTTCGTGGTGTCTCGAGCTGTGTCGTGTCCGCAATAAGCGTCGGGTAGCAGGACAACGCACACGTGTGTCGTGCAGCATGTCCGCGCCCGTTTCCGACACGAAATCGACACGAATTCGTGCTCAGTCCTCACGAAAAATGATACATACATATAGGTCTACAATACTATTCAATTAGATTTCAAAAATAACAAAATAAATTTCATTCAAACATTTCATCGAACACTTAAGCACACACACGGATACGTGTCTGATACGGACACCAAACTAATTCTAATTCCTACCAAACTTCACCTACAACTAGGGGACACCTAGATGGATGCATCTATGGAAAGAAATCAAGATTTACAGGTGATTTGAAGGGTTTACCTATTGAGTGTCAAACTCAATGAAAAAAATCCCAAAATGTGATGTCCTCTTTCTCAAGCAAAGTCCAAATGAGCTCCTCTCCTTGCAAGCTAGCCTGCTTCAACCTCTATTCCATATTTCAACCCAAATGCAAAAGATTGTGATCAATTTGGTAGAGGAATGGGGAGATTTGATGAAAGGGAGAAGAAATTAGGGTTTCCTACAAGGGAGTGTTCTAAAAGAGGCAAGTGGTCATGAAGAGAGATTATATAGGCTGAAATTAGGTCATTAGTGGGCTGTGGTGGCTGTCCAAATGAAGAGCTAGGGTTAGGGTTTCACATGAATGGGCTTTGGGCCAAGATCATTAGCTAACTAGCTCAACTCCTTAGCCATAAGTCCAAATGAAAACTCTTCTAACCCTTCCATGAAACTTAGCCACACTCAAGTCAACTAAGACCAACTTAAGTTAGATTAGGGTCCCACACCATTCTACCATGCTATCTAAGTCACCAAAGTCAAAGTCAACACTAGGTTAGTCTCTTAAGTCACAACTAGCAAAAGTCAGAAAATAACAACCATCAATCAAATAATTAACAAATAATTCCAAGAAACCAAAATGACCAAAATATCCCTAGGCCAAAAATGATAATTAACATCCTAATCACATGGTTAGGCTCTAGGTCAATCAGTCTCTAAGGTTACACTAGCAAAATACCAAAATCACAAGTCGATGATTTAAATAGTTTTAAAATGATTAAAAATCACCAAAAATTATAACATGATTTAAATAACATTATTAAATGATTAAAAATACAAAAGTTGAAAATTGTCCTCATTTAGAAAAATGAGTGTTACATCGAGTAGCCCCCTTGCATGTTCAGGAGGTTCCCATTTGCCGTTACTGTGGCAAGAGGGGGCATATATTGAAGGATTGCTGACGGAGATTAGGAGTATGCATGAGATGTGGATCCGATCAGCACGTAATTCGCCCGGAGCAACGAGGTGTTGTACCGATGGTTCATCGCCCAGCCTTACCAGCACCGAGGCCACTAAAACAGCCACCTAGGCCAGTCTTTTCGAGATCGAGGGCACCTCATGCAGGAGTTGGGGCGATGCGGCCACTGGCACTAGGATGGTGCCAGGGGAGACCACCATTAGCACCGCAGGCAGTCCGATTCTGCAGGCCAGACAATAGGCTGCATCACAGGGTCGTGGCGAGGCCTTCGCGATGATTGTAGAGGAGGCTGCGGCAGCAGGAGAGGTGATCGAATCGGAGTTTCCTTAGGTAGTCACCGACCCACAGTTATCCTTAAAACTTTCGTGCAGGTTAATTAGGATTAACAACCCGACCATTTTCGTTAAGGTTTATCGTCAGGAATAGATCCATGATGGTCTTACCCATCAAATATTTTCGTATATATTCAGGTACATGGCCGGAATCTCAAAGCTTCAACGACACGTGATACAAGTGTATCTAGTGGAAGCTGATGCCAAACTTGAAAATAGGGGTAAGTTTCTACTTAACCTCCCATTGGATAAATATTACTAGGACATGACCATTGGATAAATATTACTAGGACACTTATTGTCTACTTAACCTCCCATTTGTAATGTAATTGCATTTTTTTTCATTTTTTACTTTGTAGTTAGAAGATATTCCCTATGTAGAAACATCAAAGAGATACGATCGAGAAGCAAGCAAGCATAAAGAGAAGGTAAAGTGCCTTTATTATTATATCGTTATGTATAAGCTAAAATTGAGTTCTTTTGATGAAATTTCTTTATGGTTTGGACTTTGAAGTTTTTGTACATTTATTATCAGGTCTTCTGGATGTTTTTGTACTTCAAGTTAATCTCTCTCTGAACAGTTGTTTGGTGCTTGGTTAATTTAGAGCTATACGATTTGAATGGTTAATTTAAAGCTGCATTTGTGGAGGTGCTGAAAGTATGATACTAAACCTTTGTTTGTTTGGATTGGTTTTACTTGATGCAAGTTACTTGTTGTGTTATGCTTGTCAGTTCATTATCCTAAAGGCAAATGTCAACTTAAGTTAACTAAATAAAATTTAAAGCTGCATCTGTTATGCTTGTTCCTTTGATCTATGTTTTTCTGTAGTAGGTTTTCCAACTTAAGTTAACTAAATAAAATTTAAATTCATGGAAACTTAATAATTCTGGGGTAGGGGTTTCACAGCTAGGGACAAGATGATAAGGCCATGTCTGATGCCAAGGCTTGTTGAGCATTAAGGCCAGGTGGATGAGGCTTATGCAACGTCTGCACCTTGCCGAACCTGGAAAAGTTTGAGAACCTAGAGAGTTGTGAAGCATGCGGAACTCCCGGGCCGACGATGTAAATTGTATGTTGCGATTTGATGATTGACTAACGATGGCGAGTCAGTTTTCGCGGTTGTAAACGAAGAAATTGATGGCAATTCCTGGAGACAACGACCATGAGTTTGGCCGATGAAGACGATAAAGCGGATGTATCTTTCCGAACGATCGTGGATTGAAAAAAATCCTATCCTCTGATAACATGAAAGTAACAAATCAACAATATTGATTTTATTAATGGATGATCATAAAAAGCAAGACAACTATGAATATATATAGATGGAGAACAGATCCATATCCATATATGAGAAGAAATATGTATCCGTGTAGGAGAAAGAATATAATCCTAATCTAATTAATCTTAACAACTAGAAGTTTGGACTTCCACGGAGTGAATTCTTCGCAACCGAGTGGATTACTGAAGCAAGCCAATCATGGAGAGAACATAATCATTAGAATCATTGATACAGGTTAATTCTTAGGATTAACAAGCCGGCCTTCCTCGTTAAGGTTTATCGTCATGAATAGATCGATGATGGTCTTACCCATCAAATATTTTCATATATATTCAGGTACATGGACGGAATCTCAAAGCTTCAACGTCACATGATACAAGTGTATCTAGTGGAAGCTGATGCCAAACTTGAAAATAGGGCAAGTAATCAAGATTATTCATGACCATCGGATAAATATTACTCGGACACTTATACTTCTATTGTCTACTTAACTTCCCATTTGTATTGTAATTGCATTTTTTTCATTTTTTACTTTGTAGTTAGAAGATATTCCCTATGATAGAATCATCGAAGAGATACGATCAAGAAGCAAGCAAGCCTAAAGAGAAGGTACAGTGCCTTTATTATTATATCGTTGTGTAGATGCTGAAATTGAGTTCTTTTGATAAAATTTCTTTATAATTTGGACTTTGATGTTTTTATACATTTAATATCAGGTCTTCTGGATGTTTTTGTATAACTTCAAGTTAATGTCTCTCTGAAGTGCTTGGTTAATTTAGAGCTATACGATTTGAATGGTTAATTTAAAGCAGCATTTGTGGTTTTATTTGATGCAAGTTACTTGTTGATAGTAAAGCCTTGTTTGTTTGGACTGGTTTTATTTGATGCAAGTTACTTGTTGTGTTATGCTTGTCAGTTAATTTTCCTAAATGCAAATGTCAATATGCTACTTATAATAGTAGAGATATTGCTGATATTTTCTAAAATAGTTAGGACTTTGATGAGTGTCATATTGTTCCTTTGGTTTCAAGTATCATATTGTTACTTTGATCTATGTTTTCTGTTCATTATACCTGAAAATTTTCTATAATATGAATGAGGAATTTATTGTTGTATCTATACTATGGTTGGATTCTTGAAGAGTATGCCAAATTGTGATTAAAATTTGGTTTTTTTTATTATCAAACACATTTGTTGCAATTATCTAAACCTAGGAATTTGTTCCTATGAGTGTATTCCTAGAAGTTCATTTTTATATTATAAGCTGCAATGATTAGCATTTTGTGTATGAGATGTCCCCAATCTAATGACAGTTTTATGCTAAATTATTCTCTAGGTTCTTTTGTCCCTTACTCTTAAATATTCTTAGTCACATGTATAGTTTTCATAAAAATCTAGGAAAATCATAATTATTTTATGCTAAATTATTCTTTAGGTTCTTTGGTCTCTTTAGACTTGGACTTTGGACCATCTTTACCTCTTCAACATCGGGATTAGGCAAGTATACCTTGCCATATTATATTTCAGTTTTCTATTGATACTTGTATATTGTGTACGTAGCATTGCCCTATGGAATGTTGATCGATACTTGTCCGAGTCAGATTCGGTTGCAGACGTACGTTAGTAATATCTAATATCGATTACTAGGGATTGTCCTCGATACTGTGGATGTACCGACCTAGATACACCGGGACCGTAGGACACTACTATATACTTTCATCTTGCCAGACTTCCCATATCCTGATGTTGTCAGAGGCCGTAATATGTGTTGATTATAGGATCCCAAATGGATTACATTTACCTCTCTACATATGACTCGACTGTTATAGTTAGAGGATCAGATCAGGCGAGTCGTAGATTTGATTCGTACGGTCTCATGGGGAGGGGAGGACAACTACTAGATGTTTGGGTTACTACACATACAATATATATATATATATATATATATATATATATATATATATATATATATATATATATATATAAGCATAGGTGAGGAGGTGGAGGACGGGATTCTTCCGAAGGAGTACCCCTGACTAGTGGTAGAGATCTCTTTTGGATTCGATATATATCATTATCTAGTTAGCTGGATATCGGCTCTATTTTCTTACCGCACTTAATTTCTATTAAATATTTGTACTAGTGGGTTTGTCCCCGTGAAACTCTTTCATGATTGTATTGTGTCATATTTTCAGACTTATTTCCTTGTGCACATTAGTAGACATATTTTCTCTCCGTGCTTCATTATTCAAATCTGTGGATAAGATTAATTTACTACTTGTGTTTAGATGTATAGACTGTTGTTGTATCATACAACTTAGGAGCGCTCCAACGGGTCATTAAATTGGAATACCCATCGGAGTTACTAGCTGGCTATTGCTAGTGGCTCGGTTCCGAACTTACGGACTTGGGGCGTGACGTTGTTTTAGAGGTGACCCATATAGGTCTAAATTAAATCGTCGTGGTTACCCAACTGAGCCAAGAGAGCCTCTAATTAGGATTAGATATTATGATCTCATCTACATGCTTGATTACCTCTCTTTCACACCTCTACATCGACTTCATTTCTCAAATTTGCATCCTGTTTATTTCCAAGTCGTTGATTTAAGCCATGTCTTCTTTCAAAGTTATGAACCTCCGAAGTGGACGTATTGCGCAACCAGGTAGGGATGAGCATTTTACGGTTTAAAACCGAAAACCGATCCGAACCGAAATAGTAATTCGGTTCCGTTTTTCATTCGGTTCGGTTATCGGTTTTAAATTTAGATATTTTCGGTTTTACGGTTCGGTTTTCGGATTTGGATTTCGGTTTTCAAACCGAACCGAAAACCGAACTGAAAAATTAAATATTTACCCATTCTCCATATATATATAATTCTAACCCATCTAAACCCTAATTCATTTTCTCTCCCCATTTTTTTTCCCGCCGCTCTCTTTCTATTCCTTCTCCCCGAGGAAAGAGCTCTCCACTTTTCATTCTCGGCGACAGCGAGTCATCCTCCTGCCTCCTCCTCTCTCTCTCTCTTAGCTCTCTTTCGTTCTCTCCAAAGCCCTCCTCTCTCTCGGTTTCCCTAAGTCTCAAAAACATAGGTCTAAACTAGATCCCATTTTTTAATTTTTTTCATAGGATCTTTGATGGATTTTTTAGGGATCTTTTTCTTCTATTTCTATTTTTTTTCCTTCTACTTCTGGTAGTACTTTGTTTTATGATTTCTTTTTTTTTTTTTGCCATAGAATCTTTGATGGTTTTTTTTTATTTGAGGTTTTGGATCTGAATTTATATTAAAAGATGGGATCTTTTGCTTCTACTTATGCCTGTTGAAAGATGGAATCTGATTTTTTATTTTTGTAATACTTCTACTTCTGGTTCTGGGAATACTTCTTATTTTTTTTCACAGAATCTGTTTTTTTAATTTTTGTTTTGTGGATCCGAATTTCTGTTGAAAGATGTAATCTTTTGGCCCTATGTTCAATATGGAGATATGTTGTGTTTCCATTTTTTGGTTTTGATGTACTAATAATCATCAAATTTGTGAAAGACGGGCTTTAATAGAATCATTCAAATGTCAATGTGTAATTTTGTTGATTCATATATGACATGTTGCAGCATCAAATAAGATTGAATTTGTTGTAGCTTGTGCATATTTGCATGTGAATTCTGTGTGATTATTGGGGAAATATTCAAGGATGATCTAAATGTGGAATTATTGGTATGAGATTTTTGCACTATTTTTTCTTATGTTATTTTTTGGTAGTACATATTGGTTTAAAAGGCCTGGCCCGCTGAACCGAACCGTCCGAAAATTGAATCGTTTAAAATTGGTTTGGTTTGGTTCGGTTTTTTCTAATACGGTTCGGTTTTTTGTTTTATACATATATGGTTCAGTTGAGTTTGGTTTTTTGGAATACGGTTCGGTTTGACCGGAACCGAACCGTTAATCACCCCTACAACCAGGCGATATCCCACGGGACTATGGATCGTAAGAGAAGCAGATTCCGGGACATGTCCTTATGTTGACCCCTCCTCCCTAAGGACTTATCACGACCCGCTCCCGGAATACTCTGGATACGAGTACGGGGAACACGTCCAGCCTATACGATGTATCGGCGTAGCGTGCTGTTTAGATAGGTTACATAACTACTCAATCGCACTGCCAAGAAATAATAATATAAGAGACAATCAGACTTTATAAACAAGTAAAGTAATAACATAAGTGAATCCAAAGAGTTTGATCACAAATTATTACAAAACTGAAAAGATATATCCCGGAAACAAATATGTAGTAACTACTAGGAAAGTAACATAAATGCTAGGATAATAAGCTAAGATTGATCAAATTCCGCCCAGGATGATCTCGGTGTCTCCAGGAGTGTTTGCGGTCAAGTCTCGTACAGCTTCCTCGGGTGATCCATAATAAGTTAGGCAAAAATCCTCAAGGTTACCTAATTTGAGAAAAGCCCTTTATATAGGCTTACAATAAAGGTTTAACATTATCATGAGAATTAAAGGAGAAATGCCAAAAGACATAGGTTATGTAGGCCAAATAATTATGGTGAGTTATCCATATTTACAACTATAATTATCGCTAAGTGGTATTGCATATACCACTTAGAAATCGAGTCTATAGTTATCGATACAGTGCTGCGCTGCTCTGATCGCAAAGTGGTGTTGCATATACCACTCGAAATTGAGTCACTACTCGACATTACACTCTGCATATGTCCGACATCTATTTCAAATTAACTATCCTGTGGCGATCTTTTTTGATCCCAGCTCTAGCATTCTCTTACTCGAGTTGGTACAACAACTTGGCCAACGTGCACTATCGTTCGCTCAAGTTTGACATTCATTCGGGGTTAACCATGACTTAGGGATCATATCGATCACAACGCAACATTTGCTAACTCAAGGCTCAACACGACATTCGGCCAACATACACGTTTGCCAACTTTGAAACTCGATTCAACTCGGCAACTTACAAGTTCGTCTACTCAAGTTCGACCAGCAACCAACTCGACTCGCCCATATCGCTCCGCGATTTCTTAATCCCATTCGTTGCAACTTGTGCAACAACTCATTCCCGATTCTCAAGGTCATTACTCAATCCCGTTCAACACCTTCGCTATCCATTTGCATAGCTACATAACATGCATCATCCCATATGTCGACTCGTTGCACTGATGCAACGAACGACTCACGACTTGTTGCACTCTGTGCAACCAACAACACGTAACTCTTCGCACTTCGTACGACCAACAATACGTATCTCATTGCACTTCGTGCAACCAACATTCCCTTATTCGTTGCACTTCGTGCAACCAACGACTCGCAACTTGTTGCACTTCAGACAACTAATATTTCGTAACTCGTTGCACCCAACATTCTCCGATGGCACTCAGAGATAGCGTGATAGTCACGACATACTTGTGTCAGACGTACGCAATATAATACAGACTTATTGTATGGAACATCCAATGTAGCATCAAATAGATCCATGAGCCATGCGGTTGCAGAAACAACTTAGAGTCAACTGATTTCGATAGCGAATCAACTGAGGGTTAAAGAGATTCGTTTACGGTCCAAAGGATGGATCCACTTTCATGCCAACTTGTCACGCTACGACCCGGGAAATCGCTCGTCCTCGCTAGATTTTACCCGAATCATCGTCCTCGCTGGGACGTGATGCCGCACGAGCTTGGAGTTGCGCTCGTGCAAGACAAGATAACAGGTTCACGTAAGTTTATCTCAATTGATAGCATAAGCAGCGGAATGATACATAGTATACAATAAGAATATCGTTTATTGATGAATGTACTGAAGATTACAAGGGCTTTGAATACCCCAACTTAAAATGCCAATAGTCTACAATGCTCATGATCTCTCTAGCTTATAAAGGATCTTGTTCCATACAACATGTCTTTTATAGTATATCCAAAGACTCTCGGTCGAACATCTTCATGTTGCATGCCGAACACAGTGCGGTCGCACGTCTCGAAACGCTAAGAAATTCTATGCCTCAACGCATCCAAGCGAAGCTCCACCACGAGCAAACCTATTTCCTGAACTTCCAGGCAAACTAGGGGTACAACTCGGCTGGGCTAAACCTGAGCCCGATCGGATACACCCGTTAGTCGGTTGGGTTAGGGTTGAAGATACTCGGGTTCGAGTTCGAATTTGGGTTAAAATATTTGAACCCGATAAAAAATCGGGTTGGGCTTGGGTTCATGTGTTGGATGAACCCGAAGAATCCGAAACCCAAAACCCGACTGTAATATACTCGTGAATGTTTTCGTGAATCTTTTCATGGCTTGCGTTTCGAACTCACATTTACATATCGAATTTCTTGAATAATACATTGTTATAATCAGTTGCTTGTGTGATTTCAGGTAATTGCGTAGGCAACGTCTAGTGCGACCAACAAGTCTCTTGCCTCGAACATAAATCATGGTGAGTGGCTGACCTCCTTCACCTCGATCCTCTGTTTCAAAAGCAAGAACTCGGGATAACTGTATCAAATTAGAACGATTTACTCAAAAAAAATACAAGTTTCACGCTCAAAAAGAGAAAAGATAAGGTTCTAGAAACGAGATAGCATTATTTCATGATATGCAAAACCAAAGAAATGAATCGATTATATAATTGTCGCAACGGCACCATAAAACGTGGCTTAAATCACTTGTTAACATAGCACGATCATGGACAACTTGTATACAAGGGCGATTGTTTCTTCGGACGGTATTCCGGGACCACGGGACCGATCCGACTTAGGAAGAAACACGATAGCTATGCTGGATTGTACCGCGGGTATTCGGTGCTCCTTCAACGGGGCTCGCTATCTGCGTTGAACGTGCACCATCTAAACCAAACTATGTCCAGAATGGTTTTTATGCCAATGACCCCCACAAATATGCACTAGTTAAACTTATGTTATGCAATATGACAGGGAAGAACATGGTATGCTTTATGTTGCACGGCACGCTTTGCCGGGGGTAAGTTCTAGCGTAATATCTTCTTGTTTATGTTTCGCCAAACAGCTTGCATGAAACTGACTAGGATGGCTAGAAAGATACTAAAATAAGTTGCATGTTTTATAAAAAATTCTTGAACCAAATGAAAGCATGAAAAATAATTATCCACTCGCCAGTACACGTTGATTGTACTAATCCTCGCTCTCCACAGGTGCTATAAATCAGGAGGAGCATGCCGCGTGACTGAAGGCAGCGCTCGTGTGTTATGAAGCTTCGTCCGTGCGCGCGAAGCCTTGATCCAATATCTTTTGAAGACTCTGCAACTGTCCAAGCTGAGATGTCTCGACTCTCCCCTATCCAAGGTATCTGCATACTTTGGTTGCATAAAGGGGTGTGATGTATGGGACGGCTATCTGATCGACGTTCATTTTGTATTGGAGTCAGTTTGTTGCCCGCGCGACGCCTTTGTATCGAGTCTGTAATATGATGTTCATTATCAATAAAGCTCAAGTTTCTTCTATATAATGTGTTCAATTTACTTTGCGCACTCTCTTATTGTATTTCGGATAACCTTTTGACTATGTCTTGTGCGATCGCAACTTAGGTTCGTACGACATCACGTCCTGGGGACGATTATCGATTCTACGGAATCGGGACGTGACATAATGGTATCAGAGCACGGCTTTACGTCCTTTGGCCTTCCGTTTGAGTCTCGAACCTTTGACCTCGTGTCGATGAGATGAGTTGTTCCATACAGTGAGTCCGTAATATTTCCTGAGACTAATATGAGTTGCCTCCTAATTTCAGAAGTCCAAGAAGCTGCGGGCGGAAACGAAAAAAGTGCTTCGAGCGGCACGAGCAGCTCAGGGGCGGGATCCTCAAACATCCCCATGGAACCCATGGAACGGATGATGCGCATGCTGGAAGCGCAACAACGACAGGTCGAGGCCAATCAGCGCCTGAACGAATAGCATCGACAACACGTTGAAGACCAACGGAGATAAGCTGAGGCACGACAGACTCAGTTTGAGGCCCGATTCGATGCGCAATTCAAGTTGCAGCAGAAGCAGCTTGATATTCTTCAGCAAATCGTTTAAACAGTTGTGGCCAACGACAACTCTGCAACGACTCATGTCGTAACCGAGCCTGCGGTTCGACCCATCGAAATTGATCCGGAGGTACCTGAGCAACTACCTGCGACACCAAGAAGCTCCAACTTTGATGTGTCAGAATTCACTAAAAATTGTCGCACGTCCTTCTGCGGTACTGAAGACCCTTCTCTGACGATCGATTGGTTGGAGGAGAGGCAGGGGGTGATGTCGGCTTGCGGAGGAGGTCGGTGGTGGAGTATGGCCGGGACCAACCGGAGAGGGGCAGAGGCAACGGTGGTCAGCCTGACTGGGTTGGAAGTTTTTGGGTAATTATTGTATTGTGTAATATTTGTGTTTTTTTTGGGAATGAGGAATGCCCATTTATAGGGTTGGGGTGCTTGGGGGCCAAGCATGGCACAACTCTAAATAATGAGAAAAAGGGGGCATGGTATGGGTGAGGTGGCTAGGAGAAGCTTCTAAATCTTCTAGCCATAACTAATCATGTGATTAGTTAGCTAATCAAATAATTAGTTAGCAAACCAATTAATTAGGATAATTCGTAATTATGACCCATGTGTCATGGATCATGGCTAAATTCATGGACTTTAGCCCATTTATGAATTTAGTCATGACTAAAATGGCCTAGTAAATCATGGCTAGATAACAAAATAATTTATGGCGCTATTCATTTCCAAAAATTGGGTAAATTTTTTATAAATTTCAGAAAATTTCTTATTTCCAAAAATAGGGGATTATAGGACTAACATCCAGGCAGACAGAGGCACCACAGGACGAGCGCCAACACCTGCACCAGGCACATCAGGAGGACTAGCAGGCTTAGAGGCCAGAAGAGGACCTTGATGCAAGTTACTTGTTGTGTTATGTTTGTCAGTTAATTATGCTACTTATAATAGTAAAGATATTGCTGATATTTTCTAAAATAGTTGGACTTTATTGTTCCTTTGGTTTCAAGTATCATATTTTTCCTTTTATCTATGTTTTCTATTCATTTTACCTGAAAATTTTCTATAATATGAATGAGGAATTTATTGTTGTATCTATACTATGATTGGATGCTTGAAGAGTATGCCTAATTATGATTAAAATTTGGTCTTTGTTTATCAAACACATATTTGTTGCAATTATCTAAGCCTAGGATTTGTTCCTATGAGTGTATTCCTAGAAGTTCATTTTTATATTATAAGTTGCAATGATTAGCATTTTGTGTATGAGATGACCCCAATCAAATGACAGTTTTTTGAAATGCTTGCAGGTTATCCTCTATTTTATACTATATAGGTTCCTGAACCTATATAACCATATCATTTTTACTGTTTATTATGTCAATTTGATTATAGATGATAATTATGGCTATAATGTTTCATGATGGATACTATATTAGAGTGTAAGATAATTTTAGAGTTGAGCTTTTAATATATGATCCTTTTATTATTATAAACTGTGGATTTGTGTATTACATTCTGTTGGGTGAAATTAGATTATGTTTCTTGATGGATACTATATTATATAAGTCTTTCTTCATTACCTACATTAGCTGCATGCCTAAGTCAGAGGACCAGCTCAGCATTACAATCTTCAATCCAGTTCAGTAGTACAGTCTTCTCCATTCTGCACTGGACAGAAGACAGAACGGTTACAACGACACTCAAGGACTATAAATAAGGAAGAGGCAGGAAGAGATGTTAGAGAAATGTTTGTTGTTTTTTTCCTTTAGCAAATTCTTGTAATCCTCTCTTTTTCATCAATAAAGAAACCCTAGTTTTCCTCTTGCTGTGGTTAAATTCTCAAATCTGCCATTAACAATGGCAGGAATAGCTAGGTCTCCGCCACCCCCAATTCAATTTGGTTTGGGACCTAACAACGTGGTCTAGCTACACCATCGTGTCGTAGATGTCACATCATATTGAAAAAATAAAGAACAATTTTTTTTCAAAATGTGTTATGTTGTCATTGTACCACATTTCTACTACACTTGTCTAGTAGCCATTCTGAGTGGAGGAACGGGCTAAGAGAAAACGAATCAGCCCACACAAGATATCTGTCGCCAAAAGCTATTTTAAATAAGAAAATAATATTTCGCCAAAAGTGGATAGATTTTACGACATGTTAATTTTGTGTCGCCAAATACTTTTTCAAATAAGATAACGACATGTGTGTGACATAGCAAGATATGCCAGAGAAATTTTGCCGACACATTCTTGTAGTAAGAATAGGTTGAGCAAGAGAGATCCTTATGATTTGTTATATGAAACATAAATAAATGGATATGGAGTAGATATAATTTTTTTAGAAAATTTGAGTGGCACCCCACTTTTGTTACGCTTATTTAAGGTGCACCCACATGTTTACATGAATGTATAACATCCTCCACTTTCAATGTTTTTCGTCCAAGACTAACAATTGACCGCTTTGACCAATTTTTTTTGACGAAAATATCTCCTGTCTGTTGTCCTCTTCCCCGCGTCAACTGTCCGTCTCCCCCCGCCGTGCTCGGCCCCCCTCCACGGCGTCGTCGCACCCCCCCTCCCCGACCTCGCCGCATCCCCCTCCCCGACCTAGCCGCATCCCCCCCCCCCCCCGACCTCGCCGCACCTCCCCGGCCATCACCACCACCATCACCACCATCATCACCACCATCACAACCACCGACCCCCTTCCCCCCCCTCCCGCTCCGCCCCCACCCCCCTCCCGCTCCGCTCCCCTACCCCCCACCGCCACTGCATCACCATCATCACCAGCAGCAGCCACAGCAGCAGCAGCAGCCGTAGCAGCGCGCGGCGACGGCAGCGGCTACGGGGGCGAAGCGGGAGGGGGTGGAGCGGGAGGGAGGGGGGGCGGAGCGGGAGGGGGGGAGGGTGTTGGTGGTGGTGATGATGGTTGATGGTGGTGGTTGATGATGATGATGGTGGTGGTAGTGGTGGTGATGGCCGGGAGGGGTGGGTGGAGCGGAGGCACGCCGACAAGGTGACGGAGAGGGGGGGTCAGCCTCGCGGTGACGGGGAGGGGGGGGGCATCCACGTGTGACGGGGAGGGGGGACACACAAAAGGAGACGATTGTATTTTCGTACAAAAAAATTGGTCAAAACGGTCAACTGTTAGTCTTGGACGAAAAACGTTGAAAGTGGGGAGTGTCATACATTCATCTAAACATGTGGGGTGCACCTTAAATAAGCGTAACAAAAGTGGGGTGCCACTCAAATTTCTAGTTCCGTGCACGTACATAAAAAATTATTGAAAAAATAAATAAATAAATATTTATTGTTAATTAGTCTCATCTAGGAATTGAACTCAAACAACCAAGATAAATGCACCCAATCTTAACCACTTGAGATAAAAATGTTTTGTTATAATTAAATTATATTAGGTAAGTAATAGTTACTTTTATTTTAAAATAATTAGTGGAGTATTTATAGATGGCTTAGATCAAGCGGCCTTATATTAGGGTTTTTTTAGGGGCACCACAACTTCTACTAGGGGGCAGCCCAAAAAGTGGAAATTTTACTAGGGGGCAGCCCAACCCCCCAAACTCTCATTTCCTCCCCAAACCTCATTTGCCTCTCTCTCTCCTCCAAAAGAAAAAAAGAAGAGCTCTCTCTCCCTCTCCCAAAACCCTAGTCTCTTCTCCTCCACCACTCTAATTCTAATTCCTCCACCAAATTTTTTTCAAGAACACTCCTACATTCGACGAGATGACACGCAAGTCGAAGAAATCAGATTCTAGGTACGTTCTTCCCTAATTTCTTCTATAATTTTCTACATTCTATTCGAAACCCTAGAATAGTTTTAATTCTCTAAAAACTTTTGATAATTTAGGTTTCGAATGTCTTTAGGGTTTATGAATGGCATTTTCAAACACGACAAACCCATAATTTTTCTTCAAACCCTAACCCTAGAAAACGACAAACTAGCGAGTCGTTCGTTTGTCGGCCCTGAGTATAGTAGGACTGCCAAGCATGTGGCAGTCCACATGTAAACAAGGACTGCCAGATTCCTGACAGTCCTCTTTCAATAGAGGACTGCCAGGACTGTGGCAGTCCTTGTTTGCAATTGGACTGCCACATGCCAGACAGTCCTACTGTACTCAGTTTTAGTTGTGGTCTGGGGGTGGGGGATAGGGGGTAACAGTTCTATTTTAGTTTGCATTATTTATTAACTGTACGGTCGCACAATCCATTGTTCTATAGGGGTAACAGTCCTCCGGACGCACCAAAAAGAATACGCCCCACCGCGTCAAAGCGGAAGGAACGCGCGGAACGTCCTCTTGAGCGTCCGATTACAATTTCCGAACCGGCGCGCCAAGGTCGGTCTGGGACACGGAGACCGCCACCGAGACCACAAGCTCGGTCGAAGCAACGAGCTCGTACTCCTTCTCCTTCTTCCAGTGACGACGACGACGTGCCAATTAGCCAACTTCTACCACCACGTCAAGGTGGTTTTGCTCCATCTGAGGAGGCCGGTCCTTCTCAGCCGCATGTCCGTCCGCCACGTCAAGGTGGTTCTGGTCCATCTGAGGAGGCCGGTCCTTCTGAGCTGCATGTCCGTCCGCCAGGTTGCTCAACGTTGGCTTCTTTTGAGAACCATATTGCATATGCAATATGGAAGAACCCGGTATGTACATTACTTTTGTAAGCTACCAGTTTAGTATATGATATCTATATGTATTTCATATTTTTTATGTTTTTATATGTTGTTTGATATACAGAGGACATATCGTATCCTTAGGGCTGTGAGTCACAGCAAGAAAACCGTGTCTTGGCCGTTTAGTAGCTTATCGGAGGCCGTCCAGGTTAAAATCTTACCGAGCGGTTTGCATAATTTGGCAGATTATGCCTATAGGACAATGGATAGTGCCCTCATATCCGTCTTTGTGGAGAGATGGCACCCGGAGACCAACACGTTTCATCTCCCATGCGGGGAGATGACCATTACACTTGACGACGTCTACCAGATACTGGAGCTACCAGTTGCCGGTCGCGTCATGACCAAAGAATATTACAGAAATGAAAAATCCACAAAATGGTACTCGAAGATCGTCAAGTTTGTCTCAAGTAACCTTGAACTTGAGGAAACTAGTTTTACAACTCTCCCCGACTTCAAGAAATCATATGGAATTCCTCTGTCATTTCTGGTGGAGCACTTCACGAATATGGAATTGGATGAGGATGATGATGAGTTGGTCGACACGGTGGCCCGTGCTTACATGTTGTTCGTCCTAGGAACGGTGGACATTTCGGACAAGTCCGGAACCTCGATACATGCGAGTTACATGCTCAATTTATTGTTCGTGGATGACTTCATTGATATATCGTGGGGTAGCGGTATTCTCGCCTATCTTTACCGCGAGCACGGCATCGCATCCCGTGTCGGGACTAAGACAATTGCCGGATGCCAGACTCTGCTACATGTAAGAAAACTTCCAACAATTTAATCTCGTATACTTCATTTTGTTGTTTATATTTTGTGACTATTAACTTATAAATTGAATAGGCATGGATATACGAGCACTTTTCGATGCTTAGGCGGGGTGACCTGAATCCAAACTATTTTGAACACCTTCCTAGAGTGACTCGATGGAGGTCGGCCCAGGTGGAAACCAAAGATTGGCAAATACTGGCTTCCATTCATGAAGTACTTGACAATTTGGTACCAGAAAAGGTAATAAATTGGGACTTATTTTTCATGTTAAGTTTTTTTTTTTGCTGTTAACTGTTTTCCTACAGATATTTTGGGATCCATACCGGAATTTTTGCGAGGGGAGTCGTGCCATCCAACAAGTTTCTTTATTTCAGGGCATGATCACATGCTATGATATCACGGAGCCGTACATGCCTGATCGTGTACTTCGGCAGTTTGGCTTCGTACAAAGTGTGCCGAAGCGCACACTAAAGAGGTTGGAACCTCCCCGCGGGACCCAACTATTGAACTACAAACCGGCGTATTTCGACTGGGTGACCGACTTCTACTCCGAGTGGCAAAGGCACCTGCTTGGGGAAGATGAGAGTCAACCGGTCACCCGGATGGCCGACTGCAGCGAGGACTACATGTCGTACTTCCGGCGGGTCGGATATCCTAAGTTGTTGAACCCTACAAACCCGGATCCCGAGGCCGTAGTAGCTGTTGGAAATCTTCCTTCGAAAAATATCTTGTATGTTTCATTGGTGAAGATGGTGAGTTCCGCATTAGTAATTAGTTTGAGATTTTCATGTTTGTAGACTAAATTCAATTATACTTTCATTTACAGTCTAGAAGGGCGAAGGAACTGGCCAAGACACTTCGGAGCGCTTGCCAAAGTGACACTAGTGTCTTGGTCGACACTAGTGTCTTGGTCGCCAACGAGCTTGAGCGCATCGACGACGAGGTTGAGTTCCCATTCATGCGTAATGCGGAGTCTCGTTCGAAGGCCCGCCATGATATGTAGTATGATCGTCTGATGTCTGATTGTATGATGTTGAATATTTTACAAACTTGTTGTTGTTTGATTGTCTGAAGTTGGCTATTTTGGATGTTGATATTTTTGGATGTTGATATTTTTGGGTGTCGAACATGTTGTTAGATACTTGTGTTAAAATACTTGTGTTGGTTATGTGTTGGATACTTGTGTTGAAATACTTCTATTGGATATGTATTGGATACTTGTGTAAAACAAATACTTGTGTTGGATATGTGTTGGATACTTGTGTAAAACAAATACTTGTGTTGAAATGTTCTGTACAGGGCTATTCATCTAGGACTGCTAGACCCAGGGCAGTCCTTCACATGTGTTGGACTGCCCTGGGTGTGGCAGTCCTAGATATAATGTTCTGTGATCTAGATCACAGTCCTTCAGCTAGGACTGCCAGACCCAGGGCAGTCCAACACATGTGAAGGACTGCCCTGGGTGTGGCAGTCCTAGATGAATTGTTCTGTGACTTGATCACAGAACATTATATCTAGGATTGCCTCAACCAGTGCAGTCCTTCACATGTGTTGGACTGCCCTGGGTGTGGCAGTCCTAGATGAAATATTATGTGATGACTAGATCACAGAACATTTCAGCTAGGACTGCCAAACCCAGGGTAGTCCAACACATGTGAAGGACTGCCCTGGTTGTGGCAGTCCTCTGATGGTTTTTAGCACACATGTAAAACATGTATAATACTCAGCCAAACACACAAAACACACATGTATAACACCCAGATAAGCACATAAAACACATATAACACATGGATAAAAGTAAGAAACATATATTGGACTTCATATTTCATAGTTTAATGTATACAAAAGTGATCCTCTATAACCAAAATGTCAAAATGTATACAAAAGTGGTCCTCCATATAACACATTGATACTCAGTCGATTTCGACGTCACAGTGGTCAGCAGGTAAGTCTCTTAGCTCCTCAAACTTCAACAACTTCTTACAATGGTCGATTTGATCAGCGAAAGGTGTGGTCCAAGCTCTGGCTTCGACCGGTGCTCTTTTGTACCAAACTGTTGAAGGTGGAGGAATCAGAGAATGATCGATCATCTTTAGTATGACGAAGTGATCACCGATTTGACCTATAGTACATAGGTGAGAATGTCCGTGGTCCGGCGGAGGAGCGCACATCAGAAAGAATGTTTCTCTAATACCCATCGAGAAAAATACGAGAGGTATCATGTACTTGTTGGCAAATAAATAGCCGACATACGAGACTGACATGTAGTGGTCTGAAACGGTAACACTGTCGGTGCAAGGGATACTTAACAACAAACTTTCAACTGTTTCTTTGCCTAGGAGCTGGGAGTAGAATGGAAGACGAGTCTCTAACTCCTCGTATAGCTCCTGTCTCGCCTGTCTCCATCCGTCTTTGATATCATAACCAAGATGTCTTGCAAGCACATGAAATCCACAATGGACATCACCAGGGACATCGTCAATAGACCAAATGTATCGGCGAAGCTCAGGTTGGAATTTATCAATATACAAACTCAGTGTTTGGCTCGCAACGGTATCTTCTCTTGGGAGGTCCATTTTCTCCATTTTTCGGCGAATGACAAGCTTGGCCTTCCGTGCGGGCGGAGCTTGCTGTAAGCTTCGTTCAACATGCTCAAAGTACGATGGATCTCTCCTAGTTGACTCCAGCCTTCTCTTCTGTGAACTAGTCAATTTTGTTTGAGGCACACCTTTAGGATTGGAAACAACGGTCGGCTCATGCATTCTAGTAGTGACCGGACATGCAATTTTTTGGATTTTAAGCTCAATGGACTGCCGTTCCGCTGCTACTGAGGTGGCAGTCCCTCACATAAAGCCAAAATGTAAGCATATGAAATTAAAAAGGACTGCCAGAGATTTGGCAGTCCCTCACATATATAGGACTGTCAGAGATGTGGCAGTTCCTCACATATATAGGACTGCCACATCCCTGGCAGTCCAAATCCATGAGAGGGACTGCCAGAGAAGTGGCATTCCTCTGTGTCAAAGTCCGATTTTTCATCCGAAATAAAGTTAAAGTGTAGTTACCACGAGGGCTTCCGATGCATCAAAGTATTCTTCGGACGTTGTGGGAGGAGAGTATCCAGCATTTGATGGTCCGGGTTGTTCCATTTTCTATTTATTTCTACATTAAACACAAAATTCAACTTTTATATGTAAAATTTAGGTTAAAACATTACACAAAAATAAATTCGACGACTTACAAATAAAAGAGGGAAGTGATTGACACTATTACTAGATATTTCACCAAAAATCTTTAACAAATTTAGGTGGGGGGACAATTTCACCTAGGTTAGGTTAATTCTAGGTTTCTATGAGGAGGAGAAAAAAGAGTGGAGGAAGAGAAGTTATAGAGGAAGAAAGAGAGAAGAAATAAAACAAGTTTGACTTTTATAGTGAATTATGGGCTGCCCCCTAGTAACAAAAACCTATGGCAAACTTGTAATTTTTTCAAAAAAATTTGGACTGCCCCCTAGTAGAAGTGGTGGTGCCCCTAAAAAAAAAACCTATATTAGTAGAGCCTTTATTAGTGGAGATGTATAGGATTTAGAAATAGAATAGCCTTTATTAGTAGAGATGTATAGGATTTAGAAGTAGAACGAGAGACAGATCTACATGATTTGTTATATGAAATATTAATAGATTGATAGAGAAGGGGGCCTTCGACATGCACTCATACATAAGATTCTCCTGCTCGATCGGACAATTCATTTACTCGTGCATATTGCTCAGGATTAGGCAGCCTTGGAGTCGGGATGGCCACAAGCGGCTTCACTAGGTTCAAGACGAGCTCAAACGTGCTTGCGAAGTCGATTTCTGTTCCCTCCGGGAGCTTCCAGTCGAACGAATGCAGCAGGGATGCCAGCACATGTGTGACCATGGTTTCCGCAAGGGGAATCCCAGCGCACACCCTCCTCCCGGACCCGAACGGAATGAAACGCGTGTCGCTCCCGCTGAAATCGAGATTGGCAGCACTGTTCAGGAACCTCTCCGGTTTGAACTCTAGCGGATCTTCCCACACGGAAGGGTCCCGTTGGATCGCCCACACGTTCAGGTACACCATGCTCCCGGGAGGGACGGTGTAGCCGCCCACGGTGCACGCCGAGGCTGGGCAGCGCGGGGTTAGAAGAGGGGAGACTGGGTACAGGCGGAGCGTCTCCTTGATGACTGCTGCTAGGTACGGCAATCCAGGAATGTGAGATTCTTCTACGATGTTGTCCTTCCCTACCACCTGGTCTAGCTCTTGTTGGATCCTTGCCATGATCTTAGGGTTCTTCATTGCTACCGCCATCACCCATTCCATTGTGCTTGCTGATGCATGGCTCGCAATAATCATGTCCTGCATGCGCGCACGCAGTTGATATATAATTAAGAATTAATAGATAAAAAGGAATTAATTAATTAGTTTCAACTGATATATAGTGAGCGAGCTTGCTTTATATGTACCACTAGAATGGCTTTTACGTTTGTCAAGTGGAATGGCATCTTATTGTAACTTCCCTCTTGCTCGAGCTTCAACAAATAATCCAGGAAGTCCGTCCTCCCCGCTACTTCCTTGTTCATCAGTACCTCTGTCTTCTTCTTCTTCTTCTTCTCGTCGATGATGTGGGTGAAGATCTCATCGAACCTGTCCGAGAGCAGCTTCATCTTCCCCTGCAGCCCCTGCAGGTCGAACCTTGCAAGAAACGGGATGAAATCACTCACGTTGGGCTTGCCAATCAAGTGGATGACAGCACACACCATCTCCCGGAACTCCTTCCCCACGCGGCTCCTCTCTTCCCCCACCACCGACGCCCCCCAAAGCGTGCTCATGATCACATCCGACACCGTCAGAAGCATCTCCTCCCCAACGTTCAGCGCCTCCCCGGCGGCCGCGCGGGCCCTGAACTTGTGCACGGTGGCGCGCACCTCGCTCCGCCGGAGGTCGTAGACGGCATCGAGGCTGGCCCGGCTTAGCATCTCCTGGACGCATATCCGGCGGAGCATCCTCCAGGTGGGGCCGTTGTTGCTCCACAGTATGGTGCTGCCGCCGTAGCTGATGATGCTGGCCGTGGCCATCAGCTTGCGGTTGGCCATGACGTAGTCGTGGTCGCGGACGACCTCCCGGGCGACGGACGAGGAGGAAACGATTACGAACATCATGTTACCGAGCTTGATTCGACAGATTGGGCCGTAAGTTTTAGCCAGCCCTGCGAAGTAGGTGTGGAGCTGAGGGTCCAGAAATGGGAGGCTGCCCACTATAGGAAGGCCGACAGGCCCCGGCGGAAGCGCGGATTTCCGGTGCCATCTCACGTAAAGCAACGCGTAGCAGAGCACCGCTGCGGTTGCAGCGGCGACGTAGAGGAAGGAGGAGGCCGGGGGGGTCATGAAGGAATATTGCTTTGTGGGGGAGTTCATTTCTTTCTTCTTCTATTTGTGTGGTCAGTGGTGTGTGAATTAAATGTAGGTCACTTCTCCTTCCTTATTTATGGTTTGCCTGCGGTATATGCTAAGGCGATATGTGTGACGATATCGGCGATAAATATATATGTGGTATGGACTGTATGTCATTTCTGCACCACAAAAAAGAAAAAAGATAAAAGGAAATGTAGGTCATTTATGTTGTATAATTTGAGAAAAATTCTAACTTCCTTGTTTCTCGCTTCGAGGTCATTCAATTTTCTATTCAATACTTTCAATTTTTTTTTGTGTTGTTTAAATTTCGACCGTTTTATTATTTATTTTATATTCATTGGTATTTTATGGGCTTAAATAATCAAATTACTACATAACTAGTCATAAAATTCTATTAAAATCTATTGAATTTATAAGAAGAGGGGTTGCCTATATATGTATTCATATTGTTAGTATTGAGAATATACTTGAGATGAAAAAAAGGGTAACCATGTGATTCCTCCTTCTCCTTCTTCACAAATATGTATTCCTTCTTATCTTTCCATTACAATCTCTCCTGCTCTAGGCAAGAGCTAAGTCGGGGTCAATCTTCTTGAGTTGTGTGCGACGACGGAATACCGGTAGAGCGGAAGTTTTATCACTAGGAGCATTCGGAACAAGTCTGCACATAAACCCGAATCAACTCTTAGGGCAGTGCTTCATGCACGACTTCTCCGGAGACCGATAAGTTTAATTTGGTTTATTTTGTTTACAAGTTTTCTAATAGAGAGAAGCAATATTTCTAACAACCTAAGAGTTGATTCATATGATTTGTTTAATTGATCTTCAAAATTAGCATTCGGTTAGTGGCAGAAAAATTATGTAAGTTGCTCAATTGATCTCCACAATTTGCATGATTAAACTAGTGTATTCAAGAATTTAAGATATATAATTGTTCTGACATGTTATTAAGAAAGCGCTAGCATATTTGTGTTACTATGTATTATTCTTGTCAAAATTGTGATTTTATGTTCATTGGAATTATCGAATAGTTCTCATATGTTGTATATCTCGTTGTACACATGAATGATTATTTGTCTTTTCATTAAATATTGTTGCATATTACTTGACGGTCGTGGATCTACTCTAACTAAGTATACTAAATTTTATGTGTTGATAACAAATACTCTATATCTCTCCACCTTGGCCCTTAAATTTCACTTCCTTGAAATGAGATAATTTATAGAAAGAAGTGCTTATAAAAAGAAATTCTTATAAACATACACACTTGTGCATGTATGTATGGAATATGTTATGTTGATGTGCAATATATATTCGTTTATAAATTATCTAATTGTATTTAGATGATATTTAATCTAGGATTGTTATTACTGACATGATACTATAATATGTTCACAAAATTGTAGACTCAGCATGTGATCTTGCTAGCATTTTTTTTCTCTTGGTAATTGATCATATATTTTTGCAAACTTCACAATCCTATAAATTTTGCAAACTTGTTCTAATGAATTGATTTTTGAACTAGTGAATTTGTTTTGAATGCGTGATTTATGTTATATTATAATTGATCCTTTAAACTTTTGAAGGAGCAATTAAAAATAAAGTTATAAAATAGATGTTTGTAATGATGGCAATGCTATGGGGGTTGTGGTCTTATAAGTTTATGCTTTAGCATAATCTACCATTGTTGGAGACAGTATAATTCTATACATGCTGAAATTATTCGGCACAAATTTTTAATTTTGTAATGTTCATAAAGTTCTTTTAATGACATGTAAATGTTTTCTTTTAATGATATGTAATATTCATGGTTATATATTTTTTTTCTTCTCTTTAGCTATTAAAACCAAATTTATTTCTCAGGACCAAGTGTAACTAATTATATCTCATGCATCATATAAAATGGAAATGCACGCGGCATAGAATTAAGTTTTTTTTCCTCCTATGTAAAATTTTTTGCTATCAGCTTGAAGAATTTTGATAATTATTTTATTTAGACTAATATTACTATTTTCTGAATGGTGGAGTCATTCTCATGGTTAGAAAAAGAAAAAAAAATTGTGGCCAAGATGCAACTCATGGTTTGAAGTGTATACTACTTGCATATTGTATACTGAACATTATAGAAATGTATCCTTTTGAATTAAAAAGATATTGTCAATCATTAATATTTATTAGTATAAACTTTTTAAAGGATATAAATATTGCCAACTATTCATATATTCTTCTATTGTGCTATTCTTTATGACATTTGTGGTAATTTAATGTTGTAATTAACTAGTGTTATATGCATAAAGGCTGACAATGAGAAGATAAATGTGGCAATTAAAGTGTGTGCATGGCTAGAGTTATTTATATTTGGTTTTATTGTCTCTTATGAAATTAATTGATATCTTATATTTATTTTTAAATTTTTTGGTTGACGCTAACAATTAGTAATGATCTAAATGATATAAACCAATATAGGATTTTTTTTTTTTTTTACTACCACCTACGTTTTTAGTAGATAATATTTTTGCATTCAAAGACCCATATAGAAACACAACATACATGTACATGCTTATATAAAATGTTGGGAGCTATCATTCTTATATTCTCCCTCTTCTGTCAATGGTTAAATAATCATTTTCCATACTAATGGTTTGCATGATACATATAAATATGTTGTCTGCTATAGTTTACATGTTGTTTTAACATAATGTTTTACATGTTGTTCTGACTTAGAAAATAAATGTTAATATGTTTACAAAGTATTAGACACATCAGTAATGAATGACATATCAGTTATTCTTGTATCTTTTATCCTCTCTACTAATGGAAAACTCCTAAATGTTACCATTCAGCTCTAAAGTTTGGTCAAAGAATTTTTTTTTCCACTAAAGGATTCTTGCAATTTCAATTGTTGTGAAATATTATTGTCATTTCTCGACTTGGAATACATAATATGAATGGCATAATATGATCTGTTCTCTTATAGAATTTGTGGAGTAATAGTTCAAATTGTATTTCTATATCTTTTAATTTTATTTATTATTTATTGTCTAACAAGAAATATTATTTTTATACTATTGCCTTGACATTGTTATAGTTAATATTAGCAACAATAAATGTATTATTCTTTTACTGGTTATATCTTGTGACTATCATTAGCTAGAATACAACAATAACTTAACATCATAATCCTTGGTAGATATTTGGTTGGACTTTTACTGTTAGGTAGAACACTTTGTACAAAAAAAAAAAAAAAAAATCTTCCTTTCTTAGTCTACTAGTTTAACACAATACATCATTCACATTTTGTCAAATATAAAAATATATGTTATTTTTTAAATCTTGCATATTAAACTCTGTAAAATTATTGTTGAAAAAATTTGTGCATAGTTTCAGGTATATATTTCTTGTTAATATGCAAACTAACCTCTATTCTCTTGAAGGTAGAATCCTTAGAGATATTTTAATTTTGGAAAATAGCAACATATTATCGGTGACAGTAATAAAAATGTATTTGTATTCACTCATTCTTAACATGATCTTTAAAAGTTATATTTCCAAATCAGAAGTATTAGAGATTGTGACTTGTTAGTCCATCTCTAACATATCAAGGGTGAAGTGAGAATAGTGAAAATATCTAAAATGATGGAAAAAAATGACATCTTCTGAAGTGTTATTGGTAAGCCAAAATCAAGAGGTACAAAATTGTTCCGATCACGTGGAAAGGTAATTTTTCACATTTATAATTCACATATTCTATTCATTTTGATTACTAAATTTAGTTGGAGAAATATATTGTTGAAATCTATGAGCCAATTATCTTGGTTTATACATATGGTTCTGTAAATTGTTATATAAAAGCGATATTCTTCGCATGTTAGTTTTATATGTTTGAACCTTAAATGAATATATTATCACAATATTAGAATTTCTAATCAGAAAGAAATCACAATATTGTTCTACCACAATATTTAGACAAATTTTATTTTTGCTTATATTTCGTGACATTATAATTCTTTGATTCATTTAAACAATTTTGTCACAAGAAAATAGTTAGTGAAATTGCAAATTCATTTAAATCTAAAGTTTTACAAGTTAAGATCAGTTTGGGTACAAGCCGAAAGGGTCCTTTTGTCAACAAAGATATCATCAAACAACACCATTTTGCACGATGAAAATTTTCAAGAAAATAAACATACGCTAGCCTTTCTCTTAGGCCTCGTTTGGTTATCAGAATTTGAGCTTGAGAAAGAAAAGTGATTCCTTTACTATGTTTGGAAGCCAAAGGAAAGTAATTAGAAAGGAAAATGATTTCCAATGGATAGAAAAATAGAGGAAAAAGTGGTTCCCTTCATCCATCTAAGAAATCATTTTTCCTCCAACTTTTTCGTATTTATTATAAAAAAATTGATCAAAATATCCATATTTAGAATATTATTTACCATTTTTATCCATAATACATTTTAGACAAAAATATTTATGAGTAATAATTTTTTCATTAGCACGAGAGTATTATTGAAAAATTGACTTGATTTTGTTTTCTTTTCTTACAAACACCAAACACTATAGTGAAAAGTAAAGATATATTTATAAGGTCTTTCCAAACACCGAAAAAAAAAGTTGATAGAAATTATAATTTTCTAAAAAAAAAAACCAAAAAATTAATTTTCTTTTCTTTTCATTCCGCGAACCAAACGAGGCCTTAAAAAAGGTTTGCATGTGATTGTTGGTATTCTCCAATGCATTGCTTTCGTGACATTAAAGCTCAGTCCAATAAACAGACATAAAGGAGTAATCTTTAGCACATAATCAACAAAACAGAATAGGCCCAGATGAGAGGAGCTCACCCTCACGGACTCGCCCGATATCAGGAAGCCGAATCCGCAGGTTCGATGGCACCAACAACAACAACAACAAAAAAAATCATATTGTTGTGAGGCAAATTAGCTCAACATCTCAATTGGTATATCAATATATCTCAATGTGTATCAATTTATCTACAAGCCATCCCAACCTCTTTTTATATAGGAAGAGAGAGGTTGGGAGTTACATAATGAAAGGTCACTTAGGAGTTACAAAGTGAAGAGTCATGAGTTACAAAATGAAGAGTCACCATGATTCATCATGATGAGTTACAACACTCCCCCTTGGCTCTTCACAAACTCTGCTTATAAACACCTCTGAGCTTCTTCGTTTGTCTGTAGCTTGCAGATTCAAAAATGATCACCTACTTATGCCTCGTTAAAACCTTGCCAAAGAAAATCCAGTGGAAAAAAACTTTGGTCGAAGGACAAAAGAGTACACACAGGTCAGTGTGATGGGGGTAAACTAACCATTGCAAAGGTGCCTCGTCAAAACCTTGTCAGAAAAAACCCAGTGGGAAAAAACCGCTGATCGAAGGACAAAAGAGTACACGATGGTTTAGAAGTATACACTGGATACTCCCCCTGATCACAATAGTCCTTATTGAGATTTGAAATGTGTCTCGTTAAAAACCTTGCCAAAGAAAACCCGGTGGGAAAAACTTTGGTTGAAGGAAAAAAGAGTACACAAGCATACATCAGGATGCTTCCCTTTTCACTCGCACTCGACAGGGTGCGGGATATACGCACAACAGGACGTTTGGAGGCGCTCGTTGGGGCGCTTTCCCTCACATGCACACAATAGGGTCCAGGAAACATGTTTCACTTAGGCTAGCTCTGAAAGTTTCCTAAGTCCAATCGCTCTGACATGTTTTTGGAACGAGTGTTTCGGCTGTGACTTGGTGAACAAGTCTGCACGGTTATTCTCCGATCCAATGTGTTGCACTTCAATCTTCTGAAGCACTTGTTGTTCATATGTAAAGAACAACTTGGGCGATATGTGCTTGGTAGCATCCCCTTTGATGTAACCATGTTTCGCTTGATCAATAACAGCGGTATTGTCCTCATAGATGACAACAGGTTCATCTGGGTCATATGGAAGATCACATGTACTTCGAATATGGCCAATAACAGCTCGAAGTCATACACACTCTCTAGTCGCCTCATAGAGCGCGAGTAGCTCAGAGTAGTTCGTTGAAGTAGCCACTAAGGTCTGTTTGCGAGACCTCCAAGAAATCGCCGTGTTCCCAATGGTAAAGACGTAACCAGATTGGGAACGCCCCTTGTACGGATCAGATAAGTATCCCGCATCGGCGTAGCCAACAAGGGTCGCGTTGCTTCGAGTGCCAAGAGCGTTGGACTCACTCAAAACCGCGTAGGGATAGAACAAGCCCAAGTCCGTAGTACCCTTAAGGTAGCGGAAAATGTCTTTTATGCCATTCCAATGGCGGCGTGTTGGCGCGGTGCTGTGTCGAGCTAGACAATTCATAGCAAACGAGATGTCCGGTCTAGTACATTGGGCCAAGTACAATAAAGCGCCGATTGCACCCAGATAAGAGCACTCAGGACTCAATATCTCTTCATCGTCCTCCTTTGGACGGAATGGGTCCTTAGTAATGTCTAGAGAGCGGACGATCATGGGAATAGCGGACGGCTTAACATCAAAATGACTAAAGCGTCTCAACACCTTTTGAGTGTAGTTCGCTTGATGGACAAGGATTCCATCTTTACGGTGCTCGATCTACAGGCCGAGGCAAAATCGTGTCTTCCCAAGATCCTTCATCTCGAATTCCCTCTTCAGGATATCAGCAGTTTCTGACAAGTCTTTTTCGGTTCCTATGAGATTCATGTCATCTACATAGACCGCGATGATTGCGTATCCTGAAGTGGATTTCTTTATGAACACGCATGGGCAAAGTTCGTTATTAACGTATCTCAAACCGATCAAGTATTCGCTTAGGCGGTTATACCACATTCGCCCGGATTGTTTCAATCCATATAGTGAACGCCTCAGTCTAAACGAGAACGCGTTCCGTGGTCGGGAACTACTTGATTCAGGCATCTTTAGTCCTTCAGGGACTTTCATGTATATCTCTGTGTCTAGATCCCCGTAAAGATAAATTGTGACCACATCCATGAGCTGCATATTCAGTTTTTCGGAAACTACTAAACTGATTAAGTAGCGAAACGTTATGACGTCCATTACGGGAGAATACGTCTCCTCGTAATCAATTCCAGGGCGTTGTGAGAAGCCTTACGCCACATGGCGAGCCTTGTATCGCACAATCTCATTTCTCTCATTACGCTTCCTTTGGAAAATCTATTTGTGACCAACTGGTTTAACATTGGGTGGTGTTGGAGCAACAGGTCCAAACATGCTTCTTTTCGCTAAGGAGTCTAGTTCAGCCTGGATTGCTTGTTTCTGTAACGCCCCAGTCCCAATATACGTAGGACTAAGTACGTAGACATGCCAGCTGTATTCATACGAAGTACGTAGGCCTCGTATAAATACATAAGCTGTAAAATGTAGTAATCCAAGACAAACTAAATCTCATCCACAATGAAAGGAATAATAATATGAAATCAACTTGAATATTTATGGTACAATCGATGGGCAGAGACAAAGTCCACTACCAACTATCTCAATGAAAGAAATATACAAGAATCGATCCATAAAATGGCAAGACAAACCAAGCGCAATCGTCTTCGAAGGAATGGAGAAGACCACGACCTTGGCTAGAACACCTGTAGTAAATCATGAACACACACCTGGGAAAAAACTAGGTCCTCAGACGGACATAGCAAGATACAGGAAGAACAAGCTGTCACGACCCGCACCCGGATATACGGATACGGATACGTAGGCCACGCTCAGCCTACGCCGCAGTATCGACGGTAGAACGCTGTCAAGTATACTATACTAACTACAACATCTAAGAATCCATAACTAGAAATGTACTCATGTCACATCACGAAAACTAAGAAAGATAAGACAAGAATTAATAGCAATATCACTAGAACAACTAGAATCTATAATGATCATAAGACAGGAAAATAAAGAAGGAACAACAAGACTAACTAAAGATATCTACCAGGCAACTCATAGAGAAGAATAGTGGGAACCACCTCAGCTAGCATCAACATCTATAATATTTTTATAACGTATCCAGTCAGGAGCGGAACGAGTACAATACATCTCACGCAGTTCATATCATGTTGGGAAATGTAAAGCATGCAAAGAGTAAGATACATGGACTGTAAAGAAATATATATATAAATGAGAGAGATTTGATAACTGAAAATATCTATATATATGATAAGTAAGAACTGTAGGTAACCTGTGATTTAGAGCATGAAATGGTTATATAAACGGGTTAGGACATATACAAGATTTCACAAGATTGTACAAGATTTCACAAGAGTTCATAGGATTTGTACAAGATGGGATTTGATCACATAACCATTTCCTACTCACCCTCCCCAATCAATACACAAGGATCTAGTCAAGTTACGTTACCTTGTACAAGAGGTTTTTATCATGTTTGCTCACGTGATCATGAGAGTACAAGATTGCACAAGAGTATACATGAAAGCGGTGTACAAGAAATACAAGATGTTCGTAAAAAGCACCTGACAACTGTATCTGATGCACCCCGAGGGAGATAACATCGCATAACAAGATCCATATAGTACCAATCCGTGATAATGACGTGACAGCATCATGTAAAGTAATCTAAAGCAAGAATATAAGTCCTAACAAGTATGAAATGATCAGAGAATGTACTCGCCTGCAGTCCTGAGCTGTTAAATGGGGTCGATGCTCAGAGTGATGCCACAGACCTAGAGATAAGATATATATAAGCTAAATAGGGTTCAACAGTGTTAGGCTTGATTCTATAGTATAAGCTACACAATCTAGGTCAGACTCAGTCAACTAAGTCAAACTAGGTCACACTGAGTCACACTAGGTCAAACTGGGTCAAACTGGGTCAATGGTTGACTTACAGTTGACTTTTAGTCAACTGGTCAACTCTAGGTCAAACTAGGCTAATGTTGACTCTACTTCGACGTTCAGTCAAAGTAGTCAACCATGGTCAAACTGGGTCAAAGCTAGTCTCTATAAACATCCACAGGGTCAACTTATGAATTTCAGTGATTTAGAAATCACTGAAATCGACGGGTCTCTAAAACAACCAAAAGGAGAAAATATTATAATAATAGGGTGAAAACTTACAGATGTTGTCGGATGGTGAAACAACCATTACCAACGTGTCCAGAATGGTCAAAATAGCTAGAATAGCCTGTCCAAACGTCCAATTTGGACACAGGGGCAAAACGGTAATTTCGGGTCAAAATGATGTCCGTCGTTGGACACACTTTGCACCGAAAAATGTGCCAGAAAAGAAGTCTACAAAATCTAGAAAATTATATGTCCACGAATCCAAAATGATGATACGAACCCAACGGTATGTCCAAAATAGGATTCCGATGTGCCGATCTCAAAATGATACGTTGACACGGACATTTGGAATCCGGTTTGCACGGAAATGCGTGCCGGAGCAAATATCTTCAAAACTCAGCAAATTATATGTCAACGAGTTCAGAATGATGATACGAACTCAACGGTATATCCAGAATTTGATTCCGATGAGCCGATCTCAAAGTGATACGTTGACGCGGAAAGTGGGACCCACTTTGCACCGAAATGCGTGTCAGGGCCCACGTTCTCCAGATCAAGAAAAATTTATATGAAAATGTGTCAGAACGACGCCACGAGTCTACTGGTGGTGTCAGAAATTGAATCCGGAGTCCCGGGTTCAAAATCGGAATTTAACAAGTGCAACACTAAGAATTCGAACGGCCAACTTTGGCGTCGAATTCGACCGACCTAACAAGCTCAAACTGAAATGAAATCTAAAGGGGGCAGGAAGAGGGTTATACCAGCTGTGCACCGGAACTGACGGTGCGAAAAACGGAGCTGCGACGGCGGAGTTACGAGTCGACGAAGTTGGCATCGTAAAACTGTACACAATTAAACGGTCAACTTTGCGGCCATATTTGATGTATCAAACGACAGAATTTACGGGCAAAATTTGACAGAGGCGAAGGGGTATATACCGAGATTGCGACGGAGCAAAGAAATCGCCGATCCAACGGTCGGATTGTCCAAAAAATCCGCACGAAGTCGCTGGTTCGAGACGCGATTCTGAGTTCGTTTCCGAGCTCGCGCCGACGGGATTTTGTGCGAAATGCACGAATCGCCTAGACGGCGCATCCCGGAGGACGGTGGCCGCCACGGGAGGGTGCGCCCGGCCCACGCGCAGCCCGGGGGGGCTCGCCGGCGACGGCCGCGGCGGTGCCGTGGCCGCTGTACGTGCGCGCGCGGCATGCTACTGTTGCGCTCTGTTGCTGCGGCTTCGAGCAGCTGCGTGCTGCCATGCGGCGGCGGCGCTGGCCTGGCGCGACGGCGGGGCGGCTGCCCGACGGTGGCCGACGGCGGCGGGGATGGTGTTGGTGTTGTAGATGATGTTGGTGGTAGTGAATGGTGATGGTGGTGGATGTGGTGTGGTGATGGTGATGAGAGTGGTGGTGTTTTTGTTGTGGTGAGAAAAAGAGGAAGTGAAGAAGAAGAATAAGGAGATGGGGATGTGCTGTAGGCTAGGTAGGGAGAGAGGAGAGAGGGAGGTCGGCTGCTATGGGGGGGGAAGTGTATGTTTGTGTGTAGGAGTGAGAGATATTATATGAGTGTGTGTTTATATAATATATAATGAGAGAGAGAGAGAGATATTTTAGAGAAAGAGAATAGAGAGAGAGGGAGAGATATTAAGAGAGAAAGAGAAGGGGGGCTAGTCCTGTCGGCTGTGAGAGAGAGGGGGGGGGAGTGTGATGATGTGTAGAGAGAGGGATGGTGATAGGAGAGTTGATGGGAGTGAGAGAGAGAGAATGTGTTAATAATTAATAGAGAGAGGGGGATATTAAGAGAAAAATATAGAGAGATGGAGAGGTAGGTCGGCCACACATGGGGGGGGGGTTGATTGGCTGTGAGGGGATTTAAATGTAGAGAGAGTGAGAGTATTATACATATACATATATGTATATATCATATGTATATATATGTATATATATATATATATATATACAAATGAGAGAATTAGAGATTTATACATAAAGAGAGATATTTAGAGTAGAGGAAAAATAGGAAAATATCAGTGGGGTGTATGGACAGTCATGGTAGGGTCCACGCCAAACTGGGTCGGACGTTGGGCCAAGTTTGGACAAAGTCGAAGCCAAGATTTAATTAATTTATAAATTAAACCAATTAAAATCACGGATGGAATGGGAGCACAAGGGAACAAGTTCGAGTGGGACACGAATATCAATATGAAGATAATCTCGTCTACTACAAACTTCAAGAAGGAAGTTTCCAGAGACTGGCATCCCTGATGCTCTAGAATTCCGAGTCACGGTAAAGAGCATTAATGATCAAAATTAATAAATTAAAATGAATTATCGAGAATAAATTATTTAGAAAATTCGAAAATAAATCCCGGAAATTCAGGGGACTTACATCCTACCCACCTTATAAAAATTTCGTTCTCGAAATTAAAGGTTGGTAGTGGGGTTAAAACATGATAGAAGATTTAGGCAATATTTTAGGCACGAGTTTGAGGCAAGATAAAATATATAGTTATGATCGTTAAAATCACGGTCAAGAAAATTCCAAGTTGTCTTAGTCATGCCCAATCATCTAGGCACGACTAATCACAAGGAATTTGGATGTAATCAGGAAATGAAATCAGGGTCGAAAAGAGTTTGGACACGAGTGTCCAAAATCCAAACATGATCAAAATCAGAAGGCAATGCACGAGGGTTAATAACATTGAAATCCAACCACGATAAAGAAATTTGTTTCAACACGATCTAAGTTGATCAACTTTCGAGTAAATCAAAATTTGGGCAAGATGGAGAATAAGATCAACGAAGGCTGGGCACGAGAATCCAAGGATGGAAATCTAGGTCCCAATGGAAATTGGAACTCATTCAAGTCTAGTCAGCAACTAAGACTCTTTGGCACGATAAACAAGACGACCAAAATTGATTGGTCATGGACAGAAGGGAATCAAAATCTTAACAGTATCAAAATTTAAGAAACAATTGAGATGTAAAAATTTCAAAATTTTCAGAGTTTTCAAGTGTAGATGACAGATGTAGATACGAGATAGTTGATTGGTGTAATCAAGACATAACTAAACAAGGCAAAAGAAATAACGGTAAGAAAGAAAAAATCATCATGCGATGGGAACGAAAACAATGATAGACAAGAAATAATGGTAGAAATTATCTTGCTCCATTGGTAAAAGAAGTAAATCAACTTAAGATATGACCTGATAACCATACACGTATATCCAAAACCATGCTGCCAGAATTTTTGCCACGTCAGTAAACATAGCTGCAATAAACGATAGAGTCCATAACTAGGGTATACACCCTAAAATCATGTCATCTAGATTCCTTACCACGCCAACCGGTATGGCTGCAAGAGAATCTAAATGCCATAACCAGGATAGTATATCCAAAATCAGGCTCCATGTCCTTGTCAGGCTAGCTAATATGACTGCGATAAATTCTAAACTCCATAAATAAAGTAGACATTTATCGTTTCCGTCGCCCTCATAAAATATGTTTATCAGAATATCTTAACTCAATCCAGAGAAACCTATCTTCAAACCAAATCAAAATCGAAGTCAACAACGAACATCAAGATTCAAAATTTCAACAATGAATCAAGGATATATAGATGGAAACTAACGGAACAGATTTCGAGATAGGGTTTAGAAGAAAATTCTCAGGAGATGTCCAAAGGTACTACCAAGGTCAAGATAAAAGGAAATCATTGGAATATAATCTAAAACAATCTCAACCTGATATGAGACTGGCAAATCATATTCTCGTCTCAACCTAGAAGATATATAAGTCCAACTTATACCTTCCCTCTGGGGTCCACAAACTCATTCCAAAGAAAGAATAAAGTTTGGTAACGGACAGATGTTTCAGGAATCATGACGGACAGAAACAAATGGGAAAAGTTTCAAAAAGTTCGAAATAAGATTCCCAGGGGTCATCCCTGAAATCTACCAAGAGTTCCTAATATGTGACTGAGTACCAAATTCCTAAAATATTCCATGACTCAACCTTAATCCTAGGGCAGGCTCGCAGTAGTACAGAAAAGCTCAAGTACTACCATGACTTCACATTAATTGCAAAGACTGACCTGCATGGGCCACCACAAAAATGTGTCACGACCCGCACCCGGATATACGGATACGGATACGTGGGCCACGCCCAGCCTACGCCGCAGTATCGGCGGTAGAACGCTGTCAAGTATACTATACTAACTACAACATCTAAGAATCCATAACTAGAAATGTACTCATGTCACATCACGAAAACTAAGGAAGACAAGACAAGAATTAATAGCAATATCACTAGAACAACTAGAATCTATAATGATCATAAGACAGGAAAATAAAGAAGGAACAACAAGACTAACTAAAGATATCTACCAGGCAACTCATAGAGAAGAATAGTGGGAACCACCTCAGCTAGCATCAACATCTGTAATATTTTCATAACGTATCCAGTCAGGAGCGGAACGAGTACAATACATCTCACGCAGTTCATATCATGTTGGGAAATGTAAAGCATGCAAAGAGTAAGATACATGGACTGTAAAGAAATATATATATAAATGAGAGAGATTTGATAACTAAAAATATCGATATATATGATAAGTAAGAACTGTAGGTAACCTGTGATTTAGAGCATGAAATGGTTATATAAACGGGTTAGGACACATACAAGATTTCACAAGATTGTACAAGATTTCACAAGAGTTCATAGGATTTGTACAAGATGGGATTTGATCACATAACCATTTCCTACTCACCCTCCCCAATCAATACACAAGGATCTAGTCAAGTTACGTTACCTTGTACAAGAGATTTTTATCATGTTTGCTCACGTGATCATGAGAGTACAAGATTGCACAAGAGTATACATGAAAGCGGTGTACAAGAAATACAAGATGTTCGTGAAAAGCACCTGACAACTGTATCTGATGCACCCCGAGGGAGATAACATCGCATAACAAGATCCATATAGTACCAATCCGTGATAATGACGTGACAGCATCATGTAAAGTAATCTAAAGCAAGAATATAAGTCCTAACAAGTATGAAATGATCAGAGAATGTACTCGCCTGCGGTCCTGAGCTGTTAAATGGGGTCGATGCTCAGAGTGATACCACAGACCTAGAGATAAGATATATATAAGCTAAATAGGGTTCAACAGTGTTAGGCTTGATTCTATAGTATAAGCTACGCAATCTAGGTCAGACTCAGTCAACTAAGTCAAACTAGGTTACACTGAGTCACACTAGGTCAAACTGGATCAAACTGGGTCAATGGTTGACTTACAGTTGACTTTTAGTCAACTGGTCAACTCTAGGTCAAACTAGGCTAATATTGACTCTACTTCGACGTTCAGTCAAAGTAGTCAACCTTGGTCAAACTGGGTCAAAGCTAGTCTCTATAAACATCCACAGGGTCAACTTATGAATTTCAGTGATTTAGAAATCACTGAAATCGACGGGTCTCTAAAACAACCAAAAGGAGAAAATATTATAATAATAGGATGAAAACCTACAGATGTTGTCGGATGGTGAAACAACCATTACCAACGTGTCCAGAATGGTCAAAATAGCTAGAATAGCCTGTCCAAAAGTCCAATTTGGACACAGGGGCAAAACGATAATTTCGGGTCAAAATGATGTCCGCCGTTGGACACACTTTGCACTGAAAAATGTGCCAGAAAAGAAGTCTACAAAACTAGCAAATTATATGTCCACGAATCCAAAATGATGATACGAACCCAACGGTATGTCCAAAATAGGATTCCGATGTGCCGATCTCAAAATGATACGTTGACGCGGACATTTGGAATCCGATTTGCACGGAAATACGTGCCAGAGCAAATGTCTTCAAAACTCAGTAAATTATATGTCAACGAGTTCAGAATGATGATACGAACTCAACGGTATATCCGGAATTGGATTCCGATGAGCCGATCTCAAAGTGATACGTTGACGCGAAAAGTGGGACCCACTTAGCACCGAAATGCGTGCCAGGGCCCACGTTCTCCAAATCAATCAAACTTTATATGAAAACGTGCCAGAACGATGTCACGAGTCTACTGGTGGTATCAGAAATTGTATCCGGAGTCCCGGGTTCAAAATCGGAATTTAACAAGTGCAATACTAAGAATTCGAACGGCCAACTTTGGCGTCGAATTCGACCGACCTAACAAGCTCAAACTGAAATAAAATCTAAAGGGGGACAGGAAGAGAGTTATACCATCTGTCCACCGGAACTGACGGTGCGCAAAACGGAGTCGCGACGGCGGAGTTACGAGTCGACGAAGTTGGCGTCGTAAAATGTACACAATTAAACGGTCAACTTTGCGGCCAGATTTGATGTATCAAACGACAGAATTTACGGGCAAAATTTGACAGAGGCGAAGGGGTATATACCGAGATTACGACGGAGCGAAGAAATCGCCGATCCAACGGTCGGATTGTCCAGAAAATCCGCACGAAGTCGCTGGTTCGAGACGTGATTCTGAGTTCGTTTCCGAGCTCGCGCCGACGGGATTTTGTGCGAAATGCACGAATCGCCTAGACGGTGCGTCCCGGAGGACGGTGGCCGCCACGGGAGGGTGCGCCCGGCCCACGCACAGCCCGGGGGGGCTCGCCGGCGACGGCGACGGCCGCGGCGGTGCCGTGGCCGCTGTGCGCGCGCGCGCGGCATGCTACTGTTGCGCGCTGTTGCTGCGGCTTCGAGCAGCTGCGTGCTGCCATGCGGCGGCGGCGCTGGCCTGGCGCGACGGTGGGGCGGCTGTCCGGCGGTGGCCGACGGCGGCGGGGATGGTGTTGGTGTTGTAGATGATGGTGGTGGTAGTGAATGGTGATGGTGGTGGATGTGGTGTGGTGATGGTGATGAGAGTGGTGGTGTTTTTGTTGTGGTGAGAAAAAGAGGAAGTGAAGAAGAAGAATAACGAGATGGGGATGTGCTGTAGGCTAGGTAGGGAGAGAGGAGAGAGGGAGGTCGGCTGCTATGGGAGGGAGTGTATGTTTGTGTGTAGGAGTGAGAGATATTATATGAGTGTGTGTTTATATAATATATAATGAGAGAGAGAGATATTTTAGAGAGAGAGAATAGAGAGAGAGGGAGAGATATTAAGAGAGAAAGAGAAGGGGGTAGTCCTGTCGGCTGTGAGAGAGGGGGGGAGTGTGATGATGTGTAGAGAGAGGGATGGTGATGGGAGAGTTGATGGGAGTGAGAGAGTGTCACCCCCATTTCTTGTATTTCGTATTTATGCTCGTATTTGATTTTGGCACATATTTTAATTTTCTCGACTTGCGGATTTTGGTTTCTCGTAAATGGATTTTGAACCATGGCTTGGTTTTATTTTGTGAAAGTTGGTTTGGTTTGGTTCATCATGAGTGGAACACTTTAACCTACACTCTACCCTCAACACACCACAACCACCCTCATTATATCTCCACCAAACTTTCTCTCTCCTCTTTACTCTCCATTAATTTTCTTCTTCTTCCTTCTTCCACAACTCCCCAACCCATTAGGCAAGTGCACCTTGCCATCAAATAAGCACCACTTTTTATTTGTCCATTAGCTAGATTAGGCCATGGAGAACAACTTTAGAACTTGACATTTTGTGATTTGGAGTTTCCTTTGTTCTAGATCTAGGTTTTTACTATTTTCAGATTTACATGGTTTTGATCTATTTAACTTTGATTTTTGTATGTTTTGATGCTTCCATGTGGAAGAGAATTCGATTTTACTCAAGTTAGAACTTTGAAAATCTAGATTTGATTTTAATTTGGCTAAGTTATGAAGAATTGAAGTTCTTGGTGTTCTTGGACTTGCTCTCGGCCAGGAAGAACAGCCCTCTGCCTTGCGCTTTTTAGCGCATGGCCGATTGCGCACCCCCGGCCTGTGCTCTTTAGCGTATGGCCGATTGCGCAATCACTTGGCCAGTGCTTTGTGCTGCGCTGGATTACGCTGGCGCAAGCTAGCCATGCGCAAGCCAGCCATGCGCAAAGTAACCCCTGCGCAATCGACCATTGCGCAATCCATCCCTGCGCAATCCTCCTGTGCGCAATCCATCTGCTGCGCCATCCACTCCTGCGCAGTTGGTACCTTGCGCAGCTCACTCCTGCGCAGTTGGTACCCTGCGCAGCTCACCCTGCGCAGTTGGCCTCCTGGCGCACTTGACTCCTGCGCAATCCAACCCCCTGACCCCTTGCGCAAACCATTGGCTCTTGGAGATTTGGTTTTATTTTCTTTAAGCCTGGCTCTTCTATAGTCCTATATATATTGATATTGTATTAGATATTTTACGCCCATTTTATATTCTTACGCCTTTTGTCATGAACTTGATTTTACTTAATATGTTTGGAATGTCTATTGTACATGGCATGGTATGACAAGGACCTAGCATAACACGACAGTGACCCGTAGTGGTGCACTCCTGACATGACCAACCTGACATGACAGTGACCCGTAGTGGTGCACTCCTAACAAGCACCCTGACATGATTTATCTTGATAACTTGATAGTGGCCCGCGGCGGCGCACTCCTGACTTGACTTGACTTGTAACTTGTAATTAACTCGTATAATCAACTTGACACCGTGGGTGTTCCTGCTTGCTTGCTTGTACAATCCACTTGTCTTGTCTTGCATCATGTCTAGGACGTGACTTCCTGGGTACCACGGCCAGGGACTCGTGCTAAATTGGATTAGGCTAATTATTAGATCAAACTAGAACATGGAGAATTCCCGGTCACAGGCAATCTCGTTATCTGAGCGCTTTAATGGACTTGTAGCTTGCCGACGAGTAGAGCACATTTCCAGCACACTGTCATGTGTTGCACCCTCTAAGTCACCTAAGGGTACATTTGTCTCCCGGGCAATGTACCCACCTATAACTCTCAACCCGCGGAAGGATAACTGGATAGTCTGCGGGGCTTGGGACTGGAAGTTTCTCACTTGCATCTTGTTAGTAATTAGGCTTGTGATAACCCTAGTTAGTTAAAGTAGTAAGCCGTAGTACTTGCTTGGCCGATTGTGAATGGATGGTGTCCAGCCTTGTCTAAGTCTTGTCTAGCTCCAGTACCTGCTATCTCCTGAGCATGTTTGTTTTACTTATCTTAACGATAAATGAGTAGAGACAGTGAGCTATTCAGGCGAAGGGTTACAACCCCGGTCCTTGTCTGGTTTAAGGATTGTAACCTGGCTCCCGGAATGGTTCCGCGTCCCTAGTCGTTTATCGCCCTGTGTACCTTACTACTTGTACTTTCTTTTATTCTTTATGTTCTGATATGCTGGCTTTTGTTCTTATTTGTGGCCTCTTTTGTGGCACTTGCTCTTTCTGGGGTTTGACCCAGCTGGTTTTGTGTGGCCAGATTTCGGAGCAGCTCCCGAGGATCTACCGAGCTTCCAGCCCAATGGTGACAACTAGATGAAACCCGGGCCAAGAGTGGGTTTTCCTTTTTGTTTCACCCACTTATATGTAAATTTATTCTTTTGAGGCGTTTAGCCGACGAGCACCTGTTAGCTCGATGCACATTTACTTACTGTCTGCCTACGGGCTGTAAGCATGATTAACAAATCCTAGGGTTGATCATGTATGACTGAACTCTTGCTAGTCCCATCATTTTGTACGACTAGCTTCATGATCATCCAATATGTAATATTTGGGACGCCTTATATATATATATTTGATGCTCTAATATCTTGTAACTCTGTTAATTGCTTGAGATTGAGATAATAGGCTTGACCTTAAGAGACTGCTGGCTTGTAGTAAACCCTCATATCTAGACAGCCGTGACCGTATAGTTGAGATGTATTCTATTTCAATATACGTAGCTGGCTATGTCTGCCCCCGCTCTCCAGTATTCTGGTTCTGGGGCGTGACAGAGAGAGAATGTGTTAATAATTAATAAAGAGAGGGGGATATTAAGAGAAAAATATAGAGAGAGGGAGAGGTAGGTCGGCCACACATGGGAGAGGGGGTTTGATTGGCTGTGAGGGGATTTAAATGTAGAGAGAGTGAGAGTATTATACATATACATATATGTATATATCATATGTATATATATGTATATATATATATATATATATATATATATATATATATATATATATATATATATATATATAAATAATATAGAGAGAGGGAGAGGTAGGTCGGCCACACATGGGAGAGGGGGTTTGATTGGCTGTGAGGGGATTTAAATGTAGAGAGAGTGAGAGTATTATACATATACATATATGTATATATCATATGTATATATATATATATATAATATATATATATATATATATATATATATATATATATATATATATATATATATATATATATATATATATATATATATACAAATGAGAGAATTAGAGATTTATACATAAAGAGAGATATTTAGAGTAGAGGAAAAATAGGAAAATATCAGTGGGGTGTATGGACAGTCATGGTAGGGTCCACGCCAAACTGGGTCGGACGTTGGGCCAAGTTTGGACAAAGTCGAAGCCAAGATTTAATTAATTTATAAATTAAACCAATTAAAATCACGGATGGAATGGGAGCACAAGGGAACAAGTTCGAGTGGGACACGAAATATCAATATGAAGATAATCTCGTCTACTACAAACTTCAAGAAGGAAGTTTCCAGAGACTGGCATCCCTGATGCTCTAGAATTCCGAGTCACGGTAAAGAGCATTAATGATCAAAATTAATAAATTAAAATGAATTATCGAGAATAAATCATTTAGAAAATTCAAAAATAAATCCCGAAAATTCAGTGGACTTACACAAGCTAATATGAACTGTCAGAATAATAATATATGAAAGACTATCCTAGATACAAATATGCAAAGGAGATTCTAACCGCCTAATGTGCAATTTAGAGGAAAACTTTCATGCGCATGGGTGGGATTTTAGGCTATGTGTACGTAACTGGCATCCAGTCATCTGTATCCGTCCGTAACGTCTAAAACGTCAGAGGGCATCTGCAAATAAATTGCCACAGTTCCATCTGGAGACTATGGTTTACCTGTTTGGATTTCCATACGCACTAGCGACTGTCCTCCCCCAATATTTTCTACACTGTCCAAGTCATGTCCATGGCTCGTCCAGTTTTGTAACTGCTTGAGTCTCTAAAATCCTAGTCATAGCAGTTACGATCATCTACCGTCACACGACTTTAGAGATAGCTAGTCAATAAGTCGTGCCCCTAATAAAATGCCTCAAACCGTGTAGTGTAAGTGTCATGCCCAGCGGAGATATAAAAATATCCCGCAATAGGAGGGTAGTCCACTACAACTAAGTTATCATGCATATGGTAAAATAAAACGACTAATAAAGTCGCTTGCACCCAAGTGTGGCTTGGACGCGCAGTTTATAACAAATAAAATAAAAATACGAAACAAGTAAATAAATGCTGAAAATAATAATGTGATAGTTAATTAGCAAGGTATACTTGCCTGGGTCCTGAGCACTATGGTGGCGAAGATCAGACAGGAAAGTAGGTGGAACAACGGCTGCTGAGGAACTAAGGTCCAAACAAACATCTCCGGATGCTGAAAATAGTCTATTATCTAATTATAAATAATACTATACCTATTAGATTTATTTAATAAATTCTATAATTAGGATATGGCATAGGTTTTCGTATTAGCTTTCCGAAAAACTAAACGGATCGCATTTTCGTTTCCGGAAACTTCCGAAATCGTAAAAATACTGAAACACGTTTATTTTTCGGACATCTAATAGTCAAATAATTTTACAGAAATCTACAGAACGAATTTTGTCTATTGAAATATGTTTTTGGAAAGCTTACCTCGATACGCTTCTTTTATAAAAAACTGAAGGCGAAACGGAGTTCGGAGCTAGGAGATATCGTCGTTCCAAGTTGCTCTTGCTACTAAAAAGCGGGACTGAATTCTAATGACGAATTTTAGAGTTTCTATTGGACTAAAAATAATTTCGAATTATGGATTATAAAAAGGGATGTATTGGGTTTATATAGATATTTATTTCAGATTTATCTCCTAAATTAGATAGGATTTGATTTAAATAAATGGGAGTTTGCTTTATTAGGATAGGATATAGATATAGATGTTTTTCAAGTAGAAGTAGGATTAGTATTAATTTAAAAAATAGTTTATATTCATCTAAATTATCTATAACATTATTTAAAATTACTATAGATAATAACTATAGTTAATATTTATTTAAACAACCTTCATCTAATCTCATTTATACAAGCTGAAATACTAATACTAATTTGACATTTATTCTATATTATGTAAATAGTGTACAATTTAAGTAACATGTAAAAAGTAATAAAATTTATGAAATAAATCCTAAAATTTTGAGGAAAAGAAATTGTATAATATAGTTTAGATCCTTAATGTACTAGAAAAATAGCTTTATATATTTTTATACTAAATTCACCAATGAGCACTATACTAAATATATGTAAAATAATACAAATTATATAATAAGTCAATAATAGTTATTTAAAAATCCAGAAATTCTAAAAATATTTATTTTAAAAAATTAAGGGATTTACAAAAGTCTTATCTGGATAATGATTAAGAAGAGTTTTAATTCCCCTTAGATTTTTCACTATTTAATTCAAATTGATTTAAAAGTAACTCAATCAAATATAATCCAATGTAGATAGAGACTAAGATTTATTTAAACCCAAATAGATAATTCTATTATTAAATTTAAACTAATACATTCATATCTAAACCCAAATCCTATTTAAATATAGATAAATTACACATTTAAATTAAACTATTTAATTTAAATCAATAAATCAAATCACAATTTAATTTATCACAAATATATCCAAAATATCTTTTTATAAAATTTATATAATAATTAATTTCAAAAATTCCAATATATATTTTAAATTTTAGTAGGAAATATCTTCAAAATACCCTTTAAATAATTTAGGTAAAAATAATTTCAAAATAAACATAAATATTTACATATTTAAAATACCTTCTTGCTAAATAAATTATTACAAATAATAAAAATAAATTTTGAAAATATACATGAAATAATTTCATGCGCTTTACACGAGTAGAATATTCATATAATCTAGTTTTTCTAATTACCACTTATTAAAATAAGATAGCCTTTTATAAATAACTAAAATAATAAGTTTTGGCAACCTCGATAGATACTTTTCATAACTTTTAATAAAAATAATTAATATATATATAATTTTGAAACCATTACCGAAAATAAAATCAAAAACTATTTTTCTAAAAATATGTACTTCGCACATATTCGCATTCGACGAGTAAATACGAAAAAATGCAAATTTCTGCGCGACGTACAATACGACTATGCGACGTATAAATACAAAAAAATCGGTACTAAAATATAGTAGAAATTTAGGGATTTTACATCCTACCCAACATACAAGAATTTCGTCCTCGAAATTAAGAATAAGTAGGGGGTAAGAAGGCACAAGGGGTATATTGGTAATGACAATTCGACGAGTCCTTGGGCGAGGCAAGAAACAACATAAACAAGCATTAGAAAATCGTGATTTAGATAATAAATCACGGACATGGCTAATAAATGTAAAAAGAAAAGATTAAAAGTTTTAAGTGGATCCATATAAAAAATTTAGAGACTTAAGATATGGTTTATTGGGAGTAGGTTGATGGCACGATTAGGAGAACGATTAGATTCACTCCTAATTGAAGTGATTAGGAAGTCGTGATAGAAGGTCGAGGAAGAGACGAGTAGTTAAGACAAAGATATAGTCACATCGAGTGTTAATGGTCACAAGAGATAGGATAGCTAGAGGAAATTCAAGTACAGCGCTTTCGTCCTTCTAAAATAAGTGAAGGCGAAAGCAATATAGAGTTCAAAGACGATATTATCGAATACGAATACGTGGTTCAAAAGCGGCCGAATAATTCAAAAAAATTGTCAAGGCAATAGTGGATGAGATTCTAAGGGGTAAGTTTAACTATATCTCAACAACGTAGGATAATAGTGTGAAAGGCGAACCAAAGTGCACTAGGTTGATCAAACCATCATGCACCGGTTCTGAGTAGACAATATGTTAGTGGGGGCCCCCAATAAAATATATGTCCTTGAACAAGCTTGAATAAAAAGTAAGCTTGCAAAATTAGGCTATTTAGCAACATTAGTCACGATGGTAAAAACATAGGCACGAGAGCGTAAGAGTGAAAGAAGGTAGAATTAGTTCAGCTCCTTAAGAATCTAAGTCTTGTCATGTGATTGTTCCTATACATTCATCCTACTATCTTTTATCTAAGGCTTGGTGGGCTAGATAAGTTAGGGTCCTATAAAGGTTGTAGTCTAAGTAATCATGTTAATATGGGTCACAAGAAAAATAAATGTTAGGTCGTGAGGTGTCTACCCAACTTACAATAGTTAAACTAGTGGTGTGATGGAACAATGGGACAAGTCTACCTAGTATGGATTACCTTTCTAACCAACATCAAGCACGAAAGAAGGATAAGAATTAACGGTAGAGGGAATCAAGCAAGATGCAAATCAAGGGATTCAAAATAGAATCGAGAAGGTCAAGTATGTGGATGAGATCCTAGACTCTAATCCTATCCGCAGGCTTGCTTGGTACGGTAAAGTAACCAAACAATTTATCTTGACCTGCATGGGCCATCACAAAAACATGTAACGCCCCAGTCCCAATATACGTAGGACTAAGTACGTAGACATGCCAGCTGTATTCATACGAAGTACGTAGGCCTCGTATAAATACATAAGCTGTAAAATGTAGTAATCCAAGACAAACTAAATCTCATCCACAATGAAAGGAATAATAGTATGAAATCAACTTGAATATTTATGGTACAATCGTTGGGCGGAGACAAAGTCCACTACCAACTATCTCAATGAAAGAAATATACAAGAATCGATCCATAAAATGGCAAGCCGAACCAAGCACAATCGTCTTCGAAGGAATGGAGAAGACCACGGCCTTGGCTAGAACACCTGCAGTAAATCATGAACACACACCTGGGAAAAAACCAGGTCCTCAGAAGGACGTAGCAAGATACAGGAAGAACAAGATAATATGAACTGTCAGAATAATAATATATGAAAGACTATCCTAGACACAAATATGCAAAGGAGATTCTAACCGCCTAATTTGCAATTTAGAGGACAACTTTCATGCGCATGGGCGGAATTTTAGGCTATGTGTACGTAACTGGCATCCAGTCATCTGTATCCGTCCGTAACGTCTAAAACGTCAGAGGGCATCTACAAATAAATTGCCACAGTTCCATCCGGAGACTATGGTTTACCTGTTTGGATTCCCATACGCACTAGCGACTGTCATCCCCCAATATTTTCCACACTGTCCAAGTCATGTCCATGGCTCGTCCAGTTTTGTAACTGCTTGAGTCTCTAAAACCCTAGTCATAGCAGTTACGATCATCTACCGTCACACGACTTTAGAGATAGCTAGTCAATAAGTCGTGCCCCTAATAAAATGTCTCAAACCGTGTAGTGTAAGTGTCATGCCCAGCGGAGATATAAAAATATCCCGCAATAGGAGGGTAGTCCACTACAACTAAGTTATCATGCATATAGTAAAATAAAACGACTAATAAAGTCGCTTGCACCCAAGTGTGGCTTGGACGTGCAGTTTATAACAAATAAAATAAAAATACGAAACAAGTAAATAAATGCTTAAAATAATAATGTGATAGTTAATTAGCAAGGTATACTTGCCTAGGTCCTGAGCATTATGGTGGCGAAGATCAGACAGGAAAGTAGGTGGAACAACGGCTGCTGAGGAACTAAGGTCCAAACAAACATCTTCGGATGCTGAAAATAGTCTATTATCTAATTATAAATAATACTATACCTATTAGATTTATTTAATAAATTCTATAATTAGGATATGGCATAGGTTTTCGTATTAGCTTTCCGAAAAACTAAACGGATCGCATTTTCGCTTCCGGAAACTTCCGAAATCATAAAAATACTGAAACACGTTTATTTTTCGGACATCTAATAGTCAAATAATTTTACAGAAATCTACAGAACGAATTTTGTCTATTAAAATATGTTTTTGGAAAGCTTACCTCGATACGCTTCTTTTAAAAAAAACTGAAGGCGAAACGGAGTTCGAAGCTAGGAGATATCGTCGTTCCAAGTTGCTCTTGCTACTAAAAAGCGGGACTGAATTCTAATGACGAATTTTAGAGTTTCTATTGGACTAAAAATAATTTTGAATTATGGATGATAAAAGGGGATGTATTGGGTTTATATAGATATTTATTTCAGATTTATCTCCTAAATTAGATAGGATTTGATTTAAATAAATGGGAGTTTGCTTTATTAGGATAGGATATAGATAGAGATGTTTTCCAAGTAGAAGTAGGATTAGTATTAATTTAAAATATAGTTTATATTCATCTAAATTATATAATAAGTCAATAATAGTTATTTAAAAATCCAAAAATTCTAAAAATATTTATTTTAAAAAATTAAGGGATTTACAAAAGTCTTATCTAGATAATGATTAAGAAGAGTTTTAATTCCCCTTAGATTTTTCACTATTTAATTCAAATTGATTTAAAAGTAACTCAATCAAATATAATCCAATGTAGATAGAGACTAGGATTTATTTAAACCTAAATAGATAATTCTATTATTAAATTTAAACCAATACATTCATATCTAAATCCAAATCCTATTTAAATATAGATAAATTACACATTTAAATTAAACTATTTAATTTAAATCAATAAATCAAATCACAATTTAATTTATCACAAATATATCCAAAATATCTTTTTATAAAATTTATATAATAATTAATTTCGAAAATTCCAATATATATTTTAAATTTTAGTAGGAAATATCTTCAAAATACCCTTTAAATAATTTAGGTAAAAATAATTTCAAAAATAAACATAAATATTTACATATTTAAAATACCTTCTTGCTAAATAAATTATTACAAATAATAAAAATAAATTTTGAAAATATACATGAAATAATTTTCATGCGCTTTACACGAGTAGAATATTCACATAATCTAGTTTTTCTAATTACCACTTATTAAAATAAGATAGCCTTTTATAAATAACTAAAATAATAAGTTTTGGCAACCTCGATAGACACTTTTCATAACTTTTAATAAAAATAATTAATATATATATAATTCTGAAACCATTACCGAAAATAAAATCAAAAACTATTTTTCTAAAAATATGTACCTCGCACATATTCGCATTCGACGAGTAAATACGAAAAAATGCAAATTCCCGCGCGACGTACAATACGACTATGCGACGTATAAATACAAAAAAATCAGTACTAAAATATTGTAGAAATTTAGGGTTTTAACAGTTTCCATTGTGACCAGTCCGTTCGTCGTTGACACTCGACAACACTACGAGGTTCCATGTCATCATTGTTCATAATGTCAGTGGCCACTGAGTATATGAACACATCATCGATGACAGTTTTATTTCGTTTCAAAATATCGTCTAAGCTAGCATACTCGACGGATATTTCGTGGTTATCGGCATGATTAGGAATAGGCGTTTCATCTGGAATGCGCTCTTCTAATACATCGCCGTGATCCTTAATGATCTCATGTGGCAAAACGCTTTTAACAAGATTTCTTCGCTTTCGGGGCAGAACATCTTTGGAACCAACCGGTCTTCCCTTCTTCTTGGGAATAACAGCGGACTGGACGACCGATGGCAGCGTCCTTTGTTCGACGGGTTCTACCGGAGCAACATGTTTCACAGGAACATGGGGTCTCTCAGGCACGTATATCCTTGCAAGCACATTTGCATCAGGTATAATTGATCTCGTGACTTTTGCTAGGTCGCTAAATGCGTCTGGCATTTGATTTGCAATATCTTGCAGACCTAGAATCCTCTGCACTTCCTTATCACTATGTGCAGAGGGGGGATCATGATGAGCAAAAGCGGGCACATGCCAAGCTAATTCACGTCGTTCCTCATCAACGTTAGCGTGCATTTCTCCCCCTAACGACGGGAAGATTGCCTCATCAAAGTCACAATCCGCGTGTCTCGCGGTAAAGAGATCGCCTGTCAAGGGCTCTAAATAGTGAATGATGGACGGGGAGTTATAACCGACATATATTCCCTGTCGCTTCTGAGGTCCAAATTTTGAACGCCTTATCGGCTCAATTGGAACATTGACTAGGCACCCAAACACGCGTAAATGTGAGATGTCAAGCTCACATCCAGTAACCAGCTGGTACGCGAAAAGTGGTTGGATGGCCATGGGCCTCAGACGGACCAAATTTGCAGCGTGTAAAATTGTATAGCCCCATGCAGATAGTGGGAGTTTGGTACGCATAACCAAGGTCCGCGCTATCACTTGCAGTCGCTTTATAAAAGCTTCCGCTAGGCCATTTTGGGTATGAACATACGCAACAGGGTGTTCAAGATTTATTCCCAAAGTCATGCAATAATCATCGAAAGTCTTCGATGTAAACTCCGCGGCATTATCAAGTCTAATAGACTTTATCGGATAATCCAGATGGTGAGCCCTTAACTTAATGATCTGGACGAGGAGTTTAGGAAACGCTGCGTTTCGGATGGACAACAACACTACGTATGACCATCTAGTCGATGCATCAACCAAAACCATGAAGTATTTAAATGGTCCGCATATTGGTTGGATTGGTCCACAAATATCTCCATGAATTCTCTCAAGGAATTGGGAAACCAATCTCGTAGGTTTCACATGGAGTGGCTTGAGATTCATCTTCCCAATCGAGCAAGCTTGGCATAGGCTTTTCAGATTTATAACGAAATTCTTTCCTCCAAGAGGATGCCCATGTGATGCATTCATAGTGCGAAGCATCGTATTTTGACCCGGATGACCCAGCCGGTCATGCCATAGCATAAAAGTCCTCTCATCAACTGGCGCTCGGCGAATGATGAGATTGCTCTCGATGTGTTGTATCGTAGTGAGATACAAACCACTTGAAAGACATTTCAACTTCTCCAAGATACGCTTTTGGCCGTACTGAGTGGAGGTAATGAAAAGATACTCGAAGCCATATTCTCGAGCAGTTTCAACATGAAATCCGTTTTCTCGAATATCCTTAAAACTCAGTAAGGTACGACTGGACCTTGGAGAATATAAGGCCTCTGATACTTCAACGGGAGTACCATTGGACAACGAAAAACGGACTTTGCCAAAATCTTAAACAAGGGTTGAGGGTCCCGAAATGGTTGTCACTGAGGTTACTTTAGACGTATAGGAGATAAAGTATGATTTATCTCTCAAGATAGTGTGAGTCGTTCCACTATCAACCAGACAATCTACTGTCCCGTGGTCCATGCCTATAAGTAAAGAAAATTAAAGTTTGTCACACGTTTGAGGAAAGTGCTCAAAATAGAACTTTAATTTATCGAGAAAACAGAAAATACAAACCACCAAAAGTTTCATGACTTAAATCAAATATAGAGAGATAATGGAGATTCATTCTTCCATTTCTGCTACAAAATTGGGGGTCTCAAGATTTAGATTTTCGTACTCGTTGACCAGATTTGCTTCGGCCCGGCGCCCCTTGTGATAGTTATCAACTTCTTGGGGGGTCGCCCTGCAAGTCCGTTGCATATGACCATAAGCACCACATTTGTAGCAGAGAGTATGCGCTTGGCCTTCCACTCTCGCTTTGGGACGACTGGCCCGTTTGTCCTTACCATGAGACTGCCTAGGAGTCAAAGGTCCTTGGTTCTTATTAGAACCTCGCTTTGGGTGGCGAGACTTAAGCTCGTCTCTGTTCCTTGGCTGGGATGACTGGCCCTTGTCTCGTTTCCACCGTGGATTTGGTCCACGGAGAGCGTTTGCATCAGGCATTGGAATTGCCTTTGTTCCAGCAGTACGAGAATTGTTGTTTCTCATTAAAATGAGACTGTTCTTCTCGTCTAGTAAAAGCTGGGTTATGAGCTCGGAAAACTTGGTGAACTTAGACTGACGGTATTGCTTTTGGAGCAAGTTGTCAGTGGAAGAAAATGTGGTGTATGTTTTCTCCAATAGATCACCGTCGGTTAATATCTCACCGCAGTATTGGAGAAGTGATCGAATCCTGCAGACTTTATTGTTGTAATCAGTTACACTCTTGAAGTCTTGGAAGCGCAGGTTCACCCAGTCATGGCGTGCTTCAGGTAGCCATATGGCCTTCTAGTGGTCGAAGCGCTCTTTCAGAGAGTCCCATAGCGTCTTCGGCGAGGAGATTGCAATGCACTCCGACTTCATGGCGTCAGATAAATGCCTGCGGAATAGAATCATCGCTTTGGCGTTCATTGAGCGAGTGACTTCCACTTCACGCTCTTCCTCGTTATAGATGACGTCCAAGAGGCCCTGTGCATCTAGATGGTTCTGGATGTCTTGCGTCCAGTCCAAGTAGTTCTTGCCAGAGGCTTCAAGGATGGAAAAATCAATCTTGATCGACATTTTTCTACAACAGGAGAAAAAATCTTGATCAGTCAACATATAAAACGACAGGTTTATATGGATTTGGTTTGTATAAGCAACAACAAACAATCGTAAATAAAAACAACGATTTTAAAAAAAACGATTTTTGTTTAAAAATTATCTTATATCGATCGACGGGCCGATATAGAGAGGTCAATAAGTTTCTTGCAAAAATGCATAATTATAAATACAATTTGAGCAAAAAATAATATTCGGTCAACCCCTTTCAGTAGCTCTACGTGAATATGATCAGGCGGAAAAATGAGGGAGGAGGGTCACCGGGGACCACTTAAAAACCAAGCCCCAAGTTCTTTCTGACATCATACCCAAATAGGTGAGCCTATTCGGAGAGACTTCGTAAAATTTTTGTCACATGTAAGAATAAATAAGATTTTTCAAAAAATTCACGCTATTTGTGAACTGTGCAAAATATGTGACAATTTAGTGCGTGCTCAAAATGAGCGTTGCCTTTGAAAAATTATTAACCAAAAAGGTTATTTTTGGGAGGCCCAAATTTGACGGTGCCAGAATTTGTTTATGTAGCCAAGACAATTTTTCAATTTCCACGTCATTACGCTAAAAAAACGTACGACATAAGTAGGCAACAACACACAAAAGAATTGGTGCCTAAGCAAGCGGCACCAAAAAAATGTCAACTATTTTTTCGACGTCTAATGAAGCGACGCCAAAAAAATAGCGAGAAAAAAAATACAATTTTTACTACCAATCTGTTAAATAATTCACTGAGCAACATAAAAAAAAAAATGCTACTGAGGTGCTTGTCGGGGCGCAGATGGCACTGTGGCGCTCGCCGGGGCGCTCCAAATCCATCATTACCAAAAAAAATGTTAGCATCTAAATTTTCTTTTTCAACATGAAAATTTGCTATCAAAAATTTATTTCCTCAGAAATTAACTAACAAATATGTTTTAAAAAAAAAAAAAAACTAGTATGCTAAAGGCTAGATTATAGCAAAGTTATACATAAAAATAAATTTGCAACTGTTAACAGAATGTGAATAGCAAATCAAGTAATAAGAACCAGAAAGCTATCATTCTGAAAAAAAATCCGAAATGAAAAGTCACAGAACTAATATTAATGAAAAGCTTTTCCCATGAGCATCTAGAATAACATAATTCAATATAAGGAATCGATCATCATCATCATGAGCTTTTTCCAGAACTAACATTAAGTAATCCCAGAACTAACAGCATGCTTTGGAAAAATTTGTATTAGTATCCTTTGAAAGTTACATAATGAAAGGTCACTTAGGAGTTACAAAGTGAAGAGTCATGAGTTACAAAATAAAAAGTTACCATGATTCATCACGATGAGTTACAACACATATATTATAATATATCCGATCAACATAAATGAATAGATACCAATCTGCAGCAGGCCAATCACCAATGGCATAGAGACATAATTCGTGTTATTTTTAGGTGAAGCTACACAAGCTCTAACAAAATATTACTACTCGGCTGACACAGAAACAAATTATTACTTTCTTTTACAGCATATGATGGATTCTGACCGGACTTGAAATGAGGTCCATGAGACAGTTATACAGATCCAAAATTTTAGAAGGCATCAAAATTTTAATACTTTTTAACATATGTAAGTCCGGTTATGAATAAAAGTCCACAGTTTCATTCTAATTATTTTACTATGCGTAAGTTATACTAGGATACCAAACGACAAGTTAGTTAGTCAGACTTGAGAAAAAAGATCAAGAGAAAATTTGAGTGGCACGTCATTTTTTTTATGTTTATTTAAGGTGCATCCCACAAGTTTACATGAATGTATGAAATTTTTCACTTTTGACGATTTTCGTACAAAACGAACGGTCAACCCATTTACCAATTTTTTTTGACGAAAATGTCCTCGTCTCCTTTTGTGTGTCCCCCCTCTCTGTCAAACGTGGCTGCCTCCCGCCGTGCTCAGCCCCCTCCACGGCGTCGCTGAACCCCCCCCCCCCCCTCCCCGACCTCGCTGCACCCCCCTCCCCGACCTCGGTCCTCCTCCCGCTGAAGGCCGCCGGCTCCGAAGCCCAAGTATTAGTGTGCGGAGGATCTCCGAGACGATCCTTCTTCTCGGCGAACAACAAAACGTTCGTGGGAGCGCTCGACACGTGCGGGAGGATCACGATCACCGACCAGCGGCCGTCTTGGTCTATGGAGACGATGCCGACGAGGCGGGTCATGGGAGACATGGTGATGCTTCCGAACGGCAAGGTGCTGCTATTAATGTCAAAAACAAACATCCATCTACATTAATGGACACAACCGCTGCCATTAATGCAGACTTTAGAAATACACAAATATTCCTGGCAGTGACACGGAAAAATAAGACGAATAATATTCCTTTGCATGAACAGCTTGCACGCACAAATATTCAGGTGGTGGTGATGATGGTTGATGGTGGTGACGATGGTGATGATGGTGGTGGTGATGGCCGGGGAGGGGGGGGGGAGGGGCGGCGAGGTCGGGGAGGGGGGGTGCGGCGACGCCGTGTAGGGGGCCGAGCACGACGGGGGGAGATGGATAGTTGACGCGGGGAAGAGGACAACGAACAAGGGGTATTTTCGTCAAAAAAAATTGGTCAAAGAGATTGACCGTTCGTTTTGGACGGAAATCGTCAAAAGTGGGGGGTGTCATACATTATGTAAACTTGTGGGGTGCACCTTAAATAAGCGTAAAAAAAGTAGGGTGCCACTCAAATTTTCTCAAAAATCAATCGTTTTTAAAATTCTCTCATTTTGTCCCTCTAATAATTTGAAGCTCTCAATCTTCTCTGCCTTTATGTCATTGTCAATCTCTTATGTCGGTCTCTCTGTGTGTATGTATTTTCTGGAGATAATTGAACAATTGTAACAAGTTGTAATTTTGTTTTATTTGTTTGGAATATTTTTAATTTTATTAGTATTTCATTGACATATATTATGTTGTTTATTATTTTATTTCTTGCTTTTTGTATTAATAATACTATTTTATTATCATCGAGGAAAAAATATTATGAACATTAAACTTTGAGGGCACTACTTTTAGAGTTCGTCTCAGGTCTCCACGCTGGATGGATCTCACAAATCCTAGAATAAGCTAACTATTCCATTATCAATAAGCAGCAACAACTCCATGTGAAATAACATCCCCCATAGAGCTAGGCAACCAAAAACCATAGAAATTTGGGGGAAAACTGAATATTTATTTCTTAGTACAAAATTGAAGATCTAATAACTAATATAAATATCTAAACTTTGAATTCATGAATCAAACAAGGAATGTTCTGATACCACTTGTTGAAAATTATAGCATGTTGATTCATGAGATGAAGAACAAAAAAATTACGAAAGCGTACCTGAATCCATTGATTGACTTGATGGATTTTGAAGCAAACGTCTTTTTTAAAGAATTTTAACTTTCAACTTGCTACAATCCTTAATGACAAAGATGAATTCGAATCCTTTGTCTCACTTTTTCTGTTGATGAAGATGCCGAAGAGAAAAATAGAAAATCTTCTCTTTGGTAGTCGTATAAGTCCGGGACTATATATATATATATATATATTTTTTTATTATATATATATATATATATATATATATATATATATATATATATATATATATATATTTCTAATTTGGTCTCTCATCAAATTAGATTTATCTGCGATATTTGCACATTATTTCCATGACAATTATATCTTTAAGCTTATTTTCAAATAGACCACTTTAATTTGACTTAAATATGTAGATAGTCCAACACAATTAATTTTATGTGTGACCCCCTAAGGGGGCGTTTGGTACGCAGAATACTATATAGCCGGAAATTCTATATTCCCGGGAATCAAATTCCAAGGAATTAAATTTCTTGGAAAATTGCATTCCCATGTTTGGTGACAATATAAATATTTCCGGAAAAAAAAATAAAAAATAATAATAATAACGAAAAAATGAACAAATATAAAAAAAACCGGTAAAAACGACAAAAAATCGGTAAAAACGAAAAAAAAAAAATGGTAAAAACGACAAAATAACAAAAAACGACAAAAACGATGAAAAACGACAAAAACGATAAAAAATAACAAAAAATCGGTTAAAATGACAAAAATGACCAAAAAACGACAAAAAATGTATAAACGACAAAAAATAACAAAAAAGTGTAACAACGACAAAAATAACCAAAACACGACAAAAACGACAAAAAAACAAAAATAGGGCAAAAATGACAAAAACAACAAAAATTCGGTTAAAACGACAAAAAATGACAAAAAATCGGTTAAAAACAAAAAAAAATCGGTTAAAAATAATAAAAAAATTGGTTAAAACGACAAAATATGGTTAAAATGTCACGCCCCAAAACCAGAATACTGGAGATCGGGGGCGAGACAAAGCCAGCTACGTATATCAGAGTACGCCAGTACTCCGAGATACGGTCAAAGCTGTCTAGAAGACAAGTGGGAAGACTCTAGCATGCCACTGACGACTCCTATGGTCGAACAAATCCTATCTCAATCCAACGACAACAAGTATCAAGAGTATATCAAATATGAAAGTAAAGAGGCGTCCCAAAATACTATATCATACATGATCATGAAGCTAGTGAATACAAAATGCTACACTAGCAAGGTACCAATATACATGATCACTATATCAGTCTAGATCTAATATAATACATCATGTTGACCGAAGTCTGAGAAAGTCTCAAAATAATAGGGCTAACACATGCCCTAGCTAACACCACCAAAATGAAATGAAACACGAGCGGTACTAAAGGGAACCCACTCGCGAGGAGGAACAACCGCAGATCTAAGCAGGCGGCGGGTCATCCAGAGAAAGGTAGGGAGAATCCTCGGGCTCCAGCGGTAAATCTGGCCAAACAAAACCAGTGGGGTCAGGCCCCAAATAGCAAGTACCACAAGGAAGCTCGAGGTGCACGACAAAATCCAACAACAACACAATAGCATAATGACAGAAGTAAATAAATGCGGATCGAGACTAGTGCGGTACCAATGCACGTCTCAAAAATATAAATGACTGGAAATACTGAATAATATAGCTATGGAACAGAATAATCCGATGAGCAACAAGGGGTTTAGGAACTACTAGGAATCGGAGCTACAACCCTTAAACCAAACAAGGACCGGGGTTACAGATCTTTTCCCTAGCAGAACTTAGCCTCTGGCCACTCACCGACACAAGAGCATATAAGGTAACACACAATCAAAAGTGCACGGCCAATCATTGCCTACGGCTTTCTATCATTAACTAGCTAGGGTTATCACAATCCTAATTACTAATATGCAAGTTGAGGATTTTCGCAACTACCTGACTGCAGATACCCGGATGTCCAGGGGTACGAGTAGTACATCTATTGCCCAACAAGACTGCTGGCAGATGAAACGTGTCTAGACTTGTAACATGAACAACCATATCATATACTTGTAAAAGAAAACATATAACTGACTGTGCTGTAACCCGGCACGACATGTGACTCGATCGTATATCAATACACGCAAACTTGGTAGGCCATGGAGCCCTTGCCTAGCAGGGTTGAGCCATGCCTCATGGGGCCCTTGGAGCTCGGGGTTGGTAGTGCGAATTTCCTCCTACAATGATCTACTTGAATTTACTAGTCATTTACCTTATCATATTCATGTCAAATTCTCAAGTCGTGGAAACTCAAGAATTTTCTAAGATGACGTGTGCTATGTACGAGTAAATCGTAAGTTATCACTTACGAACATTCCCGTACTAACATCACGTGATACACGGAATAATACTCACACTCGATTGTCCAGTGCCAAGATGCAATAGATTAAACATTCAACAAGCTATATCCACGGTGTCAAGAAAGAACATGTACTCATATCTCGGGTCTAGAAATCAATAAGAAAATCAAGTCATGAGTGCGCTACTACGAGCCACTAATCGAGCTAAGCATATAAGAAAATCAAGTCATGAGTGCGCTACTACGAGCCACTGAATCGAGCTAAGCATATAAGAAAATCAAGTCATGAGTGCGCTACTACGAGCCACTGAATCGAGCTAGGCATATATAGTAATCTGGAGTGCACCATGACAGGCCACTATCTATAATCTGGATATAGAACAATACGTGAACATAAGCATGTACCATGTATATAGAGTGTACAATCATTCTTTAACTAACCAAGGTCATCTAATCATGTTAAGAGTTCATTACAATCGAGAAATTATCAAAAACGGACAAAAACGGACAAAAACGGACAAAAACAGCCTAAAACAGCATAAAACGGCATACCGGCGGTATACTGCGGCATACCGGCGGTATACCGGACTAAAAACAGTAAGTTTCTGGTGCCAAAAACGGCATACCGGCGGTATACCGTTTTTCCAAACAGCAACAAAATCCGGATTTTTGGTAAAACTCGTTTCGGCCATAAAAACTTCATTTTAAATCGAAGTTCGGACTTTTAAAAATCAAAATTGAATAGAATTGAATTTCCTACAACATGGAAGTATTAAGTTTTCACAAATTAAAACATTTGATAGATCAAAACCTCAAAATACTCAAAAATTATATCTAGAAACTCAGATCTATGCCATATTATCGATCAAAACCAAAAGTGATATACATTAAACTTGTTAACAATTTAGAGGAGCATATTATAGAACAATAAAACTTTAATTTCTATGGAAAATAAAATTATAGCATGGTCATGTCACTTTTGAGCAAGATGTACTTGCCTAGGTTTTAGCAACCGAGCCTAATCTTCTACTCCACCACCAAGAGGGGTTCCGAAACCACACTCTAGGCCTCAAGGCCAAGCTTTCCTAGGCTTAAGGAAGAAGGAAGAGGAAAAGGAGAAAGAAAAGAAAAGAGAGGAGAGAGAAACTCATAGGATATATATAGAGAGGGTGAATTAATCATGACCGTCGGATCGTGATCCGAGTCAAAATCTAGATCAATCCTAGCCATTGAAAGAAAACCAATTGTCCATTGGATAAAAGAATGCATCTACACTATTCACGAAAATATCTAAATACTATTCATCAAAATATCCAAAACACTATTCATGAAAATATCGAAAACACTATTCACGAAAATATCTGAAATCGAAAATATCTAAAATGTGGAAAATCTATCCGAGCGGCATGCCGTCGGTGTACTCCGGTACACCATCGGTATACCGGCCAAGAAGAAAATCTATAATTTGGGAAAATTTTAAAGCATTCCGAAAATCGAGAAAATACGAAATACAATACAAAATACGTATCCGTATATAAATACCGATACTGTGAGACGAGTCTCACAACTCTCCACAACTTAGAAAAATTTCGTCCTCGGAATTTCCTAAAGCCAATCGAGCAAAAATACACATGCTAAAATAATGTAAAATCATAACACATCGAAAGAAAACATCTCGTGTACAAGTGATATTTGAGATACAGAATTTAAATAAATGCGGAAAATAATAAATACATACATATATAATACAAGAAAAGGAGGCATATGGAATAATATACCCCTGAGTCAGTTGAGTAGGGATTTGTCCTCGCTTGCCTACGCTGACTCACAAAGTGGACAAGGGTCAAGTTTCGAAGTAAGTCGGTACCAACGACTCAGTCGAACACATGGCTCTAATCCAGGATGCACCTACGTAGTCGGGATACATGATAGATATCGTGTATCACGAGATACGGAGGCAGATGAGTGGTACGAGAAACTCGCGTTCACTCGTCGAATATGTCGAGGCGACCATTGTACTCTAAATGTAGGTGGAATACAATACCGTCAACAAAACCAAGAGTAAGATAAACTGAAGGAATGCTCAAAATCTCACCTACAATCTGACCGCCCTCGGCCAACAGCTCCTGCAAGCTCATGTTGAAAGCCTGCCCACGCATCACGGGTACTCGTGTAGTCTGCTGCTGGCTCGGTCCTGCCCGCAGGGCTTGGGCATACTGTGCTGGACGCTGGTAATGAAACTGCTGGGACTGTGTCGGAAGCGGGCCCTGAACATGGGATCGAGCTGACTCTGCTGGTGCCCTCTCGATCGCCAATGGCACTGGGACAACTGATGAACCCCCTGGATGTAATAGTGGACAAGACCCAATCATATGGTCAGACGCACCACACCTGAGACACTGATGATTGGCCCTCCTGCACTGGGCTCTGGTGTGCCCTGGCTTTCCACAATAATCACATCCTGGCTGACCTGACTGCCTGGACTGCTGTACTGATGCCACTGTCGGGGCTGATGATACTGTCTGACGAGGAGGTCGATGATCTGGAGCTCTGACTGCTGGAACTGGGGCTGAGGACTGAATGGTAATGCCCCTCATAGTCGAGTGTGACCTCTTCTGACCTCCGGTCCTATCGGCTATCCTCTGACTGGTCATCTCCAAGGATCTAGCTGCACTCAGTACTGTATCATAGGTGTCATAAAAATGGCCTACCATAAGCTGTTGAAGCTCCAAGTGCAAGCCCTGCTCGAACCTCCGAGCTCTATCACCATCGGAAGCTACCATGTGTGATGCAAATCGACTGAGCCTACTGAACTCTGCCGCATACTGATCCACAGTCCTTGTCTGCTGACGAAGGTTGATGAACTGTTGCTGAAGCTGGAACTTGGCTGAGGTGTGGAAGAACTTCTCCTGGAAGCGCTCCCGAAATGTCTCCCAACTAATAGGCCTAGGAAGACCCATCTCCTGTGCTGCCCACCAGTCGCGGGCAATGTCTGATAACTGCAGCTTCACCACTGCTACCTGATCCTCTGCTGGAGTCCTAGCTGCCTCCAAAATGGGCTCGGTGTCTTGAAGCCAAGAATCGGCTGATACTGCATCTTCGGTGCCGAAAAATTGAGCTGGACGCAGGCGACTAAAGTCGGATGCTGAGTTGTGACCACGACGACCACTCGCCTCCAAAGCTACGGTAACACCTTGGCAGAGGGTGTTGTTGGTATGGTCCTGGCCCTGCTGCAATTGCTGGTACAACTGAACCACCTGCTGCTGGATCTGAAGCTGATTCTGATGTTGCTGTTGTTGTGTCTCCATCATGCCCCGCATCATCTCGAGTAGGGCACGCTGGTCTACCTGGGCTGGCTGTACTGAAGGTACTGACGGAGCTGGCTGAGCTGACTGAACAGGAACAGACTGAGCTGCCGACGGATGCTGAGATGGTGCTGGAGTCTGACTATGCGGAGGTGGGGTCTGATCATGACCTTCCATATGAGCTGCCTGAGACGGCGGAGCAACTGAACCTTCGAAAGAAGAAGCAGGCGGTGTGTCCCTGAAAGATAAAGACACGAGATATCAATAATGGACAGGAATAGAACAAGGATATGTCAATCATGTTTACAGTTCAAGGAAAACGAGAATGTGATTAGCAAAGGGAGATCAAATGAAGACAAATATAGGATTGAGATTCTAACAAGATGAATCCCCCAGAAGTCTGAAGACAGACCTGCATGGGCCACCAAAAAAACCCTGTCACGCCCCAAAACCAGAATACTGGAGATGGGGGCGAGACAAAGCCAGCTACGTATATCAGAGTACGCCAGTACCCCGAGATACGGTCAAAGCTGTCTAGAAGACAAGTGGGAAGACTCTAGCATGCCACTGACGACTCCTATGGTCGAACAAATCCTATCTCAATCCAACGACAACAAGTATCAAGAGTATATCAAATATGAAAGTAAAGAGGCGTCCCAAAATACTATATCATACATGATCATGAAGCTAGTGAATACAAAATGCTACACTAGCAAGGTACCAATATACATGATCACTATATCAGTCTAGATCTAATATAATACATCATGTTGACCGAAGTCTGAGAAAGTCTCAAAATAATAGGGCTAACACATGCCCTAGCTAACACCACCAAAATGAAATGAAACACGAGCGGTACTAAAGGGAACCCACTCGCGAGAAGGAACAACCGCAGATCTAAGCAGGCGGCGGGTCATCCAGAGAAAGGTAGGGAGAATCCTCGGGCTCCAGCGGTAAATCTGGCCAAACAAAACCAGTGGGGTCAGGCCCCAAATAGCAAGTACCACAAGGAAGCTCGAGGTGCACGACAAAATCCAACAACAACACAATAGCATAATGACAGAAGTAAATAAATGCGGATCGAGACTAGTGCGGTACCAATGCACGTATCTCAAAATATAAATGACTGGAAATACTGAATAATATAGCTATGGAACAGAATAATCCGATGAGCAACAAGGGGTTTATGAACTACTAGGAATCGGAGCTACAACCTTTAAACCAAACAAGGACCGGGGTTACAGATCTTTTCCCTAGCAGAACTTAGCCTCTGGCCACTCACCGACACAAGAGCATATAAGGTAACACACAATCAAAAGTGCACGGCCAATCATTGCCTACGGCTTTCTATCATTAACTAGCTAGGGTTATCACAATCCTAATTACTAATATGCAAGTTGAGGATTTTCGCAACTACCTGACTGCAGATGCCCGGATGTCCAGGGGTACGAGTAGTACATCTATTGTCCAACAAGACTGCTGGCAGATGAAACGTGTCTAGACTTGTAACATGAACAACCATATCATATACTTGTAAAAGAAAACATATAACTGACTGTGCCGCAACCCGGCACGACATGTGACTCGATCGTATATCAATACACGCAAACTTGGTAGGTCATGGAGCCCTTGCCTAGCAGGGTTGAGCCGTGCCTCATGGGGCCCTTGGAGCTCGGGATTGGTAGTGCGAATTTCCTCCTACAATGATCTACTTGAATTTACTAGTCATTTACCTTATCATATTCATGTCAAATTCTCAAGTCGTGGAAACTCAAGAATTTCCTAAAATGACGTGTGCTATGTACGAGTAAATCGTAAGTTATCACTTACGAACATTCCCGTACTAACATCACGTGATACACGGAACAATACTCACACTCGATTGTCCAGTGCCAAGATGCAATAGATTAAACATTCAACAAGCTATATCCACGGTGTCAAGAAAGAACATGTACTCATATCTCGGGTCTAGAAATCAATAAGAAAATCAAGTCATGAGTGCGCTACTACGAGCCACTAAATCGAGCTAAGCATATAAGAAAATCAAGTCATGAGTGCGCTACTACGAGCCACTGAATCGAGCTAAGCATATAAGAAAATCAAGTCATGAGTGCGCTACTACGAGCCACTGAATCGAGCTAGGCATATATAGTAATCTGGAGTGCACCATGACAGGCCACTATCTATAATCTGGATATAGAACAATACGTGAACATAAGCATGTACCATGTATATAGAGTGTACAATCATTCTTTAACTAACCAAGGTCATCTAATCATGTTAAGAGTTCATTACAATCGAGAAATTATCAAAAACGGACAAAAACAGACAAAAACGGACAAAAACAGCATAAAACGGCATACCGGCGGTATACTGCGGCATACCGGCGGTATACCGGACTAAAAACAGTAAGTTTCTGGTGCCAAAAACGGCATACCGGCGGTATACTGCGGCATACCGGCGGTATACCGTTTTTCCAAACAGCAACAAAATCCGAATTTTGGTAGAACTCGTTTCGGCCATAAAAATTTCATTTTAAATCGAAATTCGGACTTTCAAAAGTCAAAATTGAATAGAATTGAATTTCCTACAACATGGAAGTATTAGTTTTCACAAATTAAAACATTTGATAGATCAAAACCTCAAAATACTCAAAAATTATATCTAGAAACTCAGATCTATGCCATATTATCGATCAAAACCAAAAGTGATATACATTAAACTTGTTAACAATTTAGAGGAGCATATTATAGAACAATAAAACTTTAATTTCTATGGAAAATAAAATTATAGCATGGTCATGTCACTTTTGAGCAAGATGTACTTGCCTAGGTTTTAGCAACCGAGCCTAATCTTCTACTCCACCACCAAGAGGGATTCCGAAACCACACTCTAGGCCTCAAGGCCAAGCTTTCCTAGGCTTAAGGAAGAAGGAAGAGGAAAAGGAGAAAGAAAAGAAAAGAGAGGAGAGAGAAACTCATAGGATATATATAGAGAGGGTGAATTAATCATGACCGTCGGATCGTGATCCGAGTCAAAATCTAGATCAATCCTAGCCATTGAAAGAAAACCAATTGTCCATTGGATAAAAGAATGCATCTACACTATTCACGAAAATATCTAAATACTATTCATCAAAATATCCAAAACACTATTCATGAAAATATCGGAAACACTATTCACGAAAATATCTGAAATCGAAAATATCTAAAATGTGGAAAATCTATCCGAGCGGCATGCCGTCGGTGTACTCCGGTACACCATCGGTATACCGGCCAAGAAGAAAATCTATAATTTGGAAAATTTTTAAAGCATTCCGAAAATCGAGAAAATACGAAATACAATACAAAATACGTATCCGTATATAAATACCGATACTGTGAGACGAGTCTCACATAAAACGACAAAAAATGACAAAAAATCGGTTAAAACGACAAAAAAAGGTTAAAAAACGACAAAAAAGGTTAAAAACAACAAAAATCGGTTAAAACGAAAAAAATAACCAAAAAACGACAAAAACGAAAAATAATCGATAAAAACAACAAAAAATCGGTTAAAACGACGAAAAAAATCGGTTAAAACGACAAAAAATAACCAAAAAGCGACAAAAACGACAAAATCGGTAAAAGCGACAAAATGACAAAAACGCCATAAAATCAGTAAAAATGACGAAAAACAAAAAAAGATAAAAAAGGACTAAAAATCGGTAAAACAACAAAAAAGCTACAAAAAAACGACAAAAAATTGCTTAAAAACGACAAAATTGACAAAAAAAAAAGACAAAAAGGACAAAAATTGGATAAAACGACAACAAATAATCAAAAAGTGACAAAAAGGACAAAAATTGAGGTAAAAACGACAAAAAAAACGCTTAAAACGACAAAAAAATTGGTAAAAAACGACAAAAAATGACCAAAAACGATAAAAACGACAAAAAATAATCAAAAAGTGAAAAAAAGACAAAAAATGGGTAAAAAGCGACAAAAAAATCGCTTAAAAAAGACAAAAAAATGGTAAAAACGACAAAAATGACCAAAAAACGATAAAAACAACAAAAAATAATCAAAAAGTGACAAAAAAAGACAAAAAAAAGGGTAAAAGCGACAAAAAATTGCTTAAAACGACAAAAAATTGGTAAAAACAAAAAAAAATGACAAAAAAAAACGATAAAAACGACAAAAAAAAAGAAAAAATGTTCAAAACTAATCAAAATTGATCAAAAAAGAAAAAAAATTTAGACAATTTTTTTTTTCCGGTCAAAAAAAAAAAATACCCACCTATTCTCAAGGGATAGAATTCTCATGTTTTGTGGGTAAACTATTTACCACCGGTATTTATAATTTTCGGGAATAAATTTTTTATAAGCCAAACAAACGTGGTAATAGATTCCCATCTTAAATTTTTTCGGGAATAGAAAAAACTACCGCGTACCAAACGCCCCCTAATAGTTGAATAAATCCAACACTACTCACTTGTGGATTAATTTCCAATCTATTTGTACTCCCCTATGAGACTCTTTATTATCTAAGTTCTGATCTCAATTTTTTTTATTATCACAACTTCATGCGTCACTAAAATCTTCCGTGTACCCAAATTCATCTACAAACAAATCCAGTACACAAAGTATAATTAAATCATAAATCTGGTACCATTATACAAATATATTTTGCATAAGGGTACCCGATTTAACCTTAATTGGACTTTGGGTAGTAAATTTGTCCGTCGATGGAGAGTACTCAAAAATTTTCAGTGACACATTTAGTGACAAAATTGGACTTTTAGTGACGAATTGGATGTTTAATGTTCGTAACTAAAATATATTACTAAAAAATTATGAGTATCCATATCCATATACGAACAAATTCAGTATCCAAAGTCTAATTAAATTATAAACCATTTCTCTTATACAAAATAATTCTAAAACTGATAAAAGAGAAAAAAAAACCTTAACGGCACGTCGGGACCCCAAACGCGGAACACGTTTGTCCTATCAATGAACAGAGGAGGAGAGAGGCAGTAGTCCACATGCCTTGGAAAGATTGGGCCCACTTTACTGGCTGCATTATCGCATCTACGTGATACACGCATGAATAGGAAATCGAAAAGATTACTGTAAAAATATGTAAAAATAATAATTCATTTAAACGTGCGACACGAGCACCTCTAGATTTTATTTAGGTGAGCTGGGCTTCTTCCTCCTCCTCTTGCACAAGTTCCACTTCCACCAATATATATATATCTTCCCATCTGTGCTATTGGTTCCAAAATTCCACACACAACGCAATGCAAGGAGGCAGCAACAGTACTCAATCTCTCTACTATTTTGCAGCTGCAGCAGTGTCGGCACTGCTGCTTGGCTATGCTGTCCTCCGACGGCGGAGGCGGCTGTCGCCGCCCTTGCCTCCGGGCCCCACCGGCGTCCCCGTGCTCGGCATGATCCCGTTCGTAGACCGGGAGCTCCACACGTACTTCACCAAGCTCAGCGAGAGGTACGGCCCCATCTACAGCATAAGGATCGGCAGCATGCTCGGCGTGGTCATCAGCTCCCCGTCCCTCGCGCGCGAGGTCCTCCGCGACAAGGACGCCACCCTGGCCAACCACGAGCCGCTGGGCCTGGCCCGCATCATCACGTACGGCGGGAACAACGTGCTGTGGAGCCCGAACGGGCCCACGTGGCGGATGCTCCGGCGGATCATCGTCCAGGAGATGCTGAGCCCCGCGGGGCTGGACGCGATCTACGAGCTCCGGAAGGGCGAGGTGCGGGCGATGGTGGCGGGGCTGAGGGCCTCCGAGGGGAGGGGGGTGGAGGTGATGGAGCTGATGGCGCTGACGATGCTGAAGCTGGTGATGAGCATGCTGTGGGGGAGCACGGTGGAGGGGGAGGAGAGGAACACGGTGGGGAAGGAGTTCACGGACCTCGTCGAGGAGATCGTGGCGCTGCTGGCGACGCCCAACCTCGCCGACTTCTTCCCGTCCCTCGCCGGGCTCGACCTGCAGGGGCTGCACAGGCAGATGCGGGGGAAGCTGAAGCACCTCGACGCCATCGTCGACCCCATCATCCGCAGGAAGAAGGAGATGGGCTTCAAGGGGAGGAAGATGGACTTTGTGGACTACATGCTCAGGCAGGAGGAGGAAGGAGGCGACACCAAAATGCCCTTCACCATGACCCATGTCAAGTCCACAATTGTGGTAAGTAATTAATTAAGCGAGTTTCTCTTCCATTTTTGAACTTGCAAACCAGTTTTAATTCACTCACACTTATAAGGAGCATCCCATCTTCTAGATTCTAGATTTAGAATGTAGGAGCTTATTTTGTAGAATAGTAAGTTTCATCCATAGTTTCAATTTCTATAATTTCGGTCTCATCCTACTCATATGTGCTAAGGGTTGGACCTCCTAATTTCTAAATTCTAGAGTGTAGGAACTCATTTTGTAGAATAGTAAGTCCCAATTTCGAGTCCAACCAGGGTCGGCTCTAGCATTTTGGAGGTCCTAGACAAATCCTATAAATGAGGCCCTCGGTCCTTTACATTTTTTTTTATAAATTCAACAAATCCAAAATACAATATAATTCGTCTTTGAATAAACATAATTTTTTTTACCAAGATTCAACAAATTAAGCAATTCCAAGCTCCAAATTTATTTAATAGATGAAACCAAATAACACTAAACTAAATATAAGACCTAATTGAAAAATATATGGACTCTAAATTCTAAAGAAATTGGACTAAACAAATTGGAACATATTTCATCATGAATTAGAGAAGAAAAATCTACCTCTCAAATCACAAGAAAGGACAAGCCGACAAGGCTCTGCTTGCCGGTGACGACGTTGCCGGTGGCCGTGAACGTGACCTGTGACCGTAAACTCTTCAGGTTTCAGATCCGACGACCGTGCACCAAATGAAAAAAAATTTAGAGAGAGTTGGGAGTTATCACTTATCAGATTATAGAATTATTTAGAGAAAGAGAGAGAGATGATATTAGGTATGAAATACTCAAATTTATAGGAGAAAACTCAGAAAAAAGAGACGTTAGGAGTCTTAGGACCTAGAAATTAAGGAAAAAAAATACCTGTTGTGCCTGCGCGGAGGGAGATGACCGTTTCCTATTTTTTTGTTCACAAATTTTTGAGAAGGAATCAAGGAAAGAGCGGGCTGCGGACAGTGCGGAGAGATGGAGGCATATTCATTGCTGATGTTTCCTCTTCTTGTTAGTTGGCTAGGTTTTATTCCATGCTTTGCAGTTGCCAAGTCCAAGGCCCGCTGGCAGTAGCCCGCACGAGTGATGAGGCCTTTTTTTTTTCTCCTTGACAACTTACTATATCAGCAGAGCAGTATACATGCGGTGGACTAGTAGATATCGGAGGCCCCCATGGGGAGGAGGCCCTAGGCGCAGGCCTAGCCTGCCTCCCCCTGGAGCCGGCCCTGAGCCCAACTTTCTAGATTCTAGTACATTATTTTTTTTCCCACATCCATTTTTGACCACACAATCTTTGGGACTGGAGCTCATTTTATCATTTTTCTACTATTCTCATACAAATCCGACATATTCTACATTTACCTTCTTTTTTTGAATTTTTGGGCACTTGAGTCTCAACTCTAATGATGCTCTAATGACTGCTAATTAAATTGCTAGTTTATAATTAATTATTAGTAAAACATCTATGGCCATGAACTAACTGGAGAAATTACTCAGCGGGATGGGCTCACCACAGACGTGACAGTAGTGGTGAGTTTTGATTCTCCTCCAATAGTGTTTTGACATACCACTCTTTACTCTCTTGTTTTCTCTCAAATTTAGTCTAATTGGTACGTTGTGGCAATATTGGAAGGGAATCCAGGCTCTGCATGTGGTATGATCTTACATCGATAGGAACTACCACATCTTTTAAACTAAATTATCCTCCAAAAAAAAAAGGATTATTACAATTTTATGCCTTGAAACTGCCAGAATTCTTTCAGTTCTATCATCATCTAGTTGATATAACATTAGTTGGTATAATTGTTGAGAAGGGCAAGCAAATGTGTATCCAGATCATGTCTTCTCATATGCACTAGGAATGCACTTGTTTCTTCTTCATATCTTCCAAAATATCCCCACTCCTTTAATTGGTACAATAGTTGAGAAAGGCAAGCTAATGTGTAGCCTGCAGAGCTCTGTTATCCGAGCTTGGAGATTTCAGAACTTATTTGTAATATGAGGTGGTGTGGAGAGGCATGGACCCCTAAAACTGTGCGTTACTCACCCACTCACTCGGATTGCCTTATGCATCTAGAACACGAAGACTCATCCCTCAAACCTTAGCTTTACCTCTTTATCTTTATCAGATGATTATTTACCTCGAAGATGCTCAAATCAATTTACCTACCATTATCCATAGATGCATCAATCATTTTCTTCTTCCCCTTTCGAATGTTAGTAGATAATAGTGAGTCTTCTTCCCTTTTCGAGTGTTAGCAGATAATAGTGAGACTGCAAAATCTTCAGTTACCAGATATCTTCCGAAGCTTCAACTGAGACTTCAGGCTTGGAAACAGAGTTTGAACGTAACATTATGGATAAGTTAAACACATATTCAAGAGCAGATGAATCTAATTGATAATAGGTTTGTAGATTTCTACCAGTAGTTATCAAAATTCAGTCAGAATGCATAACAAAAGATCTGAGTCTTGGCACTAGAGGAATGATATATTGTAGTCCAAAACTATTTCCAAACAAGGATGAATTTTGCCTATAAGACTGCTAGGATTCTTGCAGTCGTGACTCCAGTCCTTGAATCCTGGTAGTCCTAAGACTGAGAGGTTTCTGTCTTCATATCCTTCGTCGTCCCCAACCTGACTATCAGGATTTCTAAAGCTTCCAAACCCATAATGTAATGAGGTTCGAAACTTTGTTGTTTGAAAGACAGAGGTTGCAAGAACAAGAAGTTGTGTGGGAGGTAGAGAAGTTTGGGTATTTGAAATTGTAGGTTGTCCCCTTACAATTTTCTCAACTTAAGTGTGTTATCCCCGAACATGTGATAACTTATCACTTTGTGTGTTGCCCCTAGTAATTTACATAATAAATTAGTTGGTATCAGTATTAAACTCCTATACATGTTTAAAAAGAGAGAATATTTTGATCTAAATCGCATGTGATCTCACAGTTAAAAATTGGTACACAAGACCTACTCTGTCTGAATTCATGTTATTGGGACATAAATTTATGTTGGGATATACTATTGTTACTTATCTCGATCCACGACCTAAATTTCTTTACTTTTTTCTAGGGACTTAGTATCAGTTGCCCAGTAGCTCTAACCAATTAATAAAAGTTTTTTTTAAGACTTTGGATTTCGAGTAAGTTGAAAAAAATTCATTAAGATCTCATTTGGATCTTGGACCAACGGTTGACTCGACTGACTGGATTGTGTCATTGTAAGAATCTTTGTATCTACCTCATGGTAGATGCCCATACCTACTATAACTTCATTTCTTCTGTGTACTGGAATGACTCGTATACATGAAAGACGAGTCAACAGTTGGTCCAAGATTCGTACACTAATTAGGTCGATTATGGATACCCAAATAAAATAAAAATTTCGTAACTTTTTGGAGACCCACAGTCTAAAAAAACCTTAATAAAATAGTGGTGTAGCGGCAAGTACAAAAGAAACCCTGAACTTTGAGGTGTATGAATACTTCATCATAAGTCGAGGTTTGTTCCAATAACCATGACCCAATGATCTCTCTTAACTTTTGGATCTTATAAGCTAGGCATCATTTTGATAAACTTCCAGAGTCCACACTAATGAATAGAACCGTTGTGATTTTGAATGTCAGGATATAATTCTTGGTGGAACAGATACAACATCGACCACAATAGAATGGGCGATGGCCATAATGCTGCAGAAGCCCGAGATCATGAGGAGAGCTCAAGAAGAACTGGACGCGGTGGGGGGAAGGACAACATCGTGGAGGAGTCCCATCTTCCCAAGTTGACCTACCTCGCGGCCGTGATCAAGGAGGTCCTCCGAATGTGGCCGATCGCCCCCCTCCTAGTCCCGCACTACCCCAGCACGACGTGCACCATCGGCAACTACACCATCCCCCGCGGCAGCAGGGTGTTCCTGAACGCGTGGGCGATCCACAGGGACCCTACGGTCTGGAAAGATCCGCTCCGGTTCGACCCGGAGAGGTTTATGGGCACGACCAAGTGGGAAACGAGCGACATGAGCTACTTCCCGTTCGGGGCAGGGAGGAGGATATGCGTGGGCATTACGCTGGCGGATAGGATGGTCATGTACGCGCTGGCCTCGATGCTGCTGCATTCCTTCGACTGGAAGGTGCCGGAAGGGACGAAGCTCGACCTCTCGGAGAGGTTCGGCGTCGTCTTGAGGATGATCAAGCCGCTGGTTGCTGTGCCTATTCCAAGATTGAGCAACCCGGAGCAGTACTTATAGATGGTTTAGTTGGTTAGCTTACTTGTTTGCTCTTGCATAAGAATTAATGGACCAACTTTATTTGGTCTCTTTCCGAGCTTTGTACTGAATATTGTCCACTTTGGCAATGAAGACCATGAAATATCGAATCATAATGTTCAAGTGTTTGCTATATGTCGAATTGAGTAACTGATATTCTTTGAGCTCTTAGAAAATGAAGAGGGGTTCCTTGGAGCTCTAGATCTCTTTAGGTGCCCGTGGTGCTTTTCCTCATCTCTCTCCTACTTCTTTTGGGCTTTCATTTTCCTCTTCACAACCTTCAGATCCTCCTCCGACCCGTCCCCAAGCTTAGGCGAACCTTCTAACTGTCGGTGTTGGAAGGAATTCCCAACTTATATGGAGAATATCTGGAGTGCGATGAGCGTCATCCGTGTGTCTGAAAAGCTCGGAAAGCCGAAAACGATAAAAGAGGCAAATTTCAGTCCGTATTAGAACATTAGAAAAAAGCAGCTAGTACCAGCGGTATTATACGGACGGCACACCGCGGTGTACCACCGGTACACTGAAAATGGTGAAAATTGTTCCAGCACCGATTTTTCGATATACCGAAGTCGGGGACGGAAGCCGAAAAATGACATCTTATCAACTATGTTGGATCCTAATCAACGGACCAGATGGCTACGGAATTAGGGGACTTTAGATAGATTGTTCCTAACCCTAATTCCCATCAGAATCTACCAAAGAGAAAGATCAAAGGGAAAGAGTTCTCAAGTTTGTAACTTTCAAATAAGAGAGAGATTGTTGGCTATTTTGAAGGAAAATCATTTTGGGTCACTGTTCTCGTCATCTTTGTTCTTCGATAACCTCTTGTAATCCGTTTTTATTACTTTGAGTAGTTGCGGTGATCCGGTCAAATCGGTAGAGAAGTTTGTAGAGGGTGTAATCTTCTAATTTATTAGTGAATGTTTTTTTAGAGTTGGATTCCGATAGCCCCGTGGTTTTCCAACAAAGATTTTTTTACGTCAAAATTGTATGTGTTTACGTTTGACTTTTCTGTTGATTTGGGCAAGTTGATTTTATGTTTTTTCTTGGTTCTCTCACAATCTCTTGGTGTTGGAGAACGGTTTTCGCATTTCGTTCCCAACAGAGTGATATCAAATCTTTAGATTCATATCAGTATCAGGTGTCATAGTTGACAGTCAAAGCAAGCAAAAGAGATAGATGCAAAGTCAGTGCGCGTGGTAAACCTAAACGGTTCAAATTACTACTATTGGCGGAACGAGATAAAAGATTTGTTATTCTTTAAGAAGCTACATATTTCGGTATTTGCTTTCGAGAGGTCCAGAAATAAATCCAATGATGACTAGAAGTTCGAGCATATACATGTGTGCGGGTATATCAGCAATTCGTGGACGAGAACGTGTACAATCAAATCGTCAATATTGAGCACGCAAGGACACTATGGGACAAGCTGGAACCCTAGTACGCAAAAAGATTGGGGTAAACAAGTTGTTCTTGATCTGATAAATAATGAATCTGAGGTACAAAGATGGTTCCTCCATTATGGATCAATTAAGTTACCAGTTATCCTCTAGGGAGTAAAGTTCGACGAAGAAGTTCAAAGATTTGGTTGTTGTGGACATTGCCAGACTCGTGAAAGACCGTACGAGTGTCAATGATCGCTTCTGCTCCATAAGACGTGGTTAGTATGGAGTTCACCAAAAGCTGCATGGTGTTAAATGAAAAGATGCGAAGAAAATCTTAGGACACTTCATCCACATTCCATTTAGAGGTGCTTGTTTCAGAGAGCTGTGGCATGGGTAAGAGCAAGGATTCGGACGATGATAGAGATAAGAGCATAGACAAGTCCAAAAGTCGGTACGAGGACTCCGAGCGACTATTGTGGTAAGAAGGGCCACATCAAGCAAAACAGTTTCGCTTCGAAGATAGAGAGAAGAAAAAGTGACAAAGGGAAGCAAAGTGAGAAAACAACAACGGCCACCTCAGCACGTGGAGGCGACGTCATTATCGTAGAAGATGAGGTATCATGAACCTTGACTGCGATGACAGTTCTTGGGTGGTGGATATCTCACAACAGGACATTATTTGCTACATACACAACAAGAAACCGTGGAGTGTTGAAGATGGAAACAAAAATGTGTTAGAAGCTATTACTATTGGAGATGTGCATTTAAAGACAACACAAGAACAACTCTTATGCTCATGATGTTCGTCATGTCCCCAATATTCTTTTCAACCTGGATTCGGTTGGAAGATTGGATGATGAGAGATTCTTCAATCTCTTTGGGAACTATCCGTAGAAGCTTTTCACAGATTAGTTTAGTAATTTCCAAAGGAAGCAAGAAGTTTGGTGTCACGACCCGGTCCCAAATTGTTGGGTCGAATCGGATCATGCCCAGCCTGCACTGTTATGAGACGGCGGCAGTAAGCTGTATCCAAATGCAGGTAATCACAACAACACAATATATTTTGTCACAATAACTAAATTTCGAATATTAAAACTTGTCCAACAAAAGGTTCATTTATACATCAGATAAAATAAAATTTTCTTTTTATTCAAACATCAAAACTAAAAGAAAAATCATCTAGAAAGTTGGCTCATCAGCCTCAGGATCAACATCTTCCAAGTGGAAATCTGGAAGCACAGCAGGGTAGAGCTCAGGGTCGTAATAGCTACTAATCAATAGCTCTGCATCATCAATGGAACCTATTGGGGATGGGGAATCCAGTCAGAAAAGGAGCAAAGTACAATTATGAAAATTTAACAATTCAACTACTAATTAGAAATTTGCAATTTAAACAGTTTAAATACTTGAACAATATTATCCAGCAATTTTCCACAATTAAAAACAATGTGATTTGAGTATGTAATGCTTATGACCGGCTTGGGTTGTACAATAGTATATATCATAGTGATACGATACGGCTTATCCCCGTGTGTAAGAGGGGTAAGCTCGCACAATCAATATGCAAGATGAGGGGTATTGGTCATAATACACTACACTACTCCCCAATCCCACAATCAATAACAATCAATACTCTAGGAGAGAGTTCCGTGTAGCAATGTGGTTTAATCTTGCAATATTACAATTATTAACTAAATTGAAAAATAAACACAACCGTACTTGCCTTTGTTTATGACTGGGTTTGAAGAGTCGGTTCCGGGAAAGAAAAATCAGACTCGTCCTCGAAATCCTACATTGAGAATCCCAACTTAGCATAAATGAGAAAACCATATCTAGGTGTGCTAGTTACAATCTCTAAAATTTGATCCTAGTCAAATTTTATGTTGTTATAAACAAAACACGTTTATTCTATGCGATTCAAAGTTATTAATTTAACGAGGGAAAAGTCAGTTAACATTTTTATTGGGAAACTTCGCATTTTTTAATTATTTGGCAAAACTTTGTATTTTGTAATATATATAAAATTAGTTATTTTTCTTTTAATGAGAAAACATGAAATTGTCTAAGTTACAAACTTGAAATCTTATTATTTTATTTAATGTGAGAAAACTCTTATTAATTTTCTATAAAAGATAAATATTCAGTTTACTATTTATGCATTTACCTACAAAACAATAATCCAGAAAAGAAAAGAAAAGGAAAACTAAACTACTTATTACAGGTCCACAGGAAAATAGAAAAGAAAACTTGGACTTATGTCCTTACAATTTTTTTTTACATAAATTAATTTAATTTAAAGGCGAGCTCTGAATACCGCGAACGGTCCAACAGTAGGCCGAAGCCCTGCACCAAATACTAACAGCAGTAACCCATTCGAAAAATAATAAAAATTAAAGATAATTATAAAATGCGTCTCAGACTTGGTCATTCAAAAACTCATGTTTTAACTAATGCCTCAACGTCCGGGTTGGCCGGTTTCGTTTGCATTTAGTTAGGGCCCATGGACCAATATGGTCGTCGCCCGAAAAGATACAAAATCCATTTTAAAACCAACACTCCAAGGTATAATTTGTTTTGCAAATATCGGGTTTTGAAGATAGTTTTAAAATATATATTTTCAAAAATTTGGGCAGCACTTCCTCTATAATTGGGACAACCCAATCCTGGGAAAATACCAACACCCACAATATTCCAAACCACAAAACATTTCCAACCAGAAATTCCAATTTATCCAACCCAAGAGTAGGTTTATATCAAATCACAAAAAACTTTCCGAACTAAAATTCTGAAAACCCGAAATATAACTCGGAAAATCGAAAAACCACAGAACCTCTCTAAGGAAAATGGTCACAGAGCCATTTCCGAAAAATCTGAACTTCTCTCGGAACTTCCGAGAAACCACAGAAGCATAATTCGAAAAAATCCGAACTTAACTCGAAAATTCCGAATAACCACAGAAATCACAAAGCCAAATCAAATCTACAGAATCATTCCGAAAGGGAGTTCCGAAAATCTGAATCCACGAATCGATCCGATTCCCATAGCGGGATCGGGGACCATGTCATCATCGACACCAATGGGAGGGACACAGGAACACTGAAGATACCTGGGTGTTCGGCTAGAGCTCTCAGATGAGTATAGAAGGAAGAAAAGACAAATCCCGCGGTCTCGGGAAAATCCAGAACAACGTTGAAACCACAGTGATCGCTGGACAGCGTACAGGCGCCGACGAGGCTCGGTGCGGCCGCGCGGGATCGGGTCGGCGGCGGGAGCCGCTCGGTCGGCCGAGAGGGGCGCTGACCGGGGTGCTGCGGGGCCTGGAAGCGGGCGGAGGGCGCTGGGTCGGGATCGGCGCCGGAGTCTGGGTTGGTCGGCCGGAGAGTCACTGGAAGGGCGCGGCCGGGTTGGCGTCGGTCTTGGGAAATTTGGAAAAATGGGTTTTGGGATGAGGTGGAGATGATGAAGAGGGTTGAGATGGGTTTTATATAGGAGAAAATTTGGGGGTTATGGGAACCCAAAGGCCATGGCCGTTCGGGGAGGTGAACGGAGCGGTTTGGGAGCCGAGGTCGACTGCGGCTGTTTGGTCGGGAAAGAAAAGGAAGGTTTTCCTTTCAGATGGTTTAAAGAATTGAGAGAGAGAAAAGAGTTAATGAGTGAGTAAAGTAAAAGAATCCTTTTCCTTTAAAAATATTACATATGAATATATATAACCTAAAATACTTGAGAATGGTTTCGAAAAAAAACCGAGATTGGGTTCGGTTTCGAAAATAGTTCGAGATGGGTTCAGGACAGGTCAAACCAGACAAAAAATACCAGGAATAATTATTTTTCTAAAAATGTGGTGGTTACAAATCTACCCCCCTTAGAAAAATTTCGTCCTCGAAATTTAAGTCGGTCGTACTCCTTCTAGGTCAACCACCCACAATCAAAGTCTCTAAGCAATTTCTAACTCATACAATTTGAAGAATAACATATAGAGTCATGGTCAACCATAGCAGTTGAAGGTCTCATCTAGATGGACTAGTCATATTAGATCAAAACAGTCCCATGGTAGCAACATGCAAGCAATATAGGGTGTTCTACTGGAAAGATAAGGAAGCAACAAATCATTAAGCTGTAGGACAGTCTACCATCCTATATGAAACTGGTAAAGACAACTAGGAATTAATTATGAAGGGTTACCATTCCAAAGATGATCAAAATCGAAAGTTTAAGGCACGAGTGTCAATAGCATTGAAATCCAATAACATAATAATATAAAAGAAGATTTAGTCCCAGCGTGATCTAAGTTGATCAATTCCAGGATAAATCGAAGTTTGGGCAAGATGGAGAACGAGGCCATTGAAGTCTGAGCACAAGTATCCAAGATTTGATATCCATGTCACAATTGAATTAATTCAATTGAATAAGACCCCAAACATTGGATGATAAGGAGGATGACCCGGTCGACTGGTCACGATCAAAAGAATTAGAATTTAATGGATGATGCAAGGATATAGAAATAAGTCAATTTTCTCCTTTGGATGAAAACTAAACGTGATACCTTGGGTTGATCTATCAAGTACAGTGCCTTTTCTTTTTGAAATATGTGAAAAGCAAAAAATAAAGAGTTCAAAGACGATGCTATTAAGTACAATACGTGGTTCATAGGCAATGAAAATAATTCAAAAGAGAATTGCCAAAGCTGTCGTGGATGACTCTAGAGCAAATTTAACTATGTCTCTCTCCACGCAGAATAATATATGAAAAGCGAACCAAAGTGCAATAGGTTGATCAGACCATCATGCACCGGTTCTGATTAGACAATATGTTAGTGGGTGCCAGCCTCCAATAAAATATGTCATGATCAAGCTCAAAAAAGATAAGCTTGCAAAACTGGTGCTAAATTAGCAACATAAGATAGACAAAATATAAGTAAGGATAATGATGAAGGAAGTTAATAGTCTAAGATCCTTTAAACATCAAGGAGTGAGGGTGAATCAAAACAAGAGGAAAAGGATTTTCAAATAGAAGTTCATAATGAGATTCTCAAGGGTCGTCCAGGAATCTCTCAAGAAATTCTAAGTGTGATTGAGTATCCTCTAATTCTAATACCTTATTTCCTATACTCTATAGCAGGCTCGTAGCAGTGCAACTAAGTCGCCGTACTACCATGATATCGCACTAATACGAATCTCGACCTGCATGGGCCACCACTAAAAACGTGTCACGACCCGCACCCAGTGTAAGGGTACAAGTGCGTAATCACGCCCAGCCTACGCCGCAGAATCGGCGGTAGAACGATGTTCTAGGTCACTATCTAAACCAACTCACGCAATTGTATAATGTACTTGTCTTAAAACTCAACTCCGAACGGAGGGCAAGTACAGAAATAATAACTCAATCACAGTCTAAGCACGATAGGATGTCACAGAATTTTATAACTAAAAGAAAACAATAAAAACTACTAAAAGATAATAACTCAAAATAACTCAAAATAAGACAACTCTCAAATTATTACAATTCAAATTCCTGTAGAGAAATCTAAAACAGTCTACTAAACTAGTCTCCCGATCACTCCCGAGAGTCGGGGCCAAAGGTAGCTAATCTCTCCAAATCCATAGTGAGTAGGGCATACATCCTCAGGGCTAACATCTGTAATATTTCAACAGGTTCAGTCAGGACAGGAACGAATACATCTCATCAAGTAAATCCAAGTAAATGATGAAAACTATAAAACAATTATAGACAATTTTATTGATGAAGCATGGGAATTCGAGACAGTTTAAGATGTAAAACTATAGTAAAAGAACAAGGAAAGTAAAGTTTTGAAACAGAATATCATGTCAATGAAGACTGTAAATAAAAGCTAGCTGAACTAGAATAATGTGATATGAGTCCAGTAATACAATATATGTCAAGTGTGATTCCATTCAATGATCCAAGTAGGGTGATTCTTGTAATGGTTTTGTGATGATTCTAGTAAAGATTCTTGTGGTGATTCTAGTAAAGATTCTTGACAATACTCACAGTGTGTTTTAAAATACTGAGATCGACATGTAAACGGCTAGGGGTAATCCGGCACATCACACACTGGCCAAGTGTGGGACGGCTATCGTTCTTGTATAATTCACAGGAAGATGGTTCGAGTATTTAGGAATGTTTACATATCTACTCAAGTATTTCCCCGCCCGACAAATATGAATGAATCCATAACACGACACGTAAATCGAGAATAAATCTAGCCAGAACATGAAGGTGCTTGTAGGTGATTCTTGTAATGATTCTTGTAATAGAGGCTAGACAAGTAAGGTATGTGTGTCGTATACATGGATTCCAAAAAATATCAATTTGTGTTTGTAACCGAGAATCAAATAGAATTGACTAAAACTGAAATATAGAATTCGACAAGTAAATGAAAGAACTTTCAGAGAATGTACTCGCATGACAATCCGAGCTGCTGATGAGGATGTATAACTGAACTGGAGTGATATAAACCTATTTAAAGTATCCACATGTCACAACCAAGTCAACAATATCAAAGGAAATAGCTACAATGCAAGACTACATGCTTCTAGATCCCTTTTAGTCAAAGTCAACCCTTGGTCAACTCTGGTCAAACCTGGTCAACGTTGGTCAAACCTGGTCAAACATTGGTCAACTAGTCCGTTTACTAATTTCTAGGTCATACACAAAATTTTAGGTCATTCGGAGTTCGTTTGATTCGATTTGGATCAAGTTTGACCCAAAGTTGACTTTTGTCAACTTGGTCAACTTGTCGGCCAATTCGACCGAAGTAGGCTCCTAACGACGAACCTAATCAGTCCAAACACTTCTATAGTCATATCACAAGAATTTATTACATCTATATTTATACTTACATCACAATTTATATAGATACATAATATATAGACATACACAAATATATATATATATATATATTATATATATATATATATACATACACAAATATATATATATATATATATATATATATATATACATATATATAAATTAGGAAAGGGAACATGATTTGTGAGTGAACAATGATGTTGGGGCTGCTGGTAGAGGGTCTAAATCTGAGCAACAGAATAATATGAGACTATAAGAGTAATTTATGCAATATATTACAATCTATAGCAGAACATATATAATATATATTTACATATAGGCACATATCCATTTATAGGTATATACCCAATATGAATGCCAACAAGGTCGTACTCGAACCTGGAGTAAGTTCCCAGGTCTGAAATCAGAGTCTCGACCCTCACAAATACACATTTCGAAATTAAGCATTTAAAGAATTATATCTATATATACATAAATATATATCTATATACATTAATAGGTAAAATACCATATACGCCTAAAAATAGGTAAAAAATATGAATCAACCCCGAGAGTTGATTCACACAAGTCCCAAACAGTGACCAAGTACCAAATACTCAGAAATTATAGCCATTAAACTCAGAAAACAAAATATCATATCCCAAATTTCCAATTCAATAAAAACCCGATTTTTCACAAAATACTCAAAACGCAAAATACTCAGAATTAACCCGCGAAATTTGGCAAATAGGTCGGTCTCGACACATGGGACGTGCTCGGGTACTCCCGGAGTCGAAACCGTGTCCGTGTCGTGTCCAGAGAATGCGTATCGGAAAATCGATTTCGCGTGTCAAAGAGGGTGTTCTCGCTCGATTGCGCGTCACACGCGCAACGAGAAGCCTCGTGCTCGTGCACACGACTAGGTAGGGTCAGGGGTAGGTCTAGGATACGTTGACACGACACGAAGTCGCAGCGACGCGACACAGCAGCTCGCGCAACAGCGCATGGCCTCCGCGTGCGCGTGCGTGCATGCTCGTGCACGCGGTTCGTCACTCGTGGCTCGCGCGTCGGGCCACGCCACGACTCGGGATCGAGTCCCTGGGTAGTCTAGGTATAGGGCTACGTGTTCCAACTCCTGGTACGGGTCCTCGACGTGCCGTGTTCGCGTACGAAGGCCGTGTCAGCGACAAATTTCAGCCCGAGTGTACAGTTCAGCCGACCAGTGCACGCGCGATTTCTCCGCGCACGCTCAACGAAACGTCGTGAAATTTTACGGGCATGTGGGCAGAGGTTGCCCCTACATGCTCGTGAAATTTCACGCAAGACGGAGCTCTATGCGTCAAGTTATGATGCACAGACTGCGGCGTGCAGGGATCTCGTGCACGCGTGTCCGTGTCCGTTTGCATGCCGAAATCGTGTCGATTTCCGATCCGTCTTTACGAAAGTTGTTACAAATCATATAAGGAAGGATTTCGTGAAAACATAATCGAAAATTAACACTTTTCAATTCTAAGTGGCATTTTGCCGAACACGTGCAACGTGAGACCGATACGTGTCCGATACCGCTATCAAACGAAACCAAAATCCTACGAAAATTCATACATAGATCAAGGGTGCCTATATGGATGCAAATATAAAAGAAAATTCAGAATAACCATGGTAGAGAAGGGTTTACCTATTGAGTGTCGAGAATCTAATAAACGAAACTCCTCGAACGACGTGTCGGTCGATTCCCCTCAAACAAATGCCTCTGCATCCTCGTCAGTAATACTCCAACAAATCCTCCTCTCCTAGACGAGTGCAACGGAGTTTGTTTGGGGAGAAACGAACTCCGGATGAAAAACTAGGATTTTTGGAGGAGGAGAGCTATTAGGATTTCACTTGTGGAGGCTATGCTTCACAAATGAATGAGAGAGGGGGGCACTGCTGTGGCTGGCTAGGGGGGGGTTTCTAGGGTTAGGGTTTCACTTGGGCCAACTCCCTTTCAAGTAAAATAAGGCCCAAGTCACAAAGGCTCAAAAAGGCTACATGCAAAAAGGCTTAAAATCATTCAAAAGCCTTCTAAATTGGATCCAAGCCCTAAATAAATTCTAATAGGTGAAAAATAAATTCTAAAACACGGTTAGGCTCCTATACATGGTCCACTAAGGTATAAACCAGTTGCTAGCACAATGCAAGTCAAAATATCTAGAAAATCACAAAATGGCCAAAATGGCTAAAAAGGCTAAAATAACTAAAAAATCATTTAAAACATTCTAAAAAACTAATTAATTCTTAAAAAATTCCTACAAGGTCATATTAATTCTAATTATTATTATTAGGCTTCTAGTCAATGTTGGCTAAGTTAAACCCATTTATACTACACAAACATCAAACAAAACACCTATCATCACATGAATTCAATAAATTAATAAATAAATAATAATTACAAAATAACCAAAATATCTCTAAATTAAAAATGTGGTGGTTACACTTCCTTATTTTGAAATTTTTATTGATGATTGTTCTAGAAAATTTGGATATATGCTATAAAGAGCAAGGATTATGTGCCACCTAGTTTCAAAAAGTTTCAGGCCTCTTTTGAAAGGAAGATGGGCAAGAAGTTGAAGTGTGTTTGGTCTGACAATGGCGATAAATACATTGGTCTGATTATTGTAAAGAGCAAGGGATTGAACTCCAGAAGTCTCTGCCAAAGACGTCTTAGCTCAATGGCATAGCCGAGCGCATGAACCAGACACTAATGAAGATGTTACGGTGTTTGCTCTTAGAAACAAAGTTACCGGACAATTATTATAGTGAGACCTCAACAAGGTTGCTTAGTTATTGGTTTATCTTCTAGTGCTCCTCTGCAGGATGATGCACCTGAAAATGTATGGTACGACAATGAGCCATCATAAAGTCACATTCGAGTGTTTTGTTGTAAAGCCTTCGTACATGTACCAAAGGACGAGAGGTCCAAATTGAGCCAAAGACGAGGCATCAAATTTTTGCTGGCTATGGTCTGGATGAGTTTAGGTATAAACTCTACAACGCAGTAGAAAGATACTCTATAAAAGTAGTAACATGGTATTCGTCGAGGATCAGACCATGACCATGACCAGCACTAAGGATTCCAAGATGCCTTCCAAGACTAAGGATTTGCCTGAGTTGGAGTCATCATGCTTCGAGTTGTTTCCATATGACATTATGAGGATCTAATTATTAGGGTGCAAGTACATGGAGATGCTCACAACCTTGGTCATCAGCTTGTTGATGATGATCAAGGTGACCCTCAGGAGGATAAACAAGTCGAGGAGGCAGTTCCTAAAGGAAATAAGGTTGTTAGTACACAGTCAGCAAAGGCTCTATTGAGTATGGGCATGAGAGAGCGTTGATCATCCATAAGGTACTCACCATATGAGTATGTGTTTTGACTAATTGGGGAGAGCCTTAAAGCTTTGTAAAGGCGATAGAAAACGAATATAGGCAGGAGTGGATGCAGTCCATGTAGGAGGACATTAGTTCCTTACAAGCAAACTCCACTTAAGAGCTAGTGTGTTTGCCAAAGGACAAGAAGGCTTTGAAGAATCGATATGTGCTCAGAGTAAAGTAGACAAAAGATGTTACTCACCCTCGATACAAAGAGATAATGGTTGTTAAAGGACACAGTCAACGAAAGGGCGTGAATTGCGATGAAATCTTCTCGCCTGTTGTCAAGTTATCATCCATCAGGGTGGTGCTAGCTTTTGCAGCCAACCTCGATTTGGAGGTTGAGCAGATGGACGTGAAGACAACGTTCCCCCACAGTGATTTAAAGGAAGAATTATGCATGGAGCAGCCTGAAGGATTCTTTAAAAAAGGCAAGCCACATTTGGTTTGTCGGTTGAAAAAGAGTCTATATGATCTGAAGTAGGCTCCGCGATAGTAGTACAGACATTTTGAGTCATTTATGGGGGAGCATGTATGCACGTATTGTGCCTTTGTGAAGCACTTTGATGAGGATGATTTTATCATATTATTACTTTATGTGGATAATATGTTATTGGTGGGTCGAAATGGCATAAGGATCGCAAAATTGAAGCGCCAATTGGGCGTGACCACTACTAAAATATGCTATATTAGCGACGTTGTTTAGCGACGGAACAAAATACCGTCGCTAAATATGTAATATAGCGACGCCCTTCTATTGACATCGTAAATCGTCGCGCGAATAGCGACATTCAGCGACAGTATATAAATTACGTCGCGGAATAGCGACGTTCAGCGACATATTATTAAAATATGTCGCCATATATTAAAAGGTTGCGACGTTTAGCGATGTCAACTGTTGACGTCGTTAATTTTTTTACTTAGGCACAGTTCTGTTTTCTTTTTCCCACTCACTCGAAAATTTTATATTTTTCGACTCCCTCCTTGTCACGACCCGCACCCAATTTTCGGACGCCAGCTCGTGAGCAAGCCAGCTACGTATCGAACAGACTCCAGCCCGACTCGAATACGTAAACGCTGTCAAGGCTATGGTATACTGCCAAATCATGGCAAACAACTCTAAATCTCAATCCACAATAAGAATTGAAACATGAATGAACATTATGGGTCGTAGTCTGCAGCCCACTAGCATATATGTCCGATCAGACTCTAAAGAAAGTAACAAGTGTCTAAACTGAATCAGGAAACATGATAAAGTAGGAAAGCACGAAAGGATAACAACGTAATAATGATACCTGAATCCCACAAGCGGATCATCGCATCCGAAACCCAAAAGAATCGCAAATCCTCTGCCACCCAGAACTACTAGCTAACTCCATACAACCGCTAAACCTGAGGAGATCATCAGGTCCTCAAAGGACATAGCAAGATACATAATATACATGTCTATCTAACAGTTTTATCATGCGGGGGAAAATAAACAAGAAAAAATAGAAATACGACAAATGACTACGAACACGAACACGAACACACGAACACTAGAACAACTACGTATAAATGAACTGCCGGATGAACGATACACGAGATCAATGGAAAAACCAAAACCTCATCCCGAGTGTGGACGCACGGGTTTGAACTAAGCACTAACCCTCGTCCCGAGTGTGGACTCTCTGGTTAGCTCAAAGACACCCTCGTCCCGTGTGTGGACTCTCTGGTGTAATTGGTCAACCCTCGTCCCGAGTGTGGACTCTCTGGTGCCAATGATCACGACAAACACCCTCGTCCCGTGTGTGGACTCTCTGGTGCACCAAACAACCCTCGTCCCGAGTGTGGACTCTCTGGTTGTGCAAAACGATAATCAAGGCTATGGCAGTTCACTACACGCACTCGTTCTATGACACGACTCAAGCAAGGTACTGACGAGAAACTCCCAATGTGAAACACAAGGCCAAAACATGAACACGGCTATATAAATGAAAACAGCTCCACAAAAAACACGAAAAGCACATGTCCATAAATAATCCAAAGACTGTAAAATAAAAAGAAATGCATGTAAGTAAAACTATAGAGGGAGGCAAGGTATACTTGCCTGTGGTCCTTGCACAAGCCGTAGTCACAAGTCGATGAGGGGATGCCGATCTAGGAGCTGTCAACCTATAACACATATCGCACCATGAACCGTGCACGAAAACTATAAATCAATTCTAATGTTCTAGTTCTAAATTCATGGAATAGTGGCTAGTTGGTTTACTAATCTAATAATAATTAATTCTGGAATAATTCACTTAAAAACCTAATTTAACCTAATAATAATCTGAATATAATCTAAACATGCAAGTTTGGCCATCAAAAGTCATGTTTCCAATTTTGGAAACCATGGCACGCAAATCGAGGCGTGCCGTTGACTATTTAGTTAAACGCTGTGAACTTAAATTTTGAAAGTGTACCTTGGTAAATTTCAGTGCTACGAGTGCGCTGGAATCAACCGTGCCGCAAAATCACGCTTTGGTCAAAAGATATCGCCGTTATGGCTAATCGTGACCAAAACGGTGATCAACCGATCAATTCTGAGTTCAACAGAATAAATAAAATACTAAATGAACGAAATAATTTCTGGAAAAAATTTATGTCGTAAAGCTCTGTGTTATCTTTCCAAAACTTCAAACGGTTCATGATTTTGATTTCTGGTTCTCCCGGAATCTCGAAAATACCAAAACTTGTCAAGTTTTGGACAACCGACACTCTACGAATTTTTCAGAAATTTAGGAATAATATCTATGAAAATAAATTACATATTCAGAAATTTTACCTCAATACGAATGCAAAAAAAAATGGCGCGCGAAAATCACATCGGAGTTGACGGCAATCGCTTCGGGAAGTCGGAAACCCTAGACGTTCTCCCACAAAAAGCTGCTGAAATTTCTAGGTTTAACGAATATAATAATATATATTAGGAGAGAGAGGTCTGCTGGGCGCCGACAGGTGGGGCCAGTGCTGACTGTACAGCTGACTGTGCAGATGACTGTGTAATTAGTTAATTTAAATGCAAAAATCGTTAAAAACTCATTTTAACTCCAAATAACTCCAAATAAATATCAGAAAAATCCAGAAAATTGTAGAAAATTATAGAAAATACATTTAACCTTTTACAATTTAAATAAAATGTTTTACCTCATATTAGTCCTAAATGGCCTCATAATAAATATTGGAAGCCTTTAAAATATATAAACTTTAATGAATAAATACTTAATATTGCCAAAAATTATGAAAAAATTCTAGAAAATATAAAATAGCATAATGAACCCTAGAAAAATATTTGGGGTAAATATGCTCATAGGCTTGCACATAAATTCTAGAAGTCTTAGAAAATAGGTTTTTCCTATATTAATTATCTAAAAATTCCAAAAAAAATTGTAGAAAAATACATAAATATATTAACCTAATAGAGCCTAAAGAAAAATACTGGGTCTCAAAATAGTCACAAATGGCCTCAAATAAATTATGAAATTCATTCATAAATATAAATCTTCATAGAATAAATATTTAAAAATATATAAAAATGTCTAAAATCATAATAAAATATAATATAGCTATAGAATGCATATAGACCCTATCTAGAGATCATGTGACCACAAGATGGTCATAACTTACCTGTGGCTTAGTCACAACTCCAATGATCATAGAAAAATTAAATGAAAACTAATCAAATAAAAATAAAATATATCACAAAATTTCGGAAAGAGGAGTTACAAATCTACCCACCTTAAAAATAATTCGTCCTCAAAATTTTAATTCATAACTATTTCTTAAAATCAAAATCTACTGTTACCTTAATCTCCTCAAATTTAATTTCTCAAAATATTTATGACCTTCTCTAGTCATTTTATAACTCCGAATACTTGAGGACTTCTACCCACCTTTGGTCACACTACTCCTCAAAACACGGTCACTAAAATCTTACAGCCTTCTAACTAGTTGCTAACGATTCTACCAACAGATATCTAGGGCGTATGGCATCTATAATCCCTCATATCTATAAACAACCAAATATTCAATAGTCAAGCAATATTATACAATAACTTAGGAATCTCTGATGAATTCTAGACAGCACGATCATTCGTCACCCCGAAATAGGAAGGGACAGAATCAATAGTACGGGAGGGCAAGGAAGAATAATCGAGAATGAATACGAGATTTCAAAGGTGGTAGAGAAATTTCTAAGAGGATTTTCAAGGCAGTGCATTGAGATTTCTAAGGTTTAGTCAAATTCGCAGGCTCGTATCAGTACAGTTACGTAACCGATACGATATGCTCTGACCTGCATGGGCCGCCAAAAAACTTATCATGACCCGCACCCGATTTTTGGACGCCAGTTCGTGAGCAAGCCAGCTACGTATCGAACAGACTCCAGTCCGACTCGAATACGTAAATGCTGTCAAGGCTATGGTATACTGCCAAATCATGGCAAACAACTCTAAATCTCAATCCACAATAACAATATGAAACATGAATGAATATTATGGGTCGTGGTCTGCAGCCCACTAGCATATATGTTCGATCAGACTCTAAAGAAAGTAACAAGAGTCTAAACTGAATCAGGAAACATGATAACGTAAGAAAGCACGAAAGAATAACAACGTAATAATGATACCTGAATCCCACAAGCGGATCATCGCATCCGAAATCCATAAGAATCACAAATCCTCCGCCACCCAGAACTATTAGCTAACTCCATGCAACCGCTAAACCTGAGGAGATCATCAGGTCCTCGAGGACATAGCAGATACATAATATACATGTCTATCTAACAGTTTTATCATACGGGAGAAAATAAATAAAAAAAAAGGAACACGACAAATGACTACGAACACACGAACACTAGAACAACTACGTATAATTGAACGGCCGGATGAACGATACACGAGATCAATGGAAGAACCAAACCCTCATCCCGAGTGTGGACGCACGGGTTTGAATTAAGCACTAACCCTCGTCCCGAGTGTGGACTCTCTAGTTAGCTCATGGAAAGACACCCTCGTCCCGTGTGTGGGCTCTCTGGTGTAATTGGTCAACCCTCGTCCCGAGTATGGACTCTCTGGTGCCAATGATCACGACAAATACCCTCGTCCCGTGTGTGGACTCTCTGGTGCACCAAACAACCCTCGTCCCGAGTGTGGACTCTCTGGTTGTGCAAAACGATAATCAAGGCTATGGCAGTTCACTACACGCACTCGTTCTATGACACGACTCAAGCAAGGTACTAACGAGAAACTCCCAATGTGAAACACAAGGCCAAAACATGAACACGGCTATATGAAATGAAAACAGCTCCACAGAAAATAACACGAAAAGCACATGTCCATAAATAATCCAAAGACTGTAAAATGAAAGGAAATGCATGTAAGTAAAACTGTAGAGGGAGGCAAGGTATACTTGCCTGTGGTCCTTGCACAAACCATAGTCACAAGTTGAGGATGAGGGGATGCCGATCTAGGAGCTGTCAACCTATAACACATATCGCACCATGAACCGTGCACGAAAAGTATAAATCAATTCTAATGTTCTAGTTCTAAATTCATGGAATAGTGGCTAGTTGGGTTACTAATCTAATAATAATTAATTCTGAAATAATTCACTTAAAAATCTAATTTAACCTAATAATAATCTGAATATAATCTAAACATGCAAGTTTGGCCATCAAAAGTCATGTTTCCAATTTTGGAAACCATGACACGCAAATCGAGGCATGCCGTTGACTATTTAGTTAAACGCTATGAACTTTAGATTTTGAAAGTGCACCTTGGTAAATTTCAGCACCACGAGTGCGCTGGAATCAACCGTGCCGCAAAATCACGCTTTGGTCAAAAGATATCGCCGTTATGGCTAATCGTGACCAAACGGTGATCAACCGATCAATTCTGAGTTCAACAGAATAAATAAAATACTAAATGAACGAAATAATTTCTGGAAAAAATTTATGTCATAAATCTCTGTGTTATCTTTTCGAAACTTCAAACGGTTTCGTGATTTCGATTTCTGGTTCTCCCGAAATCTCGAGAACACCAAAACGTGTCAAGTTTTGGACAACCGACACTCTACGAATTTTCCAGAAATTTAGGAATAATATCTATGAAAATAAATTACATATTCAGAAAATTTACCTCAATACGAATCCAAAAAAAAAACGGCGCACGAAAATCACGTCGGAGTTGACGGCAGTCGTTTCGGGAAGTCGGAAACCCTAGATGAGTTCTCCCACAAAAAGCTGCTGAAATTTCTAGGTTTAACGAATATAATAATATATATATGAGAGAGAGTCGGTGGGCTGCTGGGCGCCGACAGGTGGGCCCAGTGCTGACTGTACAGCTGACTGCGCAGATGACTGTGTAATTAGTTAATTTAAATGCAGAAATCATTAAAAACTCATTTTAACTCCAAATAACTCCAAATAACTCCAAATAAATATCAGAAAATCCAGAAAATTGTAGAAAATTATAGAAAATACATTTAAACTTCTACAATATAAATAAAATTGTTCTACCTCATATTAGTCCTAAATGGACTCATAATAAATATTGGAAGCCTTTAAAATATATAAACTTTGATGAATAAATACTTAAATATTGCCAAAAATTATGGAAAAATTCTAGAAAATATAAAATAGCATAATGAACCCTAGAAAAATATTTGGGGTCAATATATTCTCATAGGCTTGCACAGTAAATTCTCATAGGCTTGCACAGTAAATTCAATAGCATAATGAACCTAGAAAAATATTTGGGGTCAATATATTCTCAAGCAAGGTACTAACGAGAAACTCCCAATGTGAAACACAAGGCCAAAACATGAACACGGCTATATGAAATGAAAACAGCTCCACAGAAAATAACACGAAAAGCACATGTCCATAAATAATCCAAAGACTGTAAAATGAAAGGAAATGCATGTAAGTAAAACTGTAGAGGGAGGCAAGGTATACTTGCCTGTGGTCCTTGCACAAACCATAGTCACAAGTTGAGGATGAGGGGATGCCGATCTAGGAGCTGTCAACCTATAACACATATCGCACCATGAACCGTGCACGAAAAGTATAAATCAATTCTAATGTTCTAGTTCTAAATTCATGGAATAGTGGCTAGTTGGGTTACTAATCTAATAATAATTAATTCTGAAATAATTCACTTAAAAATCTAATTTAACCTAATAATAATCTGATATAATCTAAACATGCAAGTTTGGCCATCAAAAGTCATGTTTCCAATTTTGGAAACCATGACACGCAAATCGAGGCGTGCCGTTGACTATTTAGTTAAACGCTATGAACTTTAGATTTTGAAAGTGCACCTTGGTAATTTCAGCACCACGAGTGCGCTGGAATCAACCGTGCCGCAAAATCACGCTTTGGTCAAAAGATATCGCCGTTATGGCTAATCGTGACCAAAACGGTGATCAACCGATCAATTCTGAGTTCAACAGAATAAATAAAATACTAAATGAACGAAATAATTTCTGGAAAAAATTTATGTCGTAAATCTCTGTGTTATCTTTTCGAAACTTCAAACGGTTCGTGATTTCGATTTCTGGTTCTCCCGAAATCTCGAGAACACCAAAACGTGTCAAGTTTTGGACAACCGACACTCTACGAATTTTCCAGAAATTTAGGAATAATATCTATGAAAATAAATTACATATTCAGAAAATTTACCTCAATACGAATCCAAAAAAAAAAACGGCGCACGAAAATCACGTCGGAGTTGACGGCAGTCGTTTCGGGAAGTCGGAAACCCTAGATGAGTTCTCCCACAAAAAGCTGCTGAAATTTCTAGGTTTAACGAATATAATAATATATATATATGAGAGAGAGTCGGTGGGCTGCTGGGCGCCGACAGGTGGGCCCAGTGCTGACTGTACAGCTGACTGTGCAGATGACTGTGTAATTAGTTAATTTAAATGCAGAAATCATTAAAAACTCATTTTAACTCCAAATAACTCCAAATAACTCCAAATAATATCAGAAAAATCCAGAAAATTGTAGAAAATTATAGAAATACATTTAAACTTCTACAATATAAATAAAATTGTTCTACCTCATATTAGTCCTAAATGGACTCATAATAAATATTGGAAGCCTTTAAAAATATATAAACTTTGATGAATAAATACTTAAATATTGCCAAAAATTATGGAAAAATTCTAGAAAATATAAAATAGCATAATGAACCCTAGAAAAATATTTGGGGTCAATATATTCTCATAGGCTTGCACAGTAAATTCTAGAAGTCTTAGAAAATAGGTTTTTCCTATATTTAATTATCTAAAAATTCCAGAAAAATTGTAGAAAAATACAGAAAATATATTTAACCTAATAGAGCCTAAAGAAAAATACTGGGTCTCAAAATAGTCAAAAATGGCCTCAAAATAAATTATGAAAGTCATTCATAAATATAAATCTTCATAGAATAAATATTTAAAAATATATAAAATGTCTAAAAATCATAATAAAATATAATATAGCTATAGAATGCATATAGACCCTATCCAGAGATCATGTGACCACAAGATGGTCATAACTCACCTGTGGGCTTAGTCACAACTCCAATGATCATAGAAAAATTAAATGTAAACTAATCAAATAAAATAAAAATATATCACAAATTTCGGAAAGAGGAGTTACACTCCTCCTCTCGGCGACTCCCTCTCCCCTCCGGCGACTCCCTCCCCCCCGGCGACTCCCTCCTCCCCCGGCGACCCCAACCCCCCCCCCCCCAAGCTCCTCCTCCTCCCCCAATCCGAGCTGCTCCTCCTTCTCTCCGGTAAACCCTAACACTCCTCCTCCTCCTCCTTCTCTCTCCCCCCCCCCCACACACACAGACATACACACACACACGGACACACACACGGACACACACACACACACATACACACACGGACACACACACAGCTATTGTGTGTGTTTTGAATCCATAGGTTCGATTTTGAGGCTCTTTTGAGTTCTCATTAGGAAGTTAGGATGGGTTTGATATCACCCATGGAGAAATTTCAAAAGTGGCTAGGATGGGTTTTTGCCCAATAGGATTAGTAGAGGGATACTAACATACTGTTAGTGCAATAGGCAGCGGCAGCGGCAACGGATGTAACAGATGTAACAAATACATGTATCACAGAGGAAGAGAGTGTGAGAAGTGTGAATGTATAGGAGAGTTACCTGTGTTAATAGGCAGCAACTTAATGGCAGGATGGGGTGTGACAGGTTTAGGGGCCATTAGACCTGTGCATTGGATGCACAGGAGAGTGCCCCATGGTCGAGTGCAGGTGTTTAGATGGGTTGGTTTATAGGAAACCATATGCATGTGTGGCCTGCAGTGCTTGGGTTGGCATGGTTTGTCTTGACAGATTTTGGCTTAGGCATTTGCCTTGTATTTGCTAGTAGCCACAGAGCAGTGGCCTTGGCTAGGCACTGCAGACAATAGGCATGAGGCAAGGAAAAGTAGAGTTTGCTTTGGCTACTGCATTGCCCTTGGCTCTACCACAGAGTAGTGACAGTAGCAGAGAACACCCTCCTTTTTGGTGATTGCCCAAGTGGCCATTGACTCGTGATACTAGGCCATAGGCATGGGGGTTAGCCTTAGTATCATGTATCAAAGGGTCTAATCTATAGGGTGTCTAGTATGTATCAGAGGCTTGGGGTCACTTGGTTAGTTGTATCAGAGTTTAGGGTATGGGTTGTAACCATAGGTGAATAGGGAGTTTTTGAGATACTCATTTGAGTATCAGTAAGTTTGGTATCCTTGTATGTTAGGATGTTAATAAGGTATATGCATATCAGGATAATATGGTATCAGATAATAGAATGTTAGTCTAGGTTCATGTGAGTGTTGGTGTGAGTGTTAGATTAGTGTAGTAGAGTTCAGAAGCCATGAAGGCAGCAGGACAGTAGCTTACCTTGGCCACAACTCATGGAGAGATGTGTGTCTCACTATATACAAATAAAGGAATATGTATGTGATAGGTAATTGCATATGTTTAATTCTTGAAGACAAATAAATGTATCACATATTCCAATTAATAGAGGGATACTAACAGTATGTTAGTGCAATAGGCAGCGACAACGGCTAGTTCCTATATATATGTGTTAGAGATAGATGTTAGGATATCTAGGATACATAAGATGTTAGAGGATACGTTTAGTATCCTAAGTTAGCCAGTTAATATGTTAGAGTTAAGATAGTATCATAGGATTCTGTCACGCCCCAGAACCAGAATACTGGAGAGCGGGGGAATGACTAAGCCAGCTACGTATTACGGGTAGATGAATACCGTATAATACGATCAATGTTGTCTAAAAGACGAGGGGGTGCATACTACATGAAAGTCTCGCTATGGTCACTTCACATCTATTGTCTCAATCATTCAAACAAGAAACGAAAATAGAGAACCTGAAAGATAAAGCAGTAAGGCGTCCCAAACGCTCAGTCAAAATGTCCTTGATGTCTGGCTTTACAAAACATAGCCAGATGATGTAGCAAAGTATACACAATTGTTTATCAGCTGCAGCCTGACTTTAGTTACAATTATGTAAAAGTAAGTATAAGATGATCCGACTAACATGTCGGTGCCAAACGGCAAAGTATAAAGTAAATAACAAAACGAACGGGGAGGTAAGGGACCCTCTCAAGTCCTCCTGCGATCATTCCTCTAGTATTGACCATCTTGGAGGTGGAAGTAAGCTGAGTCCTCGGAAACCGGCTCTAAATCTGGCCATGCAAAACCAGAGAGGTTAGACCTCTAATAGCAAGTACCGCAAGGAAGCACAATATGAGGAATAAGAACCAGTAATAAGAGAATATGATATATAGATCTCTGCTTGCTACTGGGATTCACATAACATCACGACACTTCGAACCAACTTTCCAACCAATAAGGACAGAAGTTGGCCCGTCATATCCTGACATTCTGATCATCTCAGTTAGTTAACAGAGTAGGTACAGTACACAAACAAGTCAACTTAAACGGCCATGCAACTACTACGGCTTGCTATGGTGAGTTCCAAGTTATCCTAAAATTATGCAATAAGGATTCCTCAGTTCTTACTATGTGCAAGCAAGGTTAGTCTATCCAATCAATCAATTGCGCCAATCATGAATTTGACGAGTCCCAGCGGGACACTCGTCATCAATATACAATATACAATAAATAATATAAGCAGATACCGCTTCCTGCCCGTGTGGCAGATTTGTAGTATCTGTGGGAACCAGCCGGCCTGTCGGGCACTAATAGTCCCAAAGAGGACTGCCATGTAAGAACTCGGAAATCCATTCTCTCCATGCAATCATTATTTTATTTAGCTTAGTAGCCTCTATGTTAAGTGAAATCCCATGTCGTGGATCATGGTCATTCAGAATGAGTACTTCCGTACAAAGTACGATATGTCCAACTCTACAACGATACCTGTGTGGTTAGATTGTAGGTCTTACATAGCATAATACAACAATTAAAACTAACCACGAAATAAATCATGCCTTGACCATAAAGTACACATGCTGCTTTTGTACAAAATAAATAAATTGAAGCCTGCATATGCCTGTATGCCAATATTCGGGATCGGCCAATCGATTACAATAGTTCATAATTAATATGAACGTGTCTCATTCATTCAATTCAATAAGACGACTAGCCAGTCTCTTAGTTCCAACTAGGAACGCATGATCAATTATTAGTCAAGGTCACAATCAATATCAATCAATGTCAATTCGAGACAAGAATCAGTCAAAAGGCATCATGGGCTAGAGTTCATGCGGCCAAAAAATTATTGCTTCATGCGGCTGAGTAAAACATGCATATGCGGCTAAGAAATAGACCCTATTCGGCTCGGAAAACTAAATCCATGCAGCTAAAATATCATGCGGCAACTGGAAGATAGGGCCTATGCGGCTCAAGTTTCATGCGGCCAGGGTCCGATCCTTATGCGGCTCAGAATAACGAATCCCATGCGGCTCAGAATAAGTGCAAGTCTATGCGGCTGAAAAGTAACACGATCTCATACGGCCGGGTAGAACTCGATTCATGCGGCTGGAAAACCAAAGCTTATGCGGCTAAGAGATGACAAGCCTTATGCGGTCAAAATAGGCGGCAGAGCCATGCGGCTCGAGAAACTTGGGTTCTATGCGGCTGAACAAAATGGATTTCATGCGGCTGGAACGAGATAGTCCCATGCGGCCACGAGAAGTTCATGCGGTTGCAAGATCCACGTGCTTATACGGCTCGGGATGCTCATGCGGCCAAGTTTATGTGGCTGAGGAGTTCAAGCTCAGCCATGCGGCTGGAAAGGCCACGCCTCATGCGGCTGGGATATGCATATGCGGCAGGAAATGCCATGCGGCCAGGGGACTTGCCGCATGAAAACTCATGCGGCCATGCACTGTTCTTCTTCTCCATTTCCGAAAACAGAACCATGGAAGCCATTGTTTCCAAGCTCTCCAAATCCTTCATTCCAAGCCCAAATCTGAACTTCCATAGGTCAAAATGGGGTAAACGAAATTCTCTACAACATGGAACCATCAAAACTTGAAAAATAACAAAGTTACTAGATCAAAACCCAAAAAATCCGAAAATGTATTAGACTTAGATCTACATGAAATGAGCCATAGAAATTGAAAATGCTAAGTACTAAAGTATCTAAGAATCTTGAGAGGAAGACAATGAAGCAACAAAAATAGAGATCCATCAAGAAGCAAGTTGGCACTTGCCTATGCGGCTGGGTGGGTGGGGGAGAGTTTATGAGGAAGAAGAAGAGTAATGGTAAAGTAATAAAGAGAGAGAAAGGGAATGGGGCTTTAAATGAAGAAGTGGTGGTAGGTGGGGAGTTGGGTTCATGTTGAACCATCCAAGGCCGAAAAATAAACCAACTCGGGCCGAACCCAAAAGCAAAGCAGAAAGTAAAATGCAGAAAGATAATTAGCGAGAAATTAAAGGAATTTAAATACAGAATAATATATGATAAATATTAAATAAATACATTCCAACAGTACATGTATTTAAAATACGTATTCTGGGAACGGAAAGTGACATCTCTACCCTCCTTAGAAAAATTTTGTCCTCGAAATTTCAAATCCAAGCATGATAGAAACATCAGAGCTAAACTAATCTAAGTATAAGCAATTTGAGTAAGCAATCATTCTACAATGCCAATAGCAAGTAACATATCTATGTTTAACTATCGACGACACCAAGCAATTCTACTCATAAGGTGACGAGCATGAGGAGTTAAGACAATCAAGGTATACAGAAAGAGATATACCTTATGAGTCAAATAGGTACGGATACCGTGATCGGATTTCATCCTCACGTTCCCACGTTGACTCCCCTAAAGAGTGATGACCCCAAGCAACCCGGACAAGGCTAATTGTTCAGTTCTTGAGTATCTTCTCTCTTCGGTCCAAAATAGACACATGCTGTTCCTCGTAAGACAGGTTGGTACCAACAACCAGCTCAGAATGATCAAGGATATGGCTTGGGTTCGATATATACCTACATAACTGAGATACATGGAACACGTCATGCACCTCTTGTAACGATGGTGGAAGGGATAAACGATAAGCAACATCGCCTATCCGATCAAGGATAACAAACAGGCCCACGTACCGCAGACTCAACTTCCCACGAACGCCAAATCTAATGACCCTACGGGTAGGTGAGATCCGTAAGAACACGTGGTCCCCAACGGAAAACTCTAGCGGCCTACGATGCTGGTCCGCCCAATGACGATGCCGATCCTGCGTAACTCGAAGTCGCTCTCTAATTCCATTGACCACTTCAACTGTCTGGACAATCATTTTCGGGCCTAACATCTTTCTATCCCCGATATCATCATATGCCAGTGGCGACCTACACTTCTTACCATATAGTGCTTCAAATCGTGCCATCTAGATACTGGCTTGATAACTGTTGTTGTATGAGAATTCGACTAAGTGCAAGTGGCTCTCCCAAGATCCTCCAAAATCTAGAGTGCAAGCTCGCAACATGTCTTCCAAAGTCTGAATTGTTCTTTCTGATTGTCCGTCTGTCTGGGGATGGTAAGCCGTGCTAAATCTTAACTTGGTACCCAGGCTATGATGTCAGCTCTTCCAAAAATGTGATATAAAACGGGTATCTCTGTCTGACACAATACTGACAAGGACTCCATGATGTCTGACTATCTGCTGCATATACAACTCTGCCAACTTTTTTGTAGATTGCCCTACTCTGAAAGGAAGAAAGTGTGCCACATTTGTAAGCCGATCTACTATCACCCAAATAGCATCTTTACCACTTGGTGATCTCGGTAAACCGGTCACAAAGTCCATTGTAATATGTTCCCATTTCCATTTCGAAATAGGAAGCGGTTGTAATATCCCAGCTGGCCTCTGCTGTTCTGCCTTCACTTGCTGACATACCAAGCAACGGGAAACAAATCTAGCTATCTCCCTCTTCATTCCGTTCCACCAGAAGTGCTGCTTGATATCTTGGTACATCTTAGTCCCTCCAGGGTGTATAGAATACTGAGAACTGTGAGCTTCTGTCATAACCTCCTGTCTGATATCTCTATTAGGCACACATAGACGCAATCTAAACCTAAGTGTACCATCTTTATGAATTTTCATCTCCTTCCTGAGTCCTGACTCACATTCTGCCCTAAGCTTCTGAATCCTTGGGTCCTGTGCCTGAGCTGCCTTGATCCTATCTATCAAGTCAGATTGAACTTGTAGACTTATTAGAACTCCTACATCACTAGGAAGTATAACTTCGATGTCCATCTCCTGAAGGTCTTCTAAGATATGCCTCTGTGTTGTCAACATAAATATGCCGTCTCTCCTGCTGAGAGCGTCTGCTACCACATTAGCCTTGCCTGGATGATACTGAAGCTCTACGTCGTAATCCTTGATCAACTCCAACCATCTTCTCTGCCTCATGTTCAGCTCCTTCTGATTAAAGATGTACTTCAGACTTTTGTGGTCTGTGTACATGTCCACTCGATCACTATATAAGTAATGCCTCCATAGCTTCAAAGCAAATACTACTGCCGCCAACTCCAAATCATGAGTTGGGTAATTCTTTTCGTGGTCTCGAAGTTGCCTAGATGCATATGCTATCACCTTCCTATGTTACAACTTCTGCTTCAAGTTCTCAAATGATGCCTGACATTCTGCCGACCAGACGAATGGTACATCCTTTCGTGTCAAGCGGGTCATGGGTGTTGAAAGTCTTGTAAAGTCTGCTACGAATCTCCTGTAATATCCTGCCAATCCTAAGAAACTCCGCACATCTGCTACGGTCTTGGGTACTGGCCAACTCTCTACTGTTTCTACCTTCTTGGGATCCACTGCTACTCCAGTTCCTGATATAATGTGACCCAAGAATGAAATGTGATTCGTCCAGAACTCACACTTGCTGAGCTTGGCATACAACTGGTTCTCTCTCATAACCTGTAACACTGTCCTGAGGTGGTCTTCATGCTCCTCTTCACTAGCAGAGTATACGAGAATGTCGTCAAGAAACATAACGACAAACTGATCTAAGTACGGCATAAAGATGCGGTTCATCAAATCCATAAATATTGCTGGAGCATTGGTCAAACCAAACGGCATTACCAAGAATTCATAATGCCTATACTTCGAACTAAATGCTGTCTTGGGAATATCCTCCTTCTGAACCCTCACTTGATGATACCCTGAACGAAGATCTATCTTGGAGAAAACTCTAGCTCTGCTCAACTGATCAAACAATTCATCGATCCTGGGTAGTGGGTACTTGTTATTTACTGTGGCCGCGTTGAGCTTTCTGTAATCGATGCACAATCTGGATGACCCATCCTTCTTCCCCACAAATACCACTGGTGCTGTCCATGGTGATATGCTAGCTTGGATAAACTTTTTCTCCTTCAATTCCTCTATGTGCTGATATACCTTGGCCTGTTCTGAATTCGCCATTCTATAAACTCGATCTGATATCGGTTTAGTTCCAGGTGCCAATTATATACTGAACTCAATATCCCTAACCGGTGGTAGACCTAGAAGTTCTTCAGAAAATACGTCTAGAAACTCTTCAAGTACCTTCGGAACCTGAACTTCTTCCATTGCCGTTACTACCCCATGCTCTTGGTGAGTTGCCACTGTTCTGACTAAGGTGAATCTCTTCATGCCTGGAATATCAAAAGATACACTCCCTCTACGACAATCTATTGTCGCATGACCGTCTTTCAGCCAGTCCATGCCTAAGATAACGTCGAAATTTCCAACAGAAAATTCTATCAACCGGGCGGGTAAGAAATGCCCGCAAACTACAATACTACATGCTAGAATAACTCTACTAACTCCTACGAGCCCATTACCAGTGAGTATATTTAACCTCCCTGGCAATGCCTCGAATTCCATTCCTAGTCGTGTTGCAAATTGTGCAGATATAAATGAGTGTGATGCTCCCGAATCAAGCAATGCATCTGCGGGATATGAGGCGACGAGAATGTTACCTGCCACAACATCTCTCGATGCTAATGCCTCTTCCAAGGACAGAGTGAATGCCTGCCCTCAACCTCCTTGTTGGTTCCTATGTTGCGGCCTAGCCTAGTGCTGCTGTTGGCCCCTGCCTTGATGATGCTGGAGTGGTCTATGCTGGTGTTACTGCATCGGCGGTCCCTGCTGCCAAAATATCTGAGCTTGCGATATGAACGGGTGCTGTGCCAACGGTCTCACTGCCACCGCTGGTCCTCGATACTGGCCTGTCCCTGGTGCTGGCAGAGCAGGAAATTGTTGCACTGGTCCTCCTGACCTCGAATTTATGGGACAGGTGGTAACCCGATGATCTGGATTTCCACATATCAAACACAGTCCGTTCAATGTCCGACACATATCTCTAGTGTGCCCTACCTTTCCACAATAAGTGCAGCCCGCTGGGGGTTACTGGTTCTTCCTCTGTTGCTGTTGCTGCTGCTGCTTTGGTGGTGCTGGCCCTCGTATTGCCACATCGTGGATGCGAATGCCAAGGGGTGGTGCTGTTGCTCGGGGCTCTACTCCCCCTCCTCCTTCAATCTGACTGTGGGATCTCTTCTGACCACCAGTCCTTGCCGTGATCCTCTGAATGGTGATCTCATGCCTTCGGGTTGCCGTCAATACCTCATCGAAAGTCTGGTAATTGTGCCCCTCTATCAATTACAATAGCTCAAGATGAAACCCTTGCTGGAACCTCATAGCCCTCTGGCTCTCGGTTGCTACCATCTCCGGGGCGAACCTACTCAATCTGCAGAACTCCGCTGCATAAGCATCTACCGTCTTGCCGGCCTGCTTGAGGTTGATAAACTTCTATTGCAGCTCAAACTGTGCCACAACTCCATAGTACATCGTCTTGAATCTTGCAGTAAAGTCGTCCCAAGCAACAGGACGTCTGATGCCCACTTTTTCTTATTCCCACCAATCACGTGCGAGATCCTGAAGTAACAACTTCACTTGATCCACATGTTCTTCTGCCGGCACCTTAGCTGCTTTCAGAATAGCCTCAATATCCTTAAGCCACGCATCTGCTGAGATGGCATCTTCCGTGCCCTCGAAACGGCAGGGGTTGTACTTACAAAACCTGGTTGATGCTCCTGAATCTGCGCTTGCCCCTCTATCCAATGCCGTCTGCAATCCTTGGTTGAGGAGTACATTCTGCTCTTGTAACTGAGCGTGCATGCGCTGCTGGACTAACATCTGGTGTTGCTGAGTAGCCATCATCCCTCTCATGATCTCCAGAAGGGCTGGTGTGTCCACTTCCACAGGGGTAGGTAGAACTATTGGTAGTGTAGGAACCTCTGGATACTGCGGTCCAGCTGCTGGTTCCACTATCACTTCTTCTTGGATAGTCTCTTGAGGTAGTTCCGGCCCTTGTTGCTGACCAACCTGGTCAGGTTGCCCATGCTGCACTTGTTGTTGCTGTCCAGTTCTGACAAATGCGGACGAGGTGCCCCTAAGAAAAGGGACAAGAGAACAATCAAACGATCGGGCAGGGAAGATCAATGAAGTCCAAGGATACCGGAAGGTCAAGCTAGGGTCGAGAATCAACGAATCATGAGATCAAGGGGAAACATATATGATTGAGACATCCTATAAATTAAAACACCCCACAAGTCTGAAATCAGACCTGCATGGGCCACCACTAAAACCTTGTCACCCCCCAGAACCAGAATACTGGAGAGCAGGAGAATGACTTAGCCAGCTACGTATTACGGGTAGATGAATACCGTATAATACGATCAATGCTGTCTAAAAGACGAGGGGGTGCATACTACATGAAAGTCTCGCTATGGTCACTTCACATCTATTGTCTCAATCATTCAAACAAGAAACGAAAATAGAGAACATGTAAGATAAAGCAGTAAGGCGTCCCAAACGCTCAGTCAAAATGTCCTTGATGTCTGGCTTTACAAAACATAGCCAGATGATGTAGCAAAGTATACACAATTGTTTATCAGCTGCAGCCTGACTTTAGTTACAATTATGTAAAAGTAAGTACAAGATGATCTGACTAACATGTCGGTGCCAAACGGCAAAGTATAAAGTAAATAACAAAACGAACGGGGAGGTAAGGGACCCACTCAAGTCCTCCTGCGATCATTCCTCTAGTATTGACCATCATGGAGGTAGAAGTAAGCTGAGTCCTCGGGAACCGGCTCTAAATTTGGCCATGCAAAACCAGAGAGGTTAGACCTCTAATAGCAAGTACCGCAAGGAAGCACAATATGAGGAATAAGAACCAGTAATAAGAAAATATGATATATAGATCTCTGCTTGCTACTGGGATTCACATAATATCACGACACTTCGAACCAACTTTCCAACCAAATAAGGACAGAAGTTGGCCCGTCATATCCTGACATTCTGATCATCTCAGTTAGTTAACAGAGTAGGTACAGTACACAAACAAGTCAACTTAAACGGCCATGCAACTACTACGGCTTGCTACGATGAGTTCCAAGTTATCCTAGAATTATGCAATAAGGATTCCTCAGTTCTTACTATGTGCAAGCAAGGTTAGTCTATCCTATCAATCAATTGCGCCAATCATGAATTTGACGAGTTCCAGCGGGACGCTCGTCATTAATATACAATATACAATAAATAATATAAGTAGATACCGCTTCCTGCCCGTGTGGCAGATTTGTAGTATCTGTGGGAACCAGTCGGCCTGTCGGGCACTAATAGTCCCAAAGGGGCTGCCATGTAAGAACTCGAAAATCCATTCTCTCCATGCAATCATTATTTTATTTAACTTAGTAGCCTCTATGTTAAGTGAAATCCCATGCCGTGGATCATGGTCATTCAGAATGAGTACTTCCGTACAAAGTACGATATGCCCAACTCTACAACGATACCTGTGTGGTTAGATTGTAGGTCTTACATAGCGTAATGCAACAATTAAAACTAACGACGAAATAAATCATGTCTTGACCATAAAGTACACATGCTACTTTTGTAAAAAAATAAATAAATTGAAGCCTGCATATGCCTGTATGCCAATATTCGGGATCGGCCAATCGATTACAATAGTTCATAATTAATATGAACGTGTCTCATTCATTCAATTCAATAAGACGACTAGCCAGTCTCTTAGTTCCAACTAGGAACGCATGATCAATTATTAGTCAAGGTCATAATCAATATCAATCAATGTCAATTCGAGACAAGAATCAGTCAAAAGGCATCATGGGCTAGAGTTCATGCGGCCGAAAAATTATTGCTTCATGCGGCTGAGTAAAACATGCATATGCGGCTAAGAAATAGACCCTATGCGGCTCGGAAACTAAATCCATGCGGCTAAAATATCATGCGACAACTGGAAGACAGGGCCTATACGGCTCAAGTTTCATGCGGCCAGGGTCCGATCCATATGCGGCTCAGAATAACGAATCCCATGCGGCTGAGAATAAGTGCAAGTCTATGCGGCTGAAAAGGAACACGATCTCATACGGCCGGGTAGAACTCGACTCATGCGGCTGGAAAACCAAAGCTTATACGGCTAAGAGATGACAAGCCTTATGCGGTCAAAATAGGTGGCAGAGCCATGCGGCTCGAGAAACTTGGGTTCTATGCGGCTGAACAAAAAGGATTTCATGCGGCTGGAACGAGATAGTCCCATACGGCCACGAGAAGTTCATGCGGTTGCAAGATCCACGCGCTTATGCGGCTCGGGATGCTTATGCGGCCAAGTTTATGTGGCTGAGGAGTTCAAGCTCAGCCATACGGCTGGAAAGGCCATGCCTCATGCGGCTGGGAAATGCATATGCGGCAGGAAATGCCATGCGGCCAGGGGACTTGCCGCATGAAAACTCATGCGGCCAAGCACTGTTCTTCTTCTCCATTTCCGAGAACAGAACCATGGAAGCCATTGTTTCCAAGCTCTCCAAATCCTTCATTCCAAGCCCAAATCTGAACTTCCATAGGTCAAAATAGGGTAGAACGAAATTCTCTACAACATGGAACCATCAAAACTTGAAAAATAACAAAGTTACTAGATCAAAACCCAAGAAATCTGAAAATGTATTAGACTTAGATCTACATGAAATGAGCCATGGAAATTGAAAATGCTAAGTACTAAAGTATCTAAGAATCTTGAGAGGAAGACAATGGAGCAACAAAAATGGAGATCCATCAAGAAGTAAGTTGGCACTTGCCTATGCGGCTGGGTGGGTGGGGGAGAGTTTATGAGGAAGAAGAAGAGTAATGGTGAAGTAATGAAGAGAGAGAAAGGAAATGGGGCTTTAAATGAAGGAGTGGTGGTAGGTGGGAAGTTGGGTTCATGTTGAACCATCCAAGGCCGGAAAATAAACTAACTCGGGCCGAACCCAAAAGCAAAGCAGAAAGTAAAATGCAGAAAGATAATTAGCGGAAAATTAAAGAAATTTAAATACAGAACAATACATGATAAATATTAAATAAATACATTCCAACAGTACATGTATTTAAAATACGTATTCTGGGAACGAGAAGTGACAGATTCTAAGTAGTATCTTAGGATATTGGTTGATATTATATTCAAGTCTTGTCAATAATGTCTTCCACTTTGTCATGGGGTCTTAGATATCGGTTGTATGTGACATTATATATATATGGTCTGGCGATATCGAAACGAATCTAGTGTGTCTGAATGAGATATCGGTTGTAGGTGACATTATATTCATGGGGTCTACTTGACTTTGTCATGGGGTCTTAGATATCGGTTGTAGGTGACATTATATTCAAGTCTTAAAAATTGATGTTAATTAAGACAATTTTCAACTTGACCCTGGCGATATCGAAACAAATCTAGTGTGTCTGAATGAGATTGGCATCAGTAAGAATCGATAGCGTATGTGTACACGTTGGATGCACAAGAACTTATGTGCGATATAGCATGGTTATTAGTAACTGTCCGCTACTAATGTGTGTCCCATAATAAGACATAATATACGAATTTGTGCCTATTGGATAATGTGTGTCCATCTTTGCAGAATTATTTCCAAATGGATATGAATTACTACTTGCGGAATCGTTCATGGATGTACAATCGTCGTCCTGATGATATGTGTGATGTGCGGGATGAATACATAGCGCGAGTAGAGCAGTTCCTGCAGTTTGCTAAGGCATTCCTTCAGTACATGGACGACACCAAAATTAAGTGTCCGTGTGTGAAATGTCATAACGTGAAATATTATCCAGAAGTGGAAGTGACATACCATTTGTACTCGAAGGGTTTCACGCCAAATTACTATCAGTGGACCGCACACGGAGAACTTGTGTCTTTAGCATCAGAGCCGGAGCCTTATGTTGAGCCGTATATGCATGCGGGACCTAATTTTATTTCAGATAATCATGCATACGACGACGGGTGCGTGAACATGGTTTTCGATGCTGCGGGGCCTAGTTTCGTTCATGATGCAGCTGAGGAGGCACCGAATGTCGATGCTGCAAAGTTCATAGAGTTGCTGGAGAATGCAAGGACTCTATTGTATCCTGGTTGTGAGGATCATTCACCATTGGAGGTGGTTACAAGACTGTTGAGCATTAAGTCAGATTTTAACATGTCGCAAGAATGCTACAACCGAGTGTTGGAGTTGATTATAGAGATCTTGTCGGCGGGTGCTAAGTTACCTAAAGACTTCTATCGGTCTAAGAGGATGGGGAGATCGCTCTGGATGGGATACGAGAAAATTGATTCTTGTCACAATGGGTGCATGCTGTACTACAAAGATGACAAGGACGCAGATGTGTGCAGATTTTGTGGTGCTGATCGCTATAAGACAACTAGTACAGGAAGGTCTACCGGTGCAAGAAGACCGACCGATTCAATGCACTACTTGTCTTTAATGCCGCGGTTGCAAAGATTATTTATGGTGAAAGAGACGGCCAAAAATATGAGTTGGCACATGCGAGAACAGATTGAAGGAGTGTTGGATCACCCATCCGATGGAGAAGCGTGGAAGCACTTTGATCGAGTGTATCCTGATTTTGCTTCAGATCCGCGTAATGTCAGGTTGGGACTATTTTCTGACGGTTTTACTACTTTTGGTCTTTCGGGATCCCAGTATTCGTGCTGGCCTGTGATTGTCACTCTGTATAACCTACCGCCTTGGATGTGCATGAAGACTCAGTACATGTTTCTAACCGTTATAATTCCTGGTCCGAACAATTCCAAGAGGAACATTGATGTGTACTTACAGCCTTTGATAGATGAGTTGAATAAGTTATGGGAAGTAGGCGCTAACACGTACGATGTTTCCAGGAAGCAAAATTTTCAGATGAAGGCAACCCTTATGTGGACCATCAACGACTTTTCGGCCTATAGAATGTTATCTGGATGGAGCACTCATGGCCGTCTTTCATGTCCGTATTGCATAGACCGTAGTAAGGCTTTCTGCTTGAAACACGGAGGAAAACCGTGCTTCTTTGATTGTCATCGGCAATTTCTGTCAAAAGATCATCCGTTCAGAAGGAACAGGAATGCATTCCGTGTCGGCATTGTAGAGAAGGGTGATCCACCACCAAGGTGGTGCGGAGCCACAATATGGGAGGAGGTTAGAGATTTTTCAAGTGCTATCGAAGATCCTACAACTGGGTACAAGTGCGATGGATTTGGTAGAGATCATAACTGGACAAAGAGGAGCATATTCTGGGATCTGCCATACTGGAGTACCAATCTGATCAGACATAATCTTGATGTCATGCATATTGAGAAGAATGTGTTTGATAACATAATTAATACTGTGATGGACGTAAAGGGAAAAATAAAAGACAATCCCAATGCCAGGTTGGACTTAGAAGAAATATGCAAACGCCCTGCGTTGCATTTGATAGAGCAGAATGGAAAACAGTTCTTGCCGAAGTCAATTTTCTCGCTGGACAAGGAGGATAAAGTGAGACTTTGTCGGTGGATCCAGGTCCTAAAATTTTCAGACGGATATATGTCAAATCTGAGAAGATGTGTCGATCCGAAGAAAAACAAATTGACGGGTATGAAGAGCCACGACTGTCACGTATTCATGGAGAGGTTAATTTCGATTGCATTTCGGGAATTCTTACCGCAGGCAGTTTGGGATCCATTGACGGAGCTTAGCATATTCTTCAGGGATTTTTGTTCTAAAAAATTGCTCGTTGATCGTCTAGAAAAGCAAGAGAAGGACATTGCGGTAACACTGTGCAAGCTAAAGAGGGTGTTTCCTCCTGGATTCTTCGACTCTATGGAGCATTTGTCGATTCATCTATCCTATGAGACACGTGTTGGTGGACCCGTCGAATATCGATGGATGTACCCATTAGAGCGATATTTGAATCACCTAAAAAGAAAGGTAAAAAATAAGGCACGGGTCGAGGGTTCTATTTGTGAAGCCTATGTTCTCGAGGAGATTACAAACTTTTGTTCGATGTATTTCAAGCCTCATGTTGCAACTAATAGAATGAGAGCTTCCAGAAACGACGACGGAGATCATGAATGTAATGATACAATACTGAAGGTATTCAATGCTCCAGGAAAGTCATCGGGTAAAATAAAAAAGAGATATCTGAACGATGATGAGCTAAGGGCTACTCAGGTGTATGTATTACTCAACTGCGATGAGGAGAAAGTAGAGAAACTGGAGGGGTAAGTAATTAATACGTCTACATTATTTTAATAGTGTTGATTATTATACTATTATATTAATTGAACATTGTTGTTTTCAGTATATTTAATGATGATGTGAGGTCAGGTAGGCCACACATAACAGAAGAACTATAACAAGAAATGAGGCGTTATTTTCCAGCATCGTTGAGTGCATATGTAAGACTTGAGAACTCTGTAATTATATTTCTGTATATGCACTTGATTGAGAATGAGCTTAATTTCTTTTTTTGTGGTATTTAGGTCGATCGTCCATACGCAAGACTTGAGAATGAGTCTATTAGAACGCTAGCCAAGGGACCAATTTATGCTGCAAAAATATGACCAAGCTACTGTATTAATGGGTTTAGATTCAAGTCAACAACTTGCTCGATCAGAGACAACTTTGTGGATCTCGACTCCACCAAAAACAGCTGTTTGTGTATCAGATCTTCGAACTACAAAGATGTTGATGCGGGCAACGATTTCTATGGCGTGCTACGGGAGATCGTGGAGCTGACATATAGTTATGGAATAGAGCCTGCTAAGATTGTGTTATTTAGGTGTGATTGGTTCGATCCGATTGAAGGTCAAGGTTGGAAAGTAGACAAGCATGGTCTTGTGGATATAAACTATCGGCATCGATATCAAGCCTATGAACCATTTGTCCTATCAAGTCAGGCTCAGCTCGTGTACTTCACAAGTTATCCTAAACGGGGAACAACAAGGTCGGACTGGTGGGCAGTATGCAAAACCAAAGCTAGAAATACCTTTGAGGTTGACGATATAGCTTATCAAGAGGATGAACTACCTCTTGTAACAAATATTATAGAAGTGGACACGACGAAAGTTCCTCATTACACATCTAATTGTGTAGAAGAAGTAGAATTATCTGAAGAGGAAGATGCAGATGAAAGTGAAGATGTAGAGGAGGAAGAAGAAGAAGAAGATGAGCTAAACGAACTAGATGAATTTTCAGAAGAGGATTAAATCTGTTCGTTTATTTTATCATCATATTTGACACTTTAGTGACACTTTTATCATATAAATATGTGACACTTTAGTGACACTTTTATCTGTGACTATGATATTTTTCAAAAATCTGTGATGTCTATCATATAAATATGTATTTTTGTTTTATTGTCATATGTTATTATCAGGTATGACTAGACCATCTGGACGACGCGGAGGATTTTATATTAGACAGTCCCGTCTGCCTCGGGCTGGGGATGGAGATTCCGTACCCTCATCCTCATCTCCGAGTACGCCATTGTAACGTTCTGTTCCCGGTCCATTACCGGGACAGGGCAGTTCCAGCAGGTTGGCGACTCCTCTCTCGTCGTCCAGCGTTTCTAATCCCGCATCCAGCATTCCTGATCTCGCGTCCAGCATTTCTGATCCCGCATCCAGCATTCCTCCTGCCGACGGCTCCATGGGGTGAGCCGACGCCGAGCATATGGAGGACGGCGATCAGACTGATCCTGTCCAGGCAGAAGGTGAGAGCGACCCTCCATGCGCTCCCCCGGGCGAGACGCGTATGGAGATTTGGACGGACGGGCCTACAAAGTAAGTTAATTAGTTAATATATATTTCTCAAATGATTATATGTACATATATATTCATAAAAATTATTATTGTATAGATATCGGCCTCCTGCAGTACAGAGACAGCTGGGGGTATTTCTGAGGCAGAACTATGGTGAGCCTTGGATTAACTACTCAGATGCTCCCGCAGATAGGAAGGCCTTTTGGTTCGCCCACTTCAAGGTAAAAAATTTGTTTATTTTTAAATTTTAATAATCATTTGTGTATATTATACAACTTTTCTATTTTACTTCTTGTACATGACCTATTTCTATCCACCACACCGGACGACAAAGATCGAGGCCCAATTTTCTGCCGTCGCAGGCAAGCTCATCCGTGATGCGATCCACGACCAGAAGTCTCGCAATCGCTCCGGAAAGCCGATCCATGGTTGGATCACGCTAGAGCAGTGGATTGCGATGAAGGCTAGATTCGGCGAGCCAAGGTACCAGGAGCGGTCTGACAAGGCCAAGGTGGCGCGGTCGAGTGCCGGTAAGTGGTGTGGTGGCTCCATTCTGATGACGGAGCATTTTCGTCGTCTGGTACGTTTCCTATGACGGACATTATTTTATATATAGTTGGATAGAATGTTTAATACTAATAATAGATAATATATTTTAACAGGTAAAAAAGGGTGAGGACCCCAACATGGTGACCGTCTTCCTGGTCACCCATCGGAGGGCTGGAGAGTTCATTGACGAAGAGGGCGACGCAGGCATATGTACGTTCTATTCTTTATATTAATTTACTATAATTTAGAAAACAGGAAAATAGATATCAATATAGACTTTAGCAAACACTTATACGTTAGCAAACATTGTTCTAGGTCGAGTTTGTTCGGCTACAAGAGAAGGCGGCTGCTGCTGCTAGTGTGCCAGCAGAGGGAGGGGCTAGTACTTCTTCCCAGCCGCCTACAGCTCCATCGCCGGACGAGCTCTGGATGACCGCCATTGGCGGTCTTCAGAAGGGTACGTACTACGGTACGGTATCCTACGGCGCCTATTTGGCTTCAGAGTCATCCCGGGCCCCCTCTGTCAGTGCGCAGTCTCCAGATTCGCAGGCATCATCACGAGCGCAGGATGTGTGCAGACAGCTCCACGAGCTGCGTCACGAGTTGCAGCAGCATATTTCTGAGGCAGCTGGGGTAGAGCGACGATCCGACGATCCGATGATCACCGGACGATTTGATGCGGTCGAGCGCAGTATACAGGAGTTGTTGAGTCTGCAGCAGGCTACAGCTGCCAGCTTGCACACGCTCACCGAGTCTACGCAGCGCACAGAGCGTAGACAGGTCGAGCTGGAGGGATCGCAGAGGACCGTGACTGCCTCACTCACCCAGCTACATACTTCTCTTGAGGAGAGTACTCAGAGGATGGTGAGTACCCTTGCTGCGCATGGTGACCGACTGCGAGAGCTGGAGCAGATACGTCTTTCCGGTCCATCGACGGCGCCGACTCCAGACGTTGCACTGCCTCCTACTGCCCCTACGGTGCAGCTCACACAGGAGCAGTATGAGTACATGCTATCCCAGATGCGCGACAGGGGTCCTCTGTGATCCAGTAGATTTTTTTTATCATCTTTGTATGTATTGGCCCTATGGGCCCATTGACCGTTCTGTACACTGATTTTCATTCTTATTTTCCCTCCATTGTGGACATGTATGTTTGTTGGATATTTACTTCGTGATATTTACTTTGTTGGTATTTTCATTGTGATATTTACTTTGTGATATTTACTTTGTGATATCTGCGACGGGAATGACAAATATACCTACGCTGGGTTATAAGCGATGATCTGATATACAAAGGAGGTGCTGCCCAAATTTTAAAAAAATATAATGTGTATTTTTGTGATGATGTGTGTCTGTGTTTACAGTGTATGTGAAATGCAGTGTTCGGAACCATCGACAGTTTCGATTACTGTTGTATATTTTATCTTGGACAGAAAGAGCAATTGTTCAGGGTGTACTTCTGAGAGCTTTATTTTCACATCCTTCACTCTCTCGGGACATCGTACAGGATCCCGAGAAGGTGAAGGACGTGAAGAGGAAGCTCTGAGAAGTGCACCCTGAACTGTTGCTCTTTTTATCCAAGATAAAACATAGAACAGTAAGCAAAACTGTCGATGGTTCGAACACTGCACTTCACACACACTGTAAACACAGACACACAGCATAACAAAAATACACATTATATTTTTTTAAATATTTTTTTTATTATTCTGCGACGTATAGCGACGGATAGCGACGTACAGGTACGTCGCTAAATAACGCCGTTGCGTCGCTAACCATCGCAATCCGTCGCTTCACTGTAGAATACTGACGTCGCTAATACGTCGCTGTACGTCGCTAAGATGCTGACGTGGCAGGCATGCCATGTCATCACATAAATATAACTGGACGTCGCTAATACGTCGTACTATGTCGCTAATTTTGCGACGTCAATGTTCGTCGCCCTCTGTCGCTAATTTTGTGACGACACAGCGACATAGTGGTGACGTCGCAAACAGCGACGTAGGGCGACGAATGTGTCATCTGCGACTAGGTTTTTCGCGACCTTCATTTTTCGTCGCTAAATACGTCGCTAAATAACTTTAGCGACGTATATGCCTTAATTAGCGACGTATCTGAACGTCGCTAATTTGGCTTATTTTTGTAGTGGACCTTATCTATGAAGGATTTGGGTGCAGTGAATTACATTTCTAGAATAAAAATCAGCCGAGAGAGAGAAAAAGAGAGTCAAAGTTGTTGTGGTTGTCCCTAAAGAAGTACATTCATCGGGTACTTTATCATATCGGGAAGGAAGGGTCGAAAAAAGTGAGCACACCACTTGAAGCTCACCGCAGAGCAATGTCCATCAACCGAGGACGAAAAAGAAGATATAAAAAAGTTCCATATGCTTCAAATGTGGCGAGTCTCATGTATGTCTCTGTGTATACAAGGCCAGATAATGCTCATGTAGTTTGTATAGTTAGCAGGTATCTCTCCAATCCGGAGAGAATACATTAGAGTGTGATCAAGTGGATTCTTCGTTACCTTCAGGAAACTACTGATTGAAAGCTTTCCTTCAAGGGTGACGAGCCAAAGTTGATTAGATATTCTGATGCTGATATGGCTGGGGATGTGGATATCAGGAAATTGACTTTGAACTATGCATGATGTTTGGTGGTGGAACGATTTCGTGGTATTTGCGGTTGCAGAACTGTGTTGCCTTGTCTACGACAGAGGCAGAGTTCATCGCGACGACAGAAGCTTGCAAAAGATTGTTATGGATGAAGAAGTTCCTACAAGAAATAAGGCTTAAGAAAGAGCAGTATATTTTTCTTTGCGATAGCGAGAGTGTTATTTATCTTGGGAAGAACTCGACATTTTATAGTCGGTCCAAGCATATTGCAATCCAGTATCACTAGATATGGGATGTGCTTGAGGCAAAGTACGCGGTGCTTAAGAAGGTCCATATAGAGGACAATAGAGCAGATATACTCACGAAAGTTCTACCAAGAAAAAATTTGAGTGTTGCAGGAGGATTGTTGGAATGATGAACTTCGTCACCTAGTTGAAAAGGAAAAGATTTGTTGGTGTTGGATGGGGTTTCCAACCTATGTGGAGAACACACCGAAGTGTGACGAGCGTCATTCATGTGTCAAAAAAGCTCGGAAAGTCGAAGGCAATAAAGGAGGCAAATTTCAACGCATGTAAAAATGTTGGAAAACAACATGCAATATCAGCGGAACGACGATACACCGCGGTATACCTGAAAATGGTGAACATTATTCCAGAAAGTTTCTGGCTCGCAAACACCAATTTTTCGGTATATTATTGTATACCACTGGCATACTAATGTCGGGGCTGAAGCCAAAAAATGATGTTTTATCAACACTGTTGGATCTAAATCAACGGTCCAGATGGCTGCGGGGTTATGGAACTTTAAATAGGCAACAATATTTTGTCTATTTTTTTCAACCTCAAATCAGGGGTAACAAGAAGTGAATGCTTGTTATTTGAAAAGTCGTAAATACTTCTTGTTTTGACAAGTTTTAACTAAAAATCCATTCAAATCTAATTTTATGCCACATGTAATAAGAATAGTTTCGATAACTATTTATATATTCCGCTTCTAGATTATATATACATGGTTTTCAATCCTTTTTTTCCCCTAATTTGAATTACTTTATGCCAACATCAGACCAGTTTGCTAACTAGCGACGAACAAGATACATCCATGGAGATCAAACGCAGACGGATATGTTCGTCGCTAATCCGTTGCCAAGTACAGTATCAAATACTCAAAACTTGCATATCAGCAACAAATCAATTGTTGAATATGCTGCCATTTAGTTGCTAAATTCGTGATCAATTAATCGTTTGTGCTAAACAACCGCAGAGCACAAAAAGTTGTCTACAAAAGACCATTAGGTCGTCACTAAGTACACTGCGTCGCCATATCTTCCGCTAAATTGACGTTGCAAATTCATCGCAAGGTGATGGATCAACGAAAATTTAAGAACAGTGTGGTGTTTATCGCATATTTTTTCTTTCGTTGGTTTGTTACAAAGATGGGTTTTTAAGATTTAGCGACGGTTGTCTCCGACGCTAAACTTAGTGGTTTGTGTAGTGATTGATGTCAAATTCAAGGCATATTGAGACCAATTTGTTCCTGCATTTCATTCAAAATTACACAGTCATAATCTTTTCAAGATTATAAACTATAAAATCGAAAAAGCAATATTGGGGCGATGATGAGCCTGACCTGTGCGATGCGAGGTATCGACAACGTCGTAGGACTGACGAAAAATGGCCACGATCTGAGCTGACGTGGATCAGAATGGGACGTACGTGCATGAAAACTCAACGGATAGGACGTCGTGCGGACGGTCGAGGACCGGCACCATTCTACCATGGGTATAAACGATGGCCGACCACGCGGTCCGTCGTGCGGCGCCGTAAGGACGTCGAGAAGACGTCATAAGGACGTCGTGCAAATAGAACGGATGACTGGACGGCATCGGCTGTCGTAGGCATCATGAAGATGTCGGAGGCGCCTTCGACATCGTGGGCGAAGCGAGGCATTGAGTTACCGGCATCGAAAGACGTCGGCCGTCCCGTGAGGCTATGGAGCACACGGAGTGCACGAGGCGTGCGTGTGGGACGATGATGAAAAAGTCAATACGGACAAGATTCACACGAAGAGTCCGAAAAGACATGACGAGCAGCTAAAAATCGTGTACAAAAAAATACATAATTTAATTGAACCCGCACGTGCTTAAAAAAAAAAAAAAAAGAGAAAAAGCAATATTGGAAATATCCTTGAGCGCAGATGGGTGTACATAATACAGATCCTACCATACACGCACTCTCCCATCTGCATTGATGAAATGAGGGACCCATACATAAAGGATTTTACAATAACTCATTTTAATTCATTTTGAAAATTCTCACTACCTGTAAAGGATTTTCCATTATACGTGAATATTGTGGTTGCATGTGTGCCAAGCGTTAGGAAGAAGAAATTCAGTAAGAAAATATAATATACAATAAAAGATGATATTTTACCAGATGATTGATTCCTAGGCCCATGTGAACCGCACATACCACGGTCTAGGGAGTACGATCAGTCTCGTGGGACACCACACACACACACACACACACATACAAACAGAGACTCCTACTGCAAAACAAAGTATGGTCCCTCCAAAGAGGGACGCGGTTCAAATTTCCAAACCAAAAACAAATGGAAGCATCCAAAAACTGACTGATGGTCAATGGTTCACTTTCGTCTTCCTCCCAAGTGCTCATGAATACAATTCTTCCATATGGGAGGCAGACACAGTATAATAAATTTGTTCCAAATCTTATCATTATATCGATTACTTTTTTCGTGAAACCAAACTTTCATGTAGGTTTACTCGACTGTGAGCCAGCCATACAGATGTATTTGGCTGTTTTGAAACTCACTGAACAGGAAGGAGTTGAAGTGTTTGGTTGAGTTTCATGAAAGTTATTTTTTGGATGACAAAACATGCCATAGTTTTTATCCCCATATTATTTATCACTTTTGACATCCAATAAAAAAATGAGAACTCCTGGAAAGAGAGAGGGGAGTTTTTTTTTTTTTTTTTTTGAGAGCCACTTCAAGGTGTTAATCGGACCGGTCTGGGCCGGACCGTCCCCATTTGAACCGGGCCCAACCGGACTTGGTCCGAGCCCAGTCCGGACCGGGTTAGTAAGCGGGCCGGATCTGGTTCGGCCCGGTCTTGGCACTGGCAACCCAGCCCGGACCAGCGACCCGGCCGGGGTAGGGCTGGGCCTGTCCGGACCTGTTCGCGGGCGGGCCGGGCACGGACCGGTACGAAGTTTGATTTTTTATTTTTTTATTATTTTGGTTTATTTTTTCCGATTTTCACATTTTTTTATTAATTTTTCATTTTAATCTTTTTAAGTTTTCTTTAATTTAATCTTTTTTATTTTACTTTTTTATTTTATTTTGTTTTGTTTTTCCCTTCAAATTTATATTCTATATATTTGAAGTTAAATTATGGTATTGGATTATTTTAAGTTTTCCTTTAAATTAATTTTTTAACTTTTTTTTAATTAAATTTTGTTTTATTTGTCTCTCCTCTTTTATCCGGGCTTGGGACCGGCAAGACAAGCTTTGCTTGTCATAGCAGAGTTAAAAAATTTGTTTTCCAGTTTTCGTGTTTTAAATTTTTTAAGTTTTTAAGTTTTTTTTAAAGTTTTACTTTTAAAGTTATATGTTAAGTTTTAAAGTTTTAAAGTTAAATTTTAAGTTTTAAGGTTTTAAAGTTTTTTTTTAAGTTTAAAGTTTTAAATTTTTTTTAAAGTTTAAAGTTTGAAAGTTTTAAAGTATTTTTTAAAAGTTTTAAAGTTTTTAAATTTTTTAAAAGTTTAAAGTTTTTAAATTTTTAAAGTTTTAAAAGTTTAAAGTTTTAAAGTTTTTTTTGAAGTTTAAAGTTTAAAGTTTTAAAGTTCTTTGGGTAAATGACAAAAAAAACCCTCGTTAGATATCCGACTTTTGCAAATTAAGACCTATTAGTCATTTTTAGCAATACGCCCCTCCTTAGATTACAAATCCGCTCAATAAGGCCCCTCCAGCCAAAATTAAAATTTGTAATTCCGAAAATGCCCCTGTCCCCCTCTCCCCCCCTGTGGCGGCGGCGACCCCCCAGCCCCGTCCGACCCCCAGCCCTCCTTCCGTCAACCCTGCCCCCTGCCCTCCTCCCACCCGACCCCCCCCCCCCCGCCCTCCCCCCGTCGGCCTCCTCCCGGCGACGAGCCGCCAGCCCCGCCCGTCCCCCGCTAGCCTTCCCCCCCCCCCCCACACGACCTCGCCCCCCCCCCCCCCCCCCGCCCTCCCCCCCGCCCGACCACCCTGCCGGCCCTCCCCCCACCCGACCCCCCGGCCCTCCCCCCACCCGACCCCCCTGCCCTCCTCCCGTCGGCCCTCCCACCGACGGTGAGCCCCCAGCCCGCCCGTCCCCCGCGAGCCTCCCCCCCAACCTCGTCGGCCCCGCACGGCCCTCCCCCACACTCGCCGGCCCCCCGCGGCCCTCCTCCGCCCTCGCCCCTGCCTCGCGGCCCTCCCTGTGGCATCGCCGGCCACCCAGCCCATCCACCAACGGTCGAATGAGGGAGGGAGGAGTAAAATTATCATTTTGGGTTTTTTTGCAACAAAAAATAACTAGTGAAAAATTTAAGAGCATGTGATCTTTTTTTGCGAAAATGGCCAATCTAGGGAGGGTTTTTTGTCATTTACCCAAGTTCTTTTTTGGAAGTTTTAAGTTTTGAAGTTTGAAAGTTTGAATTTTTTTTTTGAAGGATCATATCTTAGACTTGAGTCATTCTTCTTGCTCCTCCTCCTCGGTTGCAGAAGCTTCACCTAATCCAAGCGATCCGAGGTCCAGCTCATTGATGTCATAAGCTTCATCTCTCTTGTTTTGTGTTCTTTTTTCTGCTAAAATCCAATCTTGAACGCAAACACAAGCTTCCAAGATATCCGGCTTCAATCGGCTCCTCTTTAGGCTCAACATTCTTGATCCTGCACTAAAACATGACTCCGATGCTACCATGGATACCGGGACCATTAGTAGATCACGTGTGTCACGACCCGCTACCCAAATTGTTGGGCCGGACCGAGCCATGTCCAGCCTATGCTTGGTTAAAGCGTAGTAAGCTGTTTTAAGTATAGACAATAAAGGATCTAAGCTGCTAACAGTTCTAATATCACATTTAAGAGGTTCATCACAACACAACATCTATAAGCGAAAGTAAAATAAGTACAAACTTAATAATACACTTCCAAAGTATCAAGCTGGAGACAAAGTCCAGTGACTACAAGATATAGTCTAAACAGTTCAATAACTAAGCCAAAAATAATCTAAGCGAGACTACCAAGCGAGGTTCCCTGCGAGGACTTCCTCGAAAGCAAAAGTCTGGTCCTATGTAGTGGGCCCATAATAAAGATCACAGAGCAAATCTTCCTCCGAAAGTATGCCTACAATGTTATCCTGTCAGGACGGGAGCAAGTACTGGTTCTACAAACTAAACATACTGAGCATGGAATGAAAAGAGATGTAATAAATAAGAATCATAGCATATCACAGTCTATCATGTAAAGGATACATTTGTCATGGCGACACATGTATAGCTAGAGTTTAAAACTGGAGCAGGTACGTGATCGTCAATAGGTGTACAATGTACTATGGCACATGTAAATAAAATGTACTTCCGTACAAGTGAATAAGGCGATAGATGTACATACGCACAAATACAGCTGGATAAGCACATACGGCGCGGTAAACATATAAAATGCAACCTTGCTCGAGTTCGGTAGAGGGGACATGATCACGTACTCAACTATCAGTTTTCTCATAACCCAGATTCTAACATGTGAGAGATACGAGAGCAGTTTAAAACATGTGAAAGATACTGGGAGCAGTATAAGCATGGTAGGTACTGAGAGCAGTATAAAACATGGTAGGTACTGAGAGCAGTTTAAAGCATGGTATGTACTGAGAGCAGTATAAAGCATGTGAATATATGACTTGCAGTTCAAGAAACGGTATTTTAACATGGTTCATACGCAATTCATTATCATATGCAGTAAAATAGAGTTTGTAGGGGTACTCGTCTCGAGCAAGGCAAGGATACGAGTATGAAGATATAGATGTCTGGTGTCCTGTCAAAATGATACACAATCTCAGTTTCTAAACTATGTTCAAGATTTTACACTAGTGGTGTGACACGACTCCTAACTGGACACTAGCTAAGTGGTGACCTAGCATAAAAGTCCAATGTGGGATGACACTATATCTAAACCAACACTTAGGGTCCTTAGAAACACAAGGGTCACTTTAGAGTTTTACAAAAACCAAGCATATAAATATATATACTAATAATAATAATTAATTATAAATTAAGGATAATACATAAGCAAAAATCTACAGATTTCGTCGGATGACAAAACAAATATCACCAACGCGTCCAGAATGGTCAAATTAGCTAGGATAGACAACCCATAAGTCCAATTTAGATACAGTGGCAAAATAGTAATTTCGGGTCAAAATGATATCCGCCGTTGGACCCACTTTGTACCGAAAAACGTGTCAGGATAGAAGTCTATAAAACCTATCAAATTATATGTCCACGAATCCAGAATGACGATACGAACCCAACGGTATGTCCGAAATGGAATTCCGATGACCCGATCACAAAATGGTCCGTTGACCTGGATGTTGGTATCAAATTTGCACGAAAATGCGTGTCGAAGTCAAAGTCCACTAAATCTAACAAAGTATATGTTAACGAGTCCAGAATGACGACACCAACTCAACGGTATATCCGAAATTGGATTCGATGAGCCGATCTCAAAATGACACGTTGACCCGGACATTTGGAATCCAATTTGCACAGAAAAGCGTGCCGGAGCCAAGATCCTCAAAACTTAGCAAATTATATGTTAACGAGTCTAAAATGACAATACGAACTCAACGGTATATCCGGAATTGGATTTCGATGAGCCGATCTCAAAATAACCCGTTGACTCGGACTATGGGGTCCGCTTTGCACCGAAATGCGTGCCAGGGTCCACGTCCTCTAAATCTAACAAACTATATATGAAATTGTGCCAGAACGACGCCACGGGTCTACTGATGGTGTCAAAATTGAAATATGAAGTCCCGGGTTCAAAAATAGAATTTTACAAGCTGAAAATTACGAATTCGGACGACCAACTTTGGCGTCAAATTCAACCAATCAAACATGCTCACAATGAAAGAAACTGAAGGGGCAGGAAAAGGATTATACCAGCTACGCACAGAAACTAGTGGCACACCAAACGGAGCTGCAACGGCAGAGATACGAGCCGACGAAGTTGGCTACACAAAACTGTCCAAAAGCAGTACAATTTAAAGTGTCAACTTGGTGGCCGATTTTGATGTATCAAACGATAAAATTAACGGATGAAACTTGAGGGGAGTGAAGAGCTATATACCGAGATTGTGACGGAGCAAAGAGTTCATCGATTCAACGGTCGAATTTCTCGAAAAACGTGCACAAAGTCGCTACGACGAAGCGCACTTTCTGAGTTCAAAACTCGGGCGTCACGACGGGATCCCGTGCCAAACGCACGAATCGTGTGTTTCACGCGTCGGAGAGGTTGCTGCCACACCGAGGTGGTGCGTAGGGGGTCGCCGGAGGCGTGGGGTGCTCGAGGTGGCGGGGGCCGGACATGCGGCGGCGCGCGACGCGCGGCGGCAGTGCGCGGTTGCCGGTGCACGCACCATGGCTGCTGCGCATGCTGCTGCTTTTGTTGTTGTTGGCTGCTTCTGCAGCTACAGTCCCTCGCGCGGCGGCACGGGGAGGCCAGGCGGGGGCACGACGACGGCGACGGCGTACGCTGGTGGTGTGATGGTTATGGTGATGGTGGTGGTGTGATGGTTATGGTGATGAAGAAGAACAAGTGAAGGAGAAGAAGGAGAATGGAGGGAGAGTGTTGTGTTGTGGAGGGAGAGATGAGAGAGAGAGAGAGATTAAAGAGAGAGAGTGTTGAGAGAGAGAGAGGTCGGCTGGGGGGGTATGAGTGATGAGAGAGAGAGATGTTTGTGTGTGTGTGTATATATATATATATATATTATATATATATAAAGAGAGAGAGAGAATGAGTTATATATATAAAAGAAAGAGAGAGAAAAAGAGAATAGAGAGAGAAGTCGGCTAAGAAAAGGGGGGAGTGTGTGCTGGTATGGGGAGAGGGCGAGGTGTGTGTAGGTGTTATTTAAGGAGGAGAGAGAAAAAGATATTTATATATATATATATATATATATATATATATATATATATATATATATATATATATATATATATATATATATATATATAAAAGAAAATAGATAGATATTTAAATAAGTAGAAAGAGAAAAAGAGAGATTTAAAATAGAAAAAAGAGAAATTGTGTGGGGTGTTCATAAGGAGATAACATGGAGCTTGGGTTTGGGTTCGGTTGAGCCGGATCGGGCCAAAATCGGGTTTGGTACAATAAATGGATTAATTTAGTCATTTATGGACACGGGTAAATAAGTAGCATGCGGGGGCTAAACTAAATGGGACACAAGCGTCATGTGGGTAGTAGGCTTCATGTGGACCAGGTCCATATGTTGGGTTGACAGGTTTGGGCCGAAAGGGTATCCCCCATTCAAGTTAGAAATAAATGTAACTCCGTAGGATGAATTAAAATTGGGTCTCGTGTCAGAAAAGTTGTGCGAAGCAAATGAAGCACAAGATAGTGTGTCTGAGTGGGACACGAAGATCATGGGTGTAGAGTGTCTCGAGTACATTGTTCATGAGAAGTTGGTTTGGAGAAAACGACTAGTCTTGTGCTCCTAAATTAAAAGTCACGGTAACGTGCATACGATGATCAAAGATAAAAGTGAAAATTTAATTAATAATTATTTAACGATCAAATGGCCTAAATTGACCCGAAGTTGTGTGAAGCAAAAAGAGTACAAAGAAACAAGTTTGAGTGGGACACCTTAACCAAAATAAAGATAATCTGGTCTACTACAAAACTCATGAAAAGAATTTCCAAAAATTGACATCCCTGACGCTCCAGAAATCAAAGTCACGAAAAAGAACATCTAATGATCAAAAATAATTATAATAAAATATTTATTGAAAATAATTCATTTAGAAAAATTAAAATAAATCCTAAAATTCAAGGGGCTTACAACGTGCAATTGTAGAATGTACAGAAAATCTTTTGTCGTGTTTTTTCCATCATTCTAAAATGGTCAAGTGATTTGAAGATTCATCTTCTTCTTGTAAGAACTTAAATACAAAGATAACTCTTGAGTGGGTTGGAAAGATTGTCTATGTTTTTTCCTTTTTAATATACGACTGGTGTGGTCCAGTATGCTAGAGCTACTACTTGTACTAACTTGAGTGGGTCGGGTCGGCACAACATTATCTTCATAAAGTAGTACTAATCTTTCTAAAACTACCTTTACTTCCAATTTCAATTACATAAGATTAAGTTACATGTTATCTGCATAGCCATCTAACAAAGCTTCTACACCCTCTAATTTGATGGTATGATCAAAATTGGAAGACAAACAATATAAAAGAGGTACATCACCCAAATATTTAGTAAATTTATCTTCCATTCTCTTAACAACATAGTCAAAATTTGGAACATTTCTATATTTAGAAAAACAAGTAAGACATGTTATAAAGTTCTCGTAAAGCTAAACAAGCAGTATGATAATAAACACCAGAAAGAGTGCATGTAGCCTTGTAAAAAGTTCCCAAAAATTCACATATAGAAGTAGCAACTACCCAATCATCTTCAATTACTGGATATTCAAAATTATGATCAATATTACAAAATGACCTCCCTTACCCTCCAAATAGAGTTGTTGTAGAGAATTTTTGGTCATTTTGGACTAAATGACCAAAATACCCCCTAAAACAGTCATAAAACAATCACAAAATGAGGGTATTTTGGTAAAAAGGGGCCAAAGTTTGAAAAGAAAAATTAAAAAAAAAATTAAAAAACTGGTCCTCCCGGTCCTGGGTCGGGCTTGGGCGGGCCGATCCGGTCCGGGCCGACCATTAAACATTTTTAAAAAAAAATTCGGGCCGGGCCGGGCTCGGTTGAGAGAACTCAACCCGGACCCGATCGAAGGGGGGCTTGGGCGGGGCGGGCCGGGCTAAATAAAGAACGGGTTAGGACGGGCTCGGGCCGGTCCGGGGCTGAACCGGACCGGGTCACACCATGATGTCCACTTCTTAACGGTGCTTGGAGGCATGCCTCCAAAGGGACTCGAACCCACGCCACTGCGTCGGGGTGCTCCACCGTTTCCAACGGGCTACGGCCAAAGAGAGTTGAAACTCTCTGAAAGAGGAGGGTTGCGGTCACCCCACCGAAACGGTCAGAAACCGAAAAATAGTCAGGATCCTTGTTAGCAATCACCCGAATAAAACGCGTATTATACGCAAATTTTTCCATATCTTACATAAACATATAATACTTACGTACTTTTGAAAATTTCAGATTTGTACACAAATTTTAAACCTGTGGCGTTTTAAACACGTACGTACGAATTTTTAAAATTTGGCCAAAAAAATGTGACCAAGAAACCCAACGGTCTCGACTTTCTTGACTCTTGCTGCTATTAGATATTAAGACCCACAATTCTAAAAAATTATCAAAAGAAAAGAAAAAGTCTCACAGTAACCAAAAAAAGAAATCAAAGAATCTTTGTACATGTTGCTTGCAACAATCAAAGAGAAAAAAGAAACCCAACAACGGCCACCAAAAAATTCGGAACGACCGTTGCAGGAGACGACAGCAGCAAAATAGGTTGCGATGGAAAGCGGCGTGGTAGCTCGGCTTTAAGAAGAAGAGAAGCTTAAAAAAATTAACAAGGGTGAAGAAGAAAAGTAATCATCATCATCATAAAGAAAAATTAGTGAGAGAGAGAAAAGAGAGACGAAGAAGAAGAATCCAGATCCAGAATGTAAAGAAGGGGGTGGGGTTTTGTGTTTTGGGGTGGGGGTGGCGCGCGCGGCACGGGGAACGAGGGGGGGGGGGGGGGGGGCGTGGTTGGAGAATCACTGGAGAGTGAAGGAATATTTTTGAATCACTGGAGAAGAGTGAAGGAATAAAAATATTATTATTACTATTATTATAAATAATAATAATTCTTATTATTAATATTATTAAACGTTAATAATAATAATATTATTAATATTAATTTTTACGCTTATTATTATGCATGAAAGAAAAACTTGCTATTATTATTAGTTAGGGGGTAAGTCTACCAAGGGTTACCGTATCTCCAACCAACATCAATTTTCAACCACCATCCAAACAGCGAATTTTTTTCTCCACTTTCAACAACCATCCTAACAAAATAAATTCAATTTTCTCCACTTTCATATCTTACAATACCACAAATCAAACTACTTTTAAAAAGTCAAAATTTATACATATGCATCGCATACGCAAATTTTATTTTTTTTCACTTTTTCACCTACATACCCTTTCTTGCAACCAAAGCTTATATATATATATATATATATATATAGAGCAAACGTAGAGTGGTAATAAACTTTGCTTGAAGAAAGGCAATTTTGAATGAAGATAACGTAGACAGTGGTAATATTTTGACACAAGGAAACATGCTAATAATTTATAATCAAATATACTAAACAAAAGGCGGCATGAAAAGGATTTCTACAATATTTTGACATTGTAGAGGAATAGGCAGGCAAACAAAAGGTAGGCATGAAAGGGAATTCTACAATATTTTTACATTGTAAACGAATAGGCAATCAGGCTTCCAGTTTAAAAGACCAAGGGCATTGTCAAAAAAACAAAAACAAAAACAAAACGCATGCAAGTTGGAAATTCTAGTGTGAACCATCTTCCAAAGTTTCAAAGCACTTAGCACATCCATCCAACAAACTTGATCTTGATATATTAAAATATACAGCAAATATAAATGATCTAAAACTATTCCTAGTTCATAATAATAAATAAACTCACACAGGCTATCTACAAGGCCGAAGATTCTGACTGTATATTTGCTTGCTGAGGAGAATACCTCTCACCATTGGAAATGGAAAATAACAACCTAAAAAATCACAAAGGGAAAGAAAATAACCAATCCAACTAAAATTTAAATTAGCCAATCCAACTCACTCTTTAATAAACATATGCAAGCACACCTGATACTGCTCTCAGACCATTTCTTGAGTTAAACATTTTAGTACTACACTAAACTCTAGTATTAAACTGATACTGCAAGCACTCCTGTAGTTATCAGCACTCCAATTACCAGTAAACTGTAGTTATCAGCACTCAAATTACCATTAAACTGTAGTTACCACAAAGGTAGAGTGATAACTACAGGAGGTTTGATACAGCTTGTATTCAAAGATCAACAGCACATGCACCTTCATGAGTTGATACAACAGTAGTCTCTTCAGTTTCTGACTCTCGCCTGGGGAAAAATGTCGCCCAGAGAAAATATATTCCTACAAACACTCGTCTCCGTCCTTCACTCACTCTACAAGTAACAAAACACAGCATGTAATTTCCTCACTCATTTCAGTATATCATCCATCTTTCACTTTTAACAAGAGCAGGATTCCTTCTGTCGGTGCCAAATACCTAGACAAGGCAGGCAGATAACATGTCCCTTTTATTTTTGCTATCCAGCCAAGGTCATGAAATCAAGGAGCAGCTTCCAAGTTCTATTTGGCTATAAAGAGACTATACAGGTAAAGATGATGCAATTTACTACCTAAATATAAGGTACGGAATTGATTATCCTAATTTTCTCTCCATCCATGTTAAAGCAAATAGCCCATCCCAACTAAAATGTAAAAAAATGCAAAGTAAATAACCAAACTGCGAAACATTCCATCACAACATAAAGGGTCCATAGTACCTTCATAACATAAAGGGTCTAAAAGAGGAAAATCTACACTAGCAGGACCCCAATTCAACAGCCTTAATTTGGTCACATACAAACTAACACAACCAGGTTTTCAGCAAAGTATCATAAAATAACAACCACTAATAACACCTAAAGGTGTATGTAAATATCCAAACTAGCAATTACCATGTGGAGAATTAATCGGATAAATCAAACTCCTTTCTGCTTTTGATAACAGCCCTCTTTGTCATATCAGAATCAAGCTTCTCAAGATCGGAAGCAGTTGCCAAATAAGCATAAAAGATTCTCTTCTTGACCCCACTCTTCTCATCCACTTTAACAAGAGCGGGATTCTTCTCATCATCTATGCCAGACTTGGAAGCTTCTGCATGAGCCCAGCCATTGCGTCCATGGTTGTCCTTCTCGAAGTATTCTGCCAAACGCTCAGCCTCCTTCAGTCCAGCTTGAGTGTTGGCAAATTTAACCACAGTAAAACCCAAATGACCCTCCTTTCCATATATTGACTTCGATTTGCCCCCAGCGAATCCTAGTTCTGGGGGAAAAAGAGAGGAACAAAAAGAAATGAACAAAATCAATAAACAGGATGATCTATGTATGGGATGTTACTTCTATTGTTTTCTTCATATTAACCGCCTGCTTCTGTCCAACAACAGACATCATTTATCATTCCTAAAAGTTTCTTTATCTCAGAAGTTTATTAGTTAAATACAGTTGATGAATAAGCAATGTAGTGTGGTTCACAAGGTTGAGTCAATAAGGAAGCAAAAAAGGAATTTGGATCCCACAATTGAGAATGAGGAAGGTAAACGTGAAGGAATTAAACAACAATAGAACAATGAGCCAATATGACTCAAATTAGGGACAAGGTAGCCTATTCGTGTGCCAAATCTCTTGACTACCAACTTGTTTCTCTCTCAACATTTCTCTTCCTTTCACAATTCTCCTCTAGGGTTAGGGAACATAGGAAATCCATCTTTCTACATTAACTCCATAGAGCTGTGATTTATGTAAGACTCGAGTATTATTTAGTGTGTTAACTGCTAGGGTTCGGATGTTTGCAAATTCTAATGGGTAAACAGCATGGGTCAGCAATTACCAAACGTGGTTAGAATGAACCGAGTCCAAAAGATAAGAGAGAAGATCTTCATTTGCCTCTAGTTGTCATCGAAGACAACACCTTCGAATGCAAAAGGATGACAAACACACTAACACATGAGAGCCAACTAGAAAGAGCGTACACCTAGTAGCAATAAATTCTACTATAACGTAATTAAAAAGGATATAGATATTCAACCAAAAAAACTCTTGAATGGAAAGAAAAAGATCCTAAAGCAAATATACCCTCTCCCTCTCTCCAAAAGAGCTGGGTGTGCGCACGCACGCACGCACGCATGTGTGTGTGTGTGTGTGTGTGTGTGTGTGTGTGTGTGTGTGTGTGTGAGAGAGAGAGAGAGAGAGCAACTCCATAGGTTTCAAACTAATAATTGAATCTTTCTACATTCGAAGAAGAGAATATATCAAATCAAGCAGCAACTCCAATCTAAGATACCATAGTGCAAAGATGGAATATTCCCAAACTTCATATTTAAAAGGTTTCAATAGTTCACAAGTGGAAAGTGAAATGAAGTGCAAGTGTATAAATAATCCTTATAAAACATAGAAATGTTTGATGACTTCGAAAATAGCTATCATCAAATGCCTTAAGTTGTGACCAATATTTGGTACAAACCTTGGTCCCATACAACAGAATACTTGTCAACCAGTATCATATACCTGGAGATAAACAACCTCGCTACTGCTATATACAGGTGCTTGAATCTGTATCCAAATGTCCTTTATCATAACAATATGAAAAATATTCTTATTATTATCTTCATATCATAAATATTGGTTAGTAGATGAAGCTTGATACCAAATAAACAAAAAGGCCATAAAGTATTCCATTCCTTTTTACATGTTTAACCGGTTGTCATTCTTGTAACGTCTACCTATGCCAAATACCAAGAGATCATGTTAACATATCATCCTGAAAAAGATCATCTAATACTCTTTAATAAGCATATGCAAGCACATGCAGCTCCGTGATGCAGGCACGAATCACACTCACAATACGCTCCATGATCCAATGACTCGTTATAATCCTTTTCCTTTATGCAATTACAGTTGCCTAATAGAGAAAGGTATGACCTTTCAGTTGCATCAGGTACAGCTATATGAAAAGTGATCAAAGTTACAATACCAGCCAACATATTTTACTCATCGAAAACACCTCATGCCTATGCAAGACCATAAATTAAAACAAAAATAAGAGGCTAGGGATTGACAATCAGTCACTAAAGTACGTAACTATCAGTTTACAGTTAAGCTACATATAGCAACTAACTATTGAGAAAGTTGCCAAGTTGATAATCACAAAAAAATTGTTGCACAAAGTCCTCACAGCATTGTGCAAACAACTGATAGAAAGTAAATACACTGGTGCCATAAGCTTTCTGACAATTTACCAAGGTGCAGTACTATGGTGCCCCACTAGCAAGGAGCCTATTTTACATTTAACAATATATATCCAGAAGTATAGAAGTAGAAAATGAAAACAGAGTAAGAAAACAAATAAAGCAATTAAGAAAAGGAAGATGAACATTTCTACTGTGAAGGATTTACTAAACAAAGATGCTTTACATGAGCCATAAATTGCACAAGAGAAATTCATGCAAACATAAAAGGTCATCTATAGAATGATAAACCGGAATGACGAAAGGCTAGATTGTTTCTGAAACATTTGGCAAGTATATAAGAGAGTATTTCAGGAACAATACTTGTTTGGAGGAAGGATGTTGAGTGAAGTAAAATGGCTTAGCAACCACTACAGAAACTAACACTTAGACCTACTTATTTATGTCCATGTTCATGAGACAGTTGCCACTAAAGAAGTGGAAACAACAAAGGATTAACATAAATGAACAGAGGATTAATATAAATGACATTGAAGCGTATAGGAAAATACTACATAAAAGATAAGTCGAGGTTCTGATTTGCTTTATAGAGGAAAGATTAAACGACAAAGCGTTTAACCAAAATGTTTGGGGTAAGCTATTTCAATCTTGTCATTACATCCAAGTGTTAATGGCCATGTCGTCCACAACATTAACAAAAACCATTATCATATTTTACAGTCTCAATTTCACTTCATTTAGGCCTACCTGTAGTTCTATCAGCAACTTTCACTATAGATTATCATTTCTAAGAGGTGCATATGTTGGTCTTCATTGCACACGTGCAAACCACGAGAAGATTTACTATTGATCTTATCATCCAATTCGTACCACCTCTAACTTCCTACAAATACACTAATTTATCATCCTACCTTTCGAAGTATTGTAACTCATCCCATCTTAGTGTTCGTATTTCACCATCCTTATTTTCTGGACATGTTTTATATTGCCCAACAATGTGAAGCATGACCAGATTATAGTTGTCTTATAAAATATTCCATTCAATTTCCACAGTATCTTGAGGTCACAAAACACTCCAAAAGAAATCCATTTGAATCATCCTATTTTAATTATATGAAAAACAATTCTTCTCAATCTCTCCAATAATGAGTGATATCATGAACACTGGAGAAATCACTCTACAGCTGGAGACAACACTTATAAAATAACCTCTACAAGTATTGCCAGCTAGGATGTATTGAATATTTAAGGAAGAGGTACATTTGAAACTACAAGCAGTGACTAAAAGCTCCTCAATAATGCTCAAAATCTGCCAAAACTAAAGCAGTTGAACCTATTTAGCTAGTCAAACTGGGAAAGATGACAGAAAAATGCAAGAAAAGCACATCAATACAAGTGGTTTTAGTTGTGTCCTCACATATGGCATGTGTACTCTTATGAAACACTATATACCTCTGTCATTAGTGCGTACTATGCAATATACTACCATTTGGATACGAATTGTTGGTTGTATTGGAAGGGAAAACCATCAAACTGGAAAAGCTGGTGCAAATTAAGATTTCTCAGAACAAGACAGTGCAAGGGCAAGAGCCGCAGCAATACAAAGTTGGTTTAGTTTGTTCTCGTGTATGGCATTTGTATTCTTATGAAACACTATATACCTGTGTTGTTAGTATCTTGCAATATGCAATGTGTCGTAAACTACGATACGCTACCATTTCGCTTTGAATTGTTGGTCGTAGTAAATCAGAAGACACACGATACACATATTTTCCAATATGTAGCATCATTTTATACATAAAACTTAAATGGGCAGATATCAGGTTAAGACCCATATAAATGGATTTAAACCTTTAGACTCCGCCTATCCTATTTTAGTCAGGAGCATTAAACATTTTTGTTCTTACGTTTTCCACAAATCCACAAAATTTCCAGCCTAGCAATCTCCTCCCTAAAACTCCTGCTCTCCTCCATCAAAACCTATTTCATGACTACCTGACCTCAAGACCACAAGAAGCTATCAGCTCCTCATCTCCCTCGTCGAAGTTCCTGCAAATATCCAGACGTTCAAGACGACCTCCAGATGTCCTCCAGACCTCCGGTGACCCTTTGATGCATCTACGGCCAGCAGCAAAAGGGGTATGTTCAATTTTATTTGTTTGAACATACCTTTTTGGTTCAACAGTAAATACATTTTGGTGACTGTAGTTTCAATAACAACTAATGGTATTTCTGGTGACTTGAGTCATGTAATGTTACTAAAGAATTTGATGGAAAGAGAGCCCTAAGATGAAACGGATAGAAAACTTATCGAAACCCATACTTAATCATGTTTCTATGAATATATGAAGTATAGACCTAGGCTTACGAAGCTAGTCGATACACAACATATTTCACCAGTCTACAAGCTAGGACCTAGGTATCTACCAAATAATTGACAAGCTAATGTAACTTTTCTTCTACAATGAGAGAGTGGAAAGTGTTTGAACCAGGTTAGGACACTTCAGCTAAGGATGGAATTTGAACCCGAGGACTTGGGCACAACCTAGTTTTACCTGGTTCTGAATTGGGCCAGGCTTTGAGTGGATATGATCGGTCCTCAAAGCATCGTCCACATGCTTTCTACCTAACCAGGACCCGGCCACAATGTAAAAAAAGTTGGAATTAAGTACAAGAATTATGCGTTGTGCTATTGTAGGTTGCAGTGAAATACCCGTGCCCAACCTGACTCTTATGGCAAACATGTAGGATACAGTGTTCATATAGAGGACCCATACATGACCGGGTTCGACAACGGATTCTCATACAAGTAGGCTTGGACCAAAAAGTTGGACCTGTAGGAGTTACCGTTTCAGGTCTACCACTACCTCGGCCCTATAACGCTCCTATCCACAACATGAGCAGTGTTCCATGTTCAGATGCAAAGTTTCAAAGAATCTAGTAACAGAATAGATTCCATACACAAGGATATGAAGAAAAGCACGGAAGTTAATTGTCACAATAGTATCAGAGTGCAACACTGAAATGCTAAAACTAAACACATATTAGTTACCATCCTACGCTTTTCTTCACATACTAATAAGACAAATTAGGTAGGATAATCTACACCAGCATATGACATTAAAACATATGATCATTAATGCACCAGATTCTTCAGGGGTAGAATTCATATAAATAAGCCAAGAGAAAATGAAATGAAAATGTATCAAATTGTACCTCTGAGCTTCACATCCATATCTTTATTGCCAAGACCCTCCATGCGACCATCTTTTCTCCTTCCAGAATTTGTGTTATGAATTATCACTGTTGGTGGCCAGACAATGAGATCTTCCCTGTTTGCCAATGCCTCTCCAACAGATAACGATTGATATGCCTTAAAATTATCTGGTGCCTTTGTATGATTCCATCCCATCAGAACACACAAGGCCTTGTGTAAACCTAGATGATCAACACGCTGCTCTGCATTTTGTGCATTATATGCATGTAGGATGAGTCGATGGACATCTGGGAATTCTTTAGAAGCCCTGAAATGTGCACATCAATAGCATTGAATAACAGAGAATCAGAGTTTCCCTATTGAGCACGAAACAAGAGAAGTAGAAAGCTACAATTTCCTATTCACAGTAAAACTTCAATACGCAGAAGCTGATGGACCATCTTATTCTTGGTTTGGGCTTGCTACTGCTTTTCAAAAAGTAGCAGCTGAAGCAGGTTTTGACAGCAGGTTCCAACCTGCTTCAAAAGCTACCCCAAAACTGAACCGGCTTTTCAAAAGTTTTTTGATAAGCTGTAGTTACCAAACAACTTTTAAGATTGCTTTTCAAAAATTTAAGCAGAAACAGCCATGATAAGCAATCCAAAACCCAGCCTTAATAGGGCTAAACAGTCATGAATTTCAAGATAATTAATATTTGCAGCATAATGTGCTGGAAATATAACTCTGTAACTGTTGTAATCTCTCATAAAATGATCTGGAAAACAATTTCTACAATCAAGATTCCCCCACATATTTCAAGAAAACCAACATCATACAAAAATTAAGCTATAGCAGGCGTGTAACTATTTCTTCACAACTTCTGTCTCCCTGCAACACGAGTCGCTAGTTGTTTAATGAAGTCCTACCAGAAAGTAAGGCTATAACCCAATTTCAAGCAGCAGGCAACAGAACAAGCAAACTGACAAACCAGATTTTTGTTGTCAAGTAAACAGGCCAAAAAACAATGCAAGTTCCAGACAAACTAGAAACTGACACACAACCACATGGAATTCAGTAGCCTAATCTTGCAATGAAGTATAGAAAGTTGAGCTATTTGAGTACCTAGAAAGTTGAGCTACTTGAGCCAAATCTACAGTGCCACTGGTGAAGAAGAAAAAAAACTCGCAAAGGCCTTTGTCGACAAAAGTGAAAAGAAAGCAAATAAAATGAAAGGGGTAGAAAAGGAAAAAATAGCTTGTGTTCTTGAAATCTATGGTTATAATTTAGATAAAGCTGTTTCAGCACGTTTTCAGCATAGCAGGTACAATATTAGCACTCAACAATGCATAGAAAAATAAACTAAAACTGACAAAAGATAATCCATGAATTGTAATATTTCCTCCTCTCTAGGTACTACTTAGACCTATTGAAGCCTATGATGCCAAATCATGTTATCAATTGGCTTGATTATCATACGTGTATGCTGGGTATTGCAACCATAAGAAAATAGATAGGAAAATAACATGACCCAGTAATAGTGTTTAACCGATCACATTAAGCAACATAATAAAAAAGAATCATTAAACATTAAGTGACATGGTACCATAAAGTCGATAACTACAAGGGAAACAAAACAAGTTAGATAGCCATCTCAAGTTTGTAACATCAATAACTTGAGACAACGGGGTCACCTAAGAATAAAAGTAAACACTAGGTGGGTCTTGGATTGGCTTGTAACTTCTAATAGGCAATGGTTTGGATTTTAAATAACATTAAACACAGTAAGTGATTTAAACCTGTTAAGTATTAGTAAGCTTTGGGTCTAACCCATGTTAAACTAAATTTGGACACTTAATATGTATAGCTGTATTGTATCGTATTCTAATAATTTGACCCTAGCAATACTCCCCTTCAACTTGTATTGAAACCTTTGGGTATCATACCATATTGTCATCGTTCAACAAGTATCTCATATTGGACGATACCAACAACACACTGAAACAATTAAAAGTTCAGACAAAGAAAATGAAATACAAAGTCCTCACTCAGATAAAATTGTTTGAATCAATAATCTAAGAACGTTAAAAAGGGATGCTAGGTGTCTAATGTCATCATCAACATCACATATAAGCATAAGAGTGCAATCCAAAAGAAGTGATAATGGATGCAAGGGATAATGGGAGTATGAATTCCAAACTGAGTGCTCCTTGGTTGAAATTGAATTAAACAGGGTAGTTGACATGGAGGAATGCTTCTAGAGCACATTCATCTCTCCCTAATGAGATTAGGATTATGGTCGTAAAAGTAACGTGTTATAGAGAGGAATGCAATCCCCTATAGAAAATTGTATCATCTCACCACTTCATCTAGAATATTTAGTCTAGAGGACATGGAAGGTGCTCCTTGGTTGTGAGGACCGCATATCAAAAGGTAGGTCTACTACCTGCGAACTGGCCCACCTAGATTTTATGGCATGACCCTCATGCTCATAGCTACCGTTGGCTAGTAATTTGGCACCAACAAATAGAGTTGACATCATGTCCACAAACCGTCACAAAAACTTCACGTCTTACATGGAGCTTTCTTATGCTACATACCCAGCTCTCATTAGCAGATGGGAGAAGTCTTGGATGAAAATAATATTCATGATGAAAACGATATCTTTGTAGGCCTTAGAAGACTCTGAAACTAATACCATATGACAACATAGATCTAAAGCTTGGACTCCCAAAAGTATAATATATATGTTCTGCATCAATATGAACAGCCACAGTAGGCACTTCCCTAATAAAAGAAAAAATTAAGGCAAATACCAAATCATATAGGTAGCTTCCATTCAGATAAGAGAACTAAGAGGATTGCATTAAGAATAGGTAGATACAGGGATCCTAATAATCCTATGACCTACATTGACTGTAAAAGAGAGGGATTCCAAGGGATATTTGATATAAAATGCAAGAATGAGTCATTTTTTGTTGGAAAGTCAAGAATTTCATCATCATAATATATCAGTAAGAAAGATAAACTTGGAAGAAGGTTGCATAATGGAACCAAGAGATGGAAATTCCTCCACAAAAAGCAATTGCACCTTACTCATCAATCTTCGGTTCTGCCTTCCCTGCATCCGCACTAAATATGCAAGTGTGCCTTCACTTGGCTGAATGTTCATCATTAAATTCAGGTTTTTTACATTTTCAATTGAAAGCTTGAATCAAATTAGTTCTCAGCTTGTACTTTACCTTAAAGATAAATGCATGTTCCAACAAAAAACCCTCATATTTATCTATTATTCCTTTATAAAAATTGACATTCTGGAGATTTACTCCTTATTGGCATACTCTTAAGCTATTTGACCAACAAAAAATACTCTCCCTAACACCCATTGTTGTAGCTTCAGTGCCAGGCAGATCTCCTGATCATGGCTATCCACAAAAAGTTTCCTCACTCAACTCATGAAGGGTAAACCTAAATTGTTTAATCAAAAGTTCCAACCTTTTCATGAAGCCTTTTGGCTTGAACTCACTAGCAAACACTAATTTTGATGGATAGAAGGCAGATAATGGATCATATAATTATGATAAAGAGCATTCAATTTTCAGCAAATAGAAGGCAACTAGATATTGAAATTATGTGAACATCCATTTAGTCCCAAGAACAGTGTATTTCTTAAATAAACACAACTTATGTAGCCTACATCAACGGATCAGGCAGACAAGTTCAGCATCGTACCAACAATAATAACCTTCATGTGACATTCAAGTAGGAAAGGTAGTCAAACTTAAGGTAAATAAAAAAACTATAGAAATGAGTCCTATATTAAGTGTTGGAAATCTATTTGAGATGTTGAAGAACAACATGCAGATGTGCAATAACCATATGTTCAAGAATACACTAAACAACTGATTGAATTATGGCTTAAACAAACAGAAAAGAGTTCAAAACGCCAGGATGAAGCTGAGAATGAAGGATTTTGTTGATATCTACATAGTATACCAACTATAGTGCAAACAGTAAAGGAAGATACATGGTTGTGGCACAAAATTCTCCTCTCACTCTCTAATAGTATGGTGGGATGATATACGTGAGCAAGGTTTATGTCCATGTGTCAGTGAGAAGAAAGATGGGTGGATGTGCAGCATATATCTGCAAAGGGCGAATTAAGTTTTCAGTAATAACGTTAATGCATATATAATAGAATCATAACAGATGGAACGATCATGAAGGGTTTAAACAAAGCAAAAGTTTACTGAAGAATGACAGGAAAGAAAAAATCATTGGCAAAACAATACCAAGGTTCCTGGTATCAGCCAATACCAACTCATATCGGACGTATTGTATTAATTTTGATGTCCGATCCGATACTTACCCTCATTGATAATGCCATAACGAACCAAGGAAAAAATTAAAAGAAAAAGAAGTATAGCGGAAAGGTATCATCACAATTATTTGGTCATGTCCAAGATCAACATGCTATAGTGTGTTCATAAAATTTCTTATCGACACACTCTAACCATTATTATATCATATGTCAAGTTATACACACACAACACAAATTCACAACGTTCAAAGCAGTGTTCTAACAGGCCGTCTAGGCGGCCGCCTGTGTCCGCCTAGACCCCCCGACTGCATGTTTTGGGGTTTTATGTACTTTTCCTGCAATTTTCAGTAGGGTTTTTGAATTTTTTTGAATTTATTTTTGACCCGCCTATATCTGGGCGACCACCTAAGCGAGCTAGGTGCTAGGCGGCAAGCGCCCGCCCGACTAGCGCCTAGCACTTTTCACAACCTTGGTTCAAAGATCTTAATATTATTCTATTTAAAACTACTATTTGCAGGGTTACTTGGTCTAAAAAGCAAGTAAAACAAATAACAATATTTATTGCTATGGACAATTCAACAATGTTACATAAGAAAACAACAAATAATACATATCATTATGCCTAAATTACAAAAAAAAAAAATCTTCTTAAAAATTCTCTATTTTTTTTACTTTTAACTCCAATTGGAAACCGCCAAAACTACCGAGACCAATACTCATAAGGGTTTGAAACTAATTCTGATACTGCGAACCTTGATTGCTACTATATGGTGGGGAATGGTCTGAGTATGATTTTCAAACCAAAAAAAAATAACAATAGCAACCTTAATTCATGTCAGCATCACCTAATGACTAAGTCTCCAAATCGACCACAAAATAAATGAACAGCAGAAAGCTCTAAAAGTATTTCAATAAAAGAGTAGCAGCAAACAAACACTTAGCAGTATGGAGTCACATGATTAGACATTCTTTCACTATAACAAGTTCCTTTGGCAATAGTAGGTATCACAAAAACCATAATTACAATGAGACAAGAACATGGTAAAAGCATGTAAATGATGCATCATATTATTGTTAATAGTAAACCCCCTGAACCAGATCTGGAGTTACTATTCAACACAAATTTACAAACAGATAAGGTATTCCTCTGATTAAATTAGTTTATCCCCAAGTCCTAAAAAATGCAAAAAACAAAAAAACAAAAAAGTGAAATTAGCAAATTTCATCAGGCACACTAAAAGTAAAGAATTAATACAAAAGAAGATATCAATCAACAAAGAAACAAATAGATGAAGGCCAATAGGGATTGCCTATGGCCCATGCTCCAAATAGTTGCAGAATAAACCTCAATACAACCACCAAGTATGAGCTATTTCAAGGAATACGCTAGCTACCAGAATATAGAAGAATACACAAATGTAGACGAAGAGTATAAAACTATAAATAACTGGCCATAATGGCCAGAATAAGGAAGAATATACCAATATTAATACACTAACCGAGACCAGTACAGTAACCATCAATTCACTTATGTCTAACACGAAAAAATGACCACAAAGAGCTCCTCCACTCCCACAATATATAATTGACAAGCGTCTGTTTCCAATCTACAATCATACTTGCACTTTTTAGAACATTAGGTGGAAAGCAAAACATAGCCATGTTCACTGTCCCTCCAAAAGTGGAAGAAGATAAAATAAATTAAGGATGGACCAGATAATATTGTGGAACAAACTACCTGTTGCATTAAAAAAATACCACGCAGTTAATTTGGACCAGATGCAGCTCAAACTGAAGTTGAGAAAGCTTATGTTTTATAAACAAGGCGTCCAAATAAAAATCATGGCCTGATATACTTGGACAGATGGTGAGACAAGATTCACTATTGAAGAAAAAAAATGATATGTAACAAGTACCAATAACACATGGAATCATCATTCAAGAAACATGCCAATCAGAATAAGGATTTCGGAAACAACCCAAAATCAAAAAAGGTACATAATACACGTCATTTAACATACAGTTCGGCTTCTGGCATAAAGGGAAAGGGAAATTGTCAAAATCAATGGATTTACATCTATTATCAGGCTGCCAATCAAGGAGCTATCAGGTCACAACCAGTATGCATGTGAAGCATAGACACCTTCAAAGGCTTTACAATAGTAAAACCTAAAAAAGCATAGCAGAAGGGGGTAAAAAGAACGTTACAGTACCATGAGGGTCACACCAATACAACACCTGGAGAAGGTTCAGATGCTTGGCACCAAAAACAAAGGGAAAGATAGGTCAAAATTTAATGGATTTATATCTATTATCAGGCTGCAAGCCAAGGAGCCATCAGGACATGATCAACAAGCATGTGAAGTCTAGATGTCTTGAAAAGCTTTACAATAGTAACACCTAAAAGGCATAGCAGAAGGCAGTCTAAAGGAAGTCTTAGTGCCACGAGGCTCACAACAATACAATACCTAGAGAAGGTCAAGTGCAGCCGTAGCCCGTTTATTGAGAGACTGTTTACAGCACTTGAAACTGCATTCTCAGGTTGTACCATTCACCAAGGTACACCTGAAAAGACAAATCGCACAGTGGACTCAAAGAAGTTCCTGTCAGAAACCCTCCTGTTTTAAAATTTCAAAACATCTATCAAGATTTTGTAGATACAGTTCTGCAGTCACAACTATCGAGATCTTCAGTTCAACCAGGAGCATAAACATATTATTGATCGGAAAAAAGAATTGAAACAAGATGTAATTCCATCAGTGATCATAGCATTTTGACAGAGTTGATCGCTAAATAAGTAAGGTAGACAGGTCCGAAATAATTCACAGGCAACAGGGATCATTTACAATAAGCTTGAATGAAGGCATGCCAAGTGGACGTTGGAAATGGACATGTAAAGTGGTCATCGGAGACAACAAAGAAGAAGAGAAGTAACAACCTCACATTTGACTTTATATTTTGAGGAAGTAACTTCAACAGTATCCTTCCTACAACTCCATCAGAATTACATAGTAACTCTCTGTATAGAATGTCTGGATATGGAGGTCAAAACCTAATCAGATGTGCCTCAATTCACACTGTAGAAAACCTTGTTGGTCTTAGTTGATTTTGACCTAGGAAGCACAAACATAATGATTGCAGTGTCTTGCGTCCATGTAGAACATAACACAGGCACTCCAATATAGATCAGGTACATGAAAATCGATTCCACATACATGTCACCATGTTTGTGTTAATGTCCATGAAATTTACATTTTGACTTACTCCAGCCAATGGCCGAGCCCAAAAGATTAACTTTCAAAACCTATAGCAATCCCAAGATAAGTTAGAACTCCTGGAAGATTTTATAAGATAACCATATGACTTGGTGACAGATGCAAGGGCTATAATTGAGGTGAGATGAACATGATGCAAGTAGCTTAACCTTGATAAAAAAGACGACCTGATATCAATAACTCATCATACTAGTTCCTCACACTGTAAATGACTATCATAGAACCTAACAGGGTGAGCAAAGCAAGGGTGTAAGAATCAGAGCAAGATGGTAACTTCAGGCAAGTTATCAAACATGACAGCAGAAAAAGTAAAATATAACACGAGCAACAACAAGAAGCAGACACACACACACACAAGAGGGAGACAGATAAGGGACTGGAGCAAGAACCAAATACAAGAGGTGCAAATAATCTGATAGATAATCGCTTCATAGAAAAGTCATCAGAATTCACAATTGGTTGTGATTTACCACCAAAACTACCCAAAAGCAAAACTTTGTGTCCATTAACCATATTTGCTTTTTTCCATAAGCAACCCCATATGGTGTATCAAGATTATCCTCATATAAGTCGCCTAGTGCACCACAAGCAACACACATGCAACCTACAATGGAACAAGCAAGTCGACCAAACTAAACCTATAACACAAAGAAAACTGGGAAATCAATACAGTTACCGTCTGGAACACCAAGAACCCATAATATGTAAATCACAATGTGAGTACATCAGTTATGAAACCAGTAATCACGAGACACTAATGTACATTCAAACAACAAGATAATAAATAAATTTAACAAAAGAGAACCGAGGGAAAGGTTAACAGATAAAATTTTGTCAAGCTAACCAACTGATAAAGGAGCTTGAAGAGGTTCAGAAAATATGTATCGAGAAAATCTTAACAGTAATTTATAATAAAGTCCTGCAAGTTCAGATGCTCAATGATTGAAGAATAAAGTTAGTCTTCATGAAGAAAGAAAAGGGAAAAGGCATGATACCGTGACAGTATATTCATGGTGTGCATACTTCCCAAGGGATAGAAGTGCACCATTATTAATGGTGGTAGTCACTGTTCTAAAAATTGGCCTACGCAGTCATCCCTGCCCAGAATTCTGCCTGAATTGGGCCTAGGAAAAAATCCAGATCCATGATTTTATTTCCAGATTTCTTTTGGGTGGAGAAGGAAAGAAAGGGGGGGGTGTCAACCACCTAGATCTAGGCGGCCGCCTAGGCTGGTGCCCGCCCGAATAGGCACCTAGCGCATTTCACAAACTTGGTGGTACTTGTGTACGGTGTGACATCCAAAGAAAATTTGATTTAGCCCATGGAAAAACATCCTCTGCCGCATCGACTGTCTGGTTTGGGTAAACGGAGAACAAATTTCCAGTCGATAGCCAATGCAACATAACTTTCAGGATTAGTACAACAAGAGGAGAAAATGTTTGGTTTGACATCATCCCCATGAAAGTCAGACACCTCTTACTAGGAAGAGTATTGTTATTCAGAGGAAGGGTAGCCGATATCAGTTTCACCGATAGTGATATGCACTTAGACAGGAAGGTCAACAAGTTAGTTGGAAACTGATGAAAGAGATATCAAAATGGTACCATGTGACCTATCAAGAAAATTGTAGTCATCATAGATATTTCATTATTTTGAGAGAAAAAAACAAATGATGAAATTTTCTGGACACGCGATTGATTTACATAAGAGTTTGCCAGTGCATCGAAATAAATGGCTAAATACCAATGGGGGTTTCCAATGTTTTCTTATTAAAAGGGAAAGGAAGACCTGATCCACAGAAATATTGATCCACACTTGTATGAGCTGCTTTTATTTGCAGAGAAATTTACCGGGAGTGTAGTCAGAAGAACTGATGATGTCCTACACGGATGGGGTCAGACTAGTCCTAGGAATATAAATATCAGGAATTACAAGGTTCGAGCAATCTGAAAGAATCCCAATCATAGTAGGTTTAGTTCTTTCAGATAACATGTTGTTAAATATATGATTAGTACTTTTCTACTTGTATTAGATTAGGAACCAAATTTACTTTGAACTCGAATTTACTTTGGAACTCTTGATTAGAGACAAATAGAAGGCCAAAAAGTATTCTATTTGAGATGTGCATTGGTTACTAGAAATCTATACTATTAACTAACAACAGTTTTGGAGCCGTCGTGATCCTGGTGTAGCTGCCGTCTGTCATCAGAAAAGGAAATTGAGGAGCCCAAAAATTTGAAAATGAATTTAAATTATGTTTCATAAATGCTAAGGCTATCTCCAATGGGGATTTCTAAAATTGAGTTTGTATCCTACTTAGCATTGTACTATAAGAAAACTTCTACATAGTTGGCAGAGTTTCTACATAGAATTGCACCCAAAAAATACTCTCCAATCAATGGTTCTCAATTTCTATCCTACGTGACACTGCCTAATATTAAGATGGAAAATACAAAATGGAGAATTTTATGATTTAGTTTGAAAGTGGGGCCCAATGTTAATATGGAGAATTTATATGACTTTCTACACGTAGAAACCCTCATATATTCTCCATCCTACATCAGCACCACGTAAGATGGAAACTGAGATAGAATTATAGAAACTACCATTGGGACAAGTTTTTTTTCTAAAAAGAGTGTCTACCATAGAAATAGGGGAGATAGAAACCCCCATTGTAGATGGCCTAAGTAGTAAATGCATGCATCCAACATGCCGTATAATCAATTGTTTTCCACTTCAACGCAGGCGGGCATTTGCACATGCCTATTTTCTCTAGTTTATTTAAATGTCAATTCTATTGACAAGCTAGAGTCAACTAGTGAGATCAAACGAAACTCCTAAATCATCATCGGCCTGGAACTCCACTATTCAAACTCCCACTAACTAAAAGGCCCAGAGCTCTATATTGAGGAAGCAAGGAAGCAAAGCTAGCTTGCCTTTTAGCAACCAATGTTTCAGCACATATCCCAAATCAGAACGCCTCTTATCCCTTTCTGTAAGTATTAGGTCTTCCATAGAACGTTCTAAACGTCATAGCCAAACCTAAAAGACTATAGTCCCACTAGACTACTTCAGCTTCTTACCCTTATGATCTTCAGAGAATATCAAAACTCCTTCCTATTTAAATGATGGAAGAGACTATTAAAACAAATTAATGACCTTTGCTACTGCAAGAGAACTCTATTTTCCCTCAACCTTAGTTTTTACCCTATAACTACATTCTCATCCTGACCCACTACTCTACCCCCCACCCCACCCCACACACACACACCCCATCCCACATAATTTACCAGAAGTGCCTTCAAATTCCTCGCAACATTTTCAAAAGCACTATTTAAATCAAATCTACAAGTAAATTTTTCATAGAAAGTCATTTCTTCATCACCTGAGAGTCTGAGACCTAGTAAATGTAATAATACAATGGACTATTGGCGTATTTGGCTCAAGGAAAATAGCCATCAACGAATGCATCATACAAAACATTGAAACTATCGTATCCATCTGAATTGACATGAAGATTCCTCTAATATGCATCTTTGTATGCAATTCAATAGAAGTGAATACAGATTTCCCACTATCTGAACCATACACAAACCAAAAATCTGAATCATATACAATCTGTTTCCATCCATGCTTTTAGCAAGCACCATATCAATTGATTATGCAAAAATACTAGCAATTAGCGACTTCCTGAGTGCTCAATATTCCAGAAGGTCCTCCTTATGAAGAACTTGGCAATCAACCAATTCCTCTCAAAAACAACCACGAAACATGTCCAATACAAATTAATTAACAAATAGACATCAATTATATTTCTGCATTCTAATTTATATGCAACAAAAAGGTGAATACATTACAGATGGATTTCCCGTTATCTGTTCCATATCAAGGTTATATGGAAATTGGAACACTCCGGATCGTTCAATGAAAACGGGAACACAGTACACCTTTGGTACATGATACATTTGGTAGGTTTATTCGAAACACAATAGGTTTATCCCAAACGTGGAACGTTTTTAAGGAACTACATGTTTAATATACAATGTGTAATTAAGATTCAGTAGTAATCAAGTACCATAGTATAGCATCATACAAATACTCAAACTACAAGATTGGAAGTTGGAAACAATCCTAAGGAATAATGTCCTCCTATAAGTAGCACAAGTCGAAGCCTCAGAAAAAATCAAAAGAACTACTTCTTCCCTACAGTATATATATAGGTGAATGAGGACAGCCAACATAGGACAGAAAGCAATATAATAGTCCACTTTCATACTTCACATATAATCCCACTTCTCTCTCCATTTTCCTTCCCTCTATCACACCCAGGAAACCACCCACTTCCTCGTTTCCTTCTCCCTTTGCTCGCCAGCAACACAATCTCTTCAACCGTGATGGGATACAATGTCGAAGACGTAGGATACCCAGGAGGCAAGTTGGAAAGGAAAAGCTGGCAGAAGTTGAAAAGCTTGGCAAGAAAGCCATGAAAATAGATCCTCTATCAGCTTGTAGGGAAAAGCAAGAAGATGAATTTCCACGTTACATTACGCTGGCATTCTGTGTTCCCACATCACCTCCATGTGATATTATGCTAACCATTTCCTTACACAATATGTTTTCCTGCCCATTGCAACAAACACTACATTTCTCTAAAACAAAACACTTCATTGATTACGCACAGACTAACAATATTTCCGAAGAGCAGTACGATGTTCAGTAAAGAAATTATAAAGAGCAATCCCCTTATGAAATTTGCTTCGTTAACTAAACTATCAGAAAGAAGCAGCAGAAATACAAGAAGCCCATAGCAACTTCAGCCAAAACCAGAACCCTTAGTACCAAAGAAACTAAGAGGTAAACTATACATCCAATCCTACATAATGCTTCCTTACAAATTCCTACATATGGAATCCTTCCCTCATATGGAACTTCCATTAGAAATTAGACAACATCTTTCAAAACATGAAGACAACATCATTAATAACTCGTCAAAACACACCATTCATATCAAAAAGCTAGAACAAAACAATGATTCTGATCTGCGAAGGAGATTATTTGTAATTATGAACACACACACATGACTACTGGATAAATAAACTTCAAACAAATCAACCCATTAAATCATATGTTTCTCCATGAACGTGCGTACAACAAATGACACTAAGCATAATGCAAGAGATGAAAGGTATTCTGATAATAACGCACAAAGCTTCTTTTGTGTGCATGACAACTTTTTTGGGGATGGGTGGGGTAGGTGTGAATGTAGGTATTCATAGGGGGTGATAAAACATTCACAAACTACAGACAATAATCAATCCGTAAGGAAGAAAAAATTATAAAAGGGTCCATGCAATTATCAAGTCCGCTACAAATATGATGTGACCTCAGTTTGCCAGGTCACAAAAGAAATTATCAAAAAGATTAAGCCTCATCTTTTCAAGACTAAAGAATTTAAGCCTCATTGAAACAAAAAAGCAGTAGCATAACAAGAACATCTCCAAAAGGTTAAACTAAGAATCTGATTTACTATACTACTATAAATAAATCGGTGCATATGACAGCCTATATATAAGGACACCAAAATAAATCTAAATAACGTAAAGGAATCAAATACCTGTAACACTAACAATCATAAAGGAGTCAAAAACCATAAGCAAACCTTTCACAATGACTTCAACCCCAATATAATCCAATTTTCAGACCTTTGGCCAGTTTTTACCAAAATAATAAACATCACCCTCTCAACTTGTAGAGAGTCAAATAGACCTTTGAGACAAGTACCAAAACACCCAAAGCTGACATGCAAACTATGGCTTTGAAAGATACTTTTTTTATTTAAAGTTAAGACTTTTTAATCCTAAAGTTCACCATCATCTACTCTCAGAGTTGGCTCGTTCTCAAGTGTTAGAAGGAAAATTCAACTTCATTATCATCACCATCCAAGTATTCAAACTTCAGAATGAATTGGGCAATGGAACACGAGAAAGCTCCACCCTTTTATGACAAACTATTGACCAAGCATATTGCAAGCAAAGTTAGCTAAAAGTCATAGAGGACATTGCACTAGAAAACTAGAGGGCCAGTTTTTAGATGCAAAATTGAACTCAGATGAAAGTGTGAGTTACTTCATTGTATTAAAATATAAATCTTAAACTTGTATTCATCTCCTTGCCACAATCAAATGGTGTTACAACTAAGAAAACTCTTCTGAAATTAAGAAGGATGAATACTAAAAATTGATCACAGAAATAATAAAAAAGGCTCGAACTCACTGAGAGATAACTAAAAATAATAACATTTCAAACTAAAAATAATAACATTTCAAACTAAAAAAATAGAAATTAAAGGACTAATGTCATGATTAAGGCAGTGCTCTACAAGCTAGTAAGGCCTACTACAAAGTAAACTATTCAATGTATATCATCAAGCCCTACCTAGGGCTAGTTTGGTTGCTGAGAATTGTGGAATTCTTGCAATCTCAAATCCGAGAATCGGCCCAAATTTTGTCATTGGTTGCCAAATAATTTCTCGGAATCCACAAGAATTCAATGCAGTTCCCCGTCAACAAATCAACAAAATCATAACACACCAAACATACAGAAATGTTATTCAGCACCCAAATTTTTGGGGGTGATACCATCACCCATGACATTGCGCTGATGTGCAGATAATATATTTTTCCAAATTTCTCATTTCTCATATTCTAATTTGATTTTCGAATTCTATTATGAAAATTTTCATTTGTGAACGATTCTCACACACTAAAACGTGCCTATGGCATGGCGATGACGTGGCGACGATTTTAGTGTTACAGATAACATATTTTTCCAGAAATTTTCATTTGTGATATTCTAATTTTATTTTTGAATCCTATCATGAAATCTCTATTTTGTGATCAAGATTGTCTAGCACTAAAATCGTTGCCACGTCAGCACCAAGTCATGTCATGGGTGATTGTATCACCCAAAAAATTTGGGTGAAGAATAGCATTTTTGTCAAACATAAGCCAGGAAAGCATGTTGTAGCTAACCTAGTATAGAAAGCAAACACATCCCAAATGCATTTCAAAATCAATAAACTAACTATATCGAACCTGCCGCAGACAACGCACTGCAGGGGGGCGACCTTCCCGTCCTCGAGATAGTTCTTCTTCTGGGACGGGTTCTCGTTCAGCGTCTTCACGATCCTGAGGAATGCCCTCTTCAAGGCCTGCGGATCCACCTCGGACGCCGCGGGCGAATCCTTGGCACTGCCGAAGCCGACACCGCCCGCTCGCCTCCTCAACAGGTCCTCGTAGCTATCCTCCAGCTTGACCTGCTTCAACGCCCTAGGGTCCTCATGATTGGGGGGGTTAGTAGGGTTTCCGTACTGAAGGACGTGGTGGCGGTGCCACGCGAGCTCGTCTTCCTCGTGGGGGAACTTCCTCTTGAGGAGGGAGGAGGAGGAGGAGGAGGAGGGGGCGTCGAGGCCGAGGGAGGACCAGTAGTCCCTGTCGGCGGCGGCGGCGGCGGCGGCGGCGGCGGCGGGAGCACGGCCGTAGTCCCTGCCGGGAGGGAGGGGAGGCTCGCGGAAGCCGTCGGGGCTGAAGCGGCGGTCGAAAGCTAACCCTAGCGGGGCGTGGTCGGGCCCGTGGGGGAAGGGGGGGTCGATGGGATAATCGTGGGGGAGGGCGAAGTAGGACCTGACGGTGCCGTCGGCGAGGACGATGGTCCGGCGGTCGAGGTTCTGGAAGCCGTAGGGGGGAGGAGGGGGCGGGACGGCGGCGGACGAAGAGGAGGGGAAAGGGGATCCGGGCCCTCCGATGGCGGACATAGGCGGAGGGGCGGGGGAGGGGACGCCGACGGGGGAGGGATTGGTGTTGGGGGTGGCATCTTTCTTAGGGTTTGAGGAGGGTTTGGTGGGCTTGGAGTCGGAAGAGGGGTGATCGGAGGAGGAGGTGGTGGATTCCCATCGAGACTTGCGGTTTGAAGAGGAAGGAGGAGGTGGTTTGTGGGAGGAGGAGGAGGAGTGCTTGGGATTCTTCATTTTGGAGATTGGGGAGGGGAGGGGAGGGGAGGGGAGGGGGAGATATTGAGGATTTCTACTTTCTAGGGTTGCCTGCGAGGATCTATCCTATTACCATATATTTAGTACGGACTTTTGCATACAAGTACCCAAATTCTCGTATATTTTTAAGGCTAAATTGTAACTTGATACCCTCAACTATCACATTTTTTCAACTTAATATCCTCAACTTTTATAGGTACCAACTTGATACCCTGAAAAAAAATTAGACCAAATTGCCCCTTCTCTTCTCCCCCACCCCCGTCCCCCTCTCCGCTGCGGGTGGCTGACGGGCGGCGAGCACGCACGATCGGACGGTTTGGACGGATGAATTTTTTTAGATCTAAGTTTATAGCTTTTTTCGGTTTTCTTGGGTTTTGATCTACCAAACTTCATTATTTTCAAGTTTTGATTGTTCTATGTTGTAGAGAATTTGATTTTACTCAAAATGGACCTTTGAAAAGTTAGATTTCGACTTGTTTTGAGGAAGTTATGGCCAAAATAAGATTTGGACATTTCTTAGTTCATCTGTCCCGAATCTGGCAGGGACGATGAATAGTGCCGCATAAGGCCGCATAGTGCCGCAGAATGCTGTATAGTGCCGCAGAATGTCGCATAGTGCATATTTTGGATATTTTTGGCTGTTTTATGTCCTATTTGGCTGATTTATGGCCAGAATTTCTCTCAACTCCCAACATGAAAGTTGTAGATCTTTTTCTTGGCTTCAAGAATATGTTACTAGCTATTTTTATGAAAGTTTCTCTCATTCATGATAATGTAAGTTATGACACAATAGTGGCTCGTTAAGGCGCACTCTTAACAAGTAACTTGACATGATGATTCTTGATAGTGACCCGTCGTGGTGCACTCTTGACAAGTAACATGACATGATAGTGGTCCGTCGTGGCACACTCTTGATAAGTAAACCTAACATGATAATCTTGATATGCTGTTGTGACGGCTATCTTGACTTGCTAAGTAACTTTTGTCTTGACACCGTTGGTGTTTGTGCTTGTATAAGCTACATGTCTTGTCTTGCATCATGTCTAGGATATGAATTCATGGTTACCACGGTCAGGAATTCATACTGAATCTGACTAGGATAATGATTAGATTGATCAAGTAGTTCATGAAGAGATTTTCCAGCTACAGGCAGTCCCGTTATCTGGGCGCTCTATTTGGACTTGTAGCCTGCCGTCGAGTAGGACACATTTCCAGCACACTGTCATGTGTTGCACCCCCAAGTCACCTAATCCAACTCTCTTAACTTGCTACTGGATAACCTGGATTAAGTCTGGCTTGTGATAACCCTAGTTAGTTAAAGTATCAAGCCGTACTCATTGCTTGGCCGTGATTGATGGATGGAGTCCCGTTTAGTCTTGTCTAGACAGTGCCAGTACATGGTTACTTTAGTGCATTTACTGTTATGCTTTACCTTATCGATAATCGGTCAGGGACTAAGTTCTGTTCAGGAGAAGGGTTACAACCCCGGTCCTTGTCTGGTTTACGGGTTGTAACTTGGTTACCGGAATAGTTCCTTAGTTACCTTATCGTTTATCATTCTGATTTCTTTAACTCATGTCTTTTATTATCATTTATGTCTCATGTGCTAATATGCTGATTTTAGTTCTTAAGTGAAGCCTCCCTTGTGGCACTTGCTCTTTCTGGGGTCTGACCCAGCTGGTTTTGTATGGCCAGATTTTGGAGTAGCACCCGAGGATCTTCCAGCCTTCCAGCCAGATGGTGCACACTAGGTGCAACCCTGGCAACGAGTGGGTTTTATTTTGCTCTTCCACTCTATTATAAATTATTCTTTTGAGGCGTTTAGCCGCCGAGCAAGTGTTAGCTCGTGTTAAATTTACATTTCTGTCTGCCTAAGGGCTGTAACATGATTGACAAATCCTAGGGTTGATCATGTATGACTTAAACTCTTGCTAGTCTTCGCATTTTGTATGACTAGCTTCATGATCATCTGAATATGTAATATTTGGGACGCCTTACTTTGTATGTCTGATGATCTACCATCTTGTTACATTACTTGCTTGCTTGAGATTGAGACACTAGGCTTGTCCTTAACCATAAGTGATTGTTGGCTTGTAGTAAGCCATTATGCATCTAGACAGCCGTGACCGTATTACGAGGTGGGATTCACTTCAATGTACGTAGTTGGCTGTGTCTGTCTCCCGCTCTTCAGTATTCTGGTTCTGGGGCGTGACACGGTTTAAGTGGTGGCCCATGCAGGTTTTGTAAATCAAGATGTGTGAGGGTTTCACAAAATAGATGTCTCAATCGACACTCGCCCTTGATCTCTACTCGTGTCTTCTAATCTTTCCTAAATCTTGACCTGATCACATGTTTATATCCTCGATCTATCCTGGTCCCTCCTTATTGTTCCCTATGTCGTTTCTTCAGCGGCATTGTTCCTGGTCCTACCGATCAGCAAGGCGGAGCACCTCCAGTGGACCAGCAGCAACCTGGAGACCAAGCCTAACACTCTGGAGCGGCCTCCCGAATCATGCATTCCGGGGATCCGGAGCTCCTAGTTCAGCCAGTCCAGCCTGCAAGACAGGATGATGAAGTCTTGGTTGGACTCATCAGGGAGTTGCTTGCATCACAGGATCGTCGAGGTGATGCCTTGCACCAGACAGTACAAGATGCCATGGAGAGGATTGGTCACCAAGGGAACAATACGGCCAACAGCTTCAAGCGTCTGAACCCTCCTTTCTTTGACGGCAGTGAAGATGCTATCGCTGCTGATGCATGGCTTCGGGACACAGAGGTTATCCTGAAAGCAGCGAGGATTCCTGAGGAAGAGAAGGTGGCCGTTGTGAGCCTACAGTTATTGGACTTAGCCCGCAGCTGGTGGGCGATGCTAGCAGTTGGATTACCGACGCCTGTCTCATGGGTGGTGTTCAACAACAAGTTCCAGACCAAGTAATTCGATACAGTAGCTCGGTATGATCTGCAGATGAGATTCACTAATCTTAAGCAGATGGGCAGGACGGTCGATGGATATGCGGTCGAGTTTTCTAGACTCAGTCGGTTTGCTCCTACCTTGGTGGCAACCGAATTGGATCGAGCCCAGCAATTCCAATAGGGGCTCCACCTAGAGATTATCATATCAGTAGAACAGTTTGAGCACCAGCCGTTTGATGCCGTCTTGCGAGCAGCGAAGAGGCACGAGTATACTTCGTAGAGGATTGTAGAAAGAAGTGGAGGACGGAAGAGGTATCATGGGCAGATGTCCCAGTCTTCAGCACCAGCCCCGACAGCTAGGGCTTTGACTATTGGAGCTCCTAGGCGGGCGACCACAGTTTCGTCGGTTCAGCATTCGACGCCGGCGTATCCTCAGCAACAGAAGCAGAAGCAGTCTTCCGCAATGGGCTGCACTCATTGTGGGAAGCTAGGGCACGTTGTGTCAGAATGTCGTAGAGCACAGGGATTGTGCTTGGCTTGTGGGGCACCGGATCACAAGATAGGGTTCTGTCCGAATAGAGCCAGTTCATCATCATCAAACCTAACCAGTCCATCGGTTAGGGGTCCAGCACCAGTGTAGCAGTAGTACCAGCCTCCGAGGCCATTACCGCCTTAGGCTCAATAGTTTGCCCAAGCTCAGAATCAGAAACGGCAGAGAGGTTTCCAGCAGAGGGGACCATCACCCAGAGGGCAAGGTCAGGTCATGTCTATGACCATGGAGGAAGAGTTAGCTTCAGGTGAGGTGGTGGCAGGTACCATTCTCGTAAACTCTTTTCCAGCATCAGTATTATTTGATTTAGGTGCATCGCATTCATTTATGTCTGCACGATTCGCTACACGGATAGGACTGGAGCCCGAGTCATTATCAGTAAGGCTCAATATACTTACTGGTAACGATCTTGTGGGAGTAGATAGAGTATTTTCCTCGTGTCGAATCGTAGTTAGCGGTAGAGAGTTTCCCGCTAGGTTGATAGAATTTTTGATGGACGACTATGATGTGGTCCTAGGAATGGATTGGTTGAATGAGCAATACGTAATAATAGACTGCCATATTGGCAGAATTATTTTTGGTATTCCCGACGAACCGGAGTTTTCATTTTCCAGGGGCGAAGTAGAACCTTCTCCCCCAGTATTGCGGATGGCAGTAGCAGAGGCAGTTCAGTTTCCCATAGTAGTAGAAGAGTTTCCTGATGTATTTTTCGAAGAGCTTCCAAGCATGCCTCCAGAGAGAGAAATAGAGTTCACTATTGACTTGATTCCAGGGACGGCACCAGTGTCAGGGGGAGTCTACAGGATGGCGCCTTCAGAGTTACAGATCTTGTACAAGATGATTGAAGAACTCAGAACCAAGGGATTCATTCGTGCTAGTGGATCACCTTGGGGAGCCCCGATACTTCTTGTAAAAAAAAGGATGGTATGTCAAGATTATGTGTTGATTATCGTACCTTGAAATCTATAACAATCAAGAACAGATATCCTCTACCAAGAATAGATGACTTATTTGATCAGCTCAAAGGAGCGGCAGTATTCTCGAAGATTGACTTGCGGTCAGTGTAATGTCCCAAATTCGTGATACGTATTTAGTGTACGTATACGTGTTTTGGACCCATATTTTATTTAGTCATGATTAGTTATCTTGGTTTATTTTGCACTGGCCTGATTTTATTGGCATTGATAGTTTAAATGGTTTTAATGGTTCATTGGTTTATTTTGGATTAGTGAGGCTTGGTTTATTCCTGGGGTTGGTTTGGTTCGGCTAGGCTTGGTTGCCTTGGTTCATCAAGAACCAATGGGTGAACCCCCTACCTACCACCACCCATAGTATTTATTACCCTTTCTCCTTCTCTCTCTTCATTAATATCTTCTTCTTCTCCACCATTAACTCCTGTACCTACCAAGAGAGAGAGAGAGAGCTAGGCAAGTGCATCTTGCTTCATGGAGAAACCCAAATTTTATTGTTCCATTCTCTTACTTGCAGCATTCTAATACTCTTTAGTACTTGGCATTTTCTATTTCCATGGCTAGATTCTTGTAGATTCAAATTTATTTTATTTTTGAAGTTCTTGGGTTTTGATCTATTTAGCATTGTTATTTTTAAGTTTTGATGGTTCCATGTTGTAGAGCATTTCGTTCTACCCCATTTTGACCTATGAAAGTTCGGATTTGGGCTCTGGATGGAAGTTTTACGTTGCTTGGAAGCCATGGTTGCTTAGCTCTTCTTCTCGGAAAACTTGGAGAAGAAGAACAGTCTGGCCGCATGGACTCAGCCGCATAACTCTATGCGGCGAGTTCTACTGGCAGCATGGAATTCCTCAGCCGCATAAGACTTCTTGAGTACTTGACCGCATGAACAATCATGCGGCAAGTCTTTTCCAGCCGTATGAGACTTGACTCGGATCTAGCCGCATAGCCTTGCTCAGACTAAGCCGCATGAGTCCCTGTTATCTTGACCGCATTGACTTCTGAGTTTCCAGCCGCATAAGTTCCTTCATTTCCTGAGCCGCATGGGACTACTCGTTCCCAGCCGCATAAGGACTTGTCTCTCCCGGCCGCATATGACCCATCCCCCGCTGGCCGCATAAGCACCACATTCCTGAGCCGCATGACCCTTGTTTGGACCCAGCCGCATGAGGCTCGTTCTTTGAGCCGCATGAGACCCGTCACCCTGAGCCGCATGAGATATGCTGTCTCAGCCGCATAAGCCCGATTTTCCCCTTCAGCCGCATAAGGCTAGGACTCCCTGAACCGCATAGGACCCTGCTCATTCCCTGAGCCGCATGGACTCGGATTCCTGAGCCGCATGGAGTCTTTCCCGGGCTTTGTCGTATTATTTGTATTCGATTATTAATGTTATATTTATCTGGTAACTTCAGTATAACTTGAGTACACATTTACCCCTTATTGTATATTTTTACGCCCATTTTATATCCTTACGCCTTTTGTCCTGAATTTGAAAATCATGAATTCATTTGATATGTTTGGAATTGATAATTTAGCATGACGTAATAGTGACCCGTAGTGGTGCACTCCTGACCTGATAACCTGACATGACCTGATAGTGGCCCGTCATGGCGCACTCCTGACAAGTACACTTGGCATGATAACCTGACCTGATATATCTTGATAAGCTGTTGCGACGGCTACCTGACATGACCTGACTTGTATAAGTAACCTGGACACCGTGGGCGATTGTGCTTGTACAAATAATCCAGTCCTGTCTTGTATCATGTCTAGGAGGGGACTCCTGAGTACCACGGTCAGGAGTACATACTGAAATGGACTAAGGTTAATGACTAGTATAATTCACTAGACATGAAGAGATGTTTCCCAGTTACAGGCGATCCCGTTATCCCGGCCGCAAATGTTTGGACTTGTAGCCTGCCGACGAGTAGGGCACATTTCCAGTCCACTGTTATGTGGGGCACCCACCATTGTCACTTAAACGATTGAACTCTATTGTCACTTTAATGTATTGTACTCTCCAGATTGTCACTATAACTGCCTGGATAACCTGGATAGCTGCAGGACCTGTGACTACTTGGAGCATCTCATTGCATCTTGCTAGTAACTAGGATTGTGATAACCCTAGTTAGTTAATGTAGAAAGCCGTAGGCAATGATTGGTCGTGATTGATTGGATGGAGTCTAGTCCAGTATGGTATTGTCTAGAAGTGATTGATTACAAGATTGTACCAGAATGATTGAATGATTGTCACTCCAGATTGTCACTATAATGATTGTCACTCCAGATTGTCACTATAACGATTGTACTCTATTGTCACTCTAGCGTATTGCACTCTTTATTGTCACTTTTATTATTGTACTCTCTCCTTTTCACGTTAATGATTGGCACCTTAGCAATAAATGATCAGAGACTAAGTTCTGTTCAGGCGAAGGGTTACAATCTCGGTCCTTGTTTGGTTTAAGGATTGTAACCTGGCTTCCGGAATAGTACCTTCGTTTTCTCTTCATATATTGTCCAGCTATATTTTATTTAGCATGAATCTTCAGTTCTTTTATGTCAATGATGCTTCTCTTAATTATTTTCTCTGATTGGGGCAAGTGCATTGGTAGTGCACAAACCTCAATCTGTGTTACTTATTGTTGTTTTCTTACATATTGAATGCTAATGATTTGTTGGTTTTAGTTCTTAAGTGAAGCCTCCTTTGTGGCACTTGCTCTTTCTGGGGTCTGACCCAGCTGGTTTTGTATGGCCAGATACCGGAGCAGCACCAAAGGATCTCCCTGCCTTCCAGCCCGATGGTGGTCACCAGGCGTAACCAGGGCATCGAGTGGGTTTCTTTTGTTCTTCCACTGTAATATTGTAAATTATTCTTTTGAGACGTTTAGCCGACGAGCAAGTGTTAGCTCGATTGTACTTACTTACTGTCTGCCTACGGGCTGTAACATGATTGACAAGCCCCGGGGGTTGATCATGTATGACTGAACTCTTGCTAGTCCTCACATTTTGTAACGACTAGCTTCATGATCATTCCGAATATATAATGTATGGGACGCCTTACTATTGTATATTTGGTGGTCTGATATCTTGTAACTATTATTAGTTGGTTGAGATTGAGACAATAGGCTATTTTATGACCTTAAGAGACTGATGGATTGTAGTGAAACCCTCACATATCTAGACAGCCGTGACCGTATAGCGGTGTGGTTTCCATTCCGTTATACGTAGCTGGCTATGTCTGCCCCCGCTCTCCAGTATTCTGGTTCTGGGACGTGACAGTCAGGGTACCATCAGATCAGAGTCAGAGAGCAAGACATCCCGAAGACAGCGTTCAGATCCAGATATGGACATTGGGAGTTCCTTGTTATGTCATTTGGAGCGACCAATGCGTCAGCCGTATTTATGGACCTCATGAATCGTATCTTCATGCCTTATTTGGATCAGTTCGTGATAGTATTTATAGACGATATCTTAGTCTATAGCAAGAATGAGGCAGAGCATGAGCAGCATCTTCGTGTAGTTCTTCAGATTATTAGGGAACACCAGTTGTACGCGAAGTTCAGTAAGTGCGAGTTTTGGCTGGATCGTATCTCGTACTTAGGTCACATCATCACCAGAGATGGAGTAGAAGTGGACCCCCAGAAAATAGTGGCTATAGAGTCATGGCCAATTCCCAGTACCGTCGCAGAAGTTCGGAGTTTTCTAGGATTGGCTGACTATTATCGGCGGTTTGTATCAGACTTCGCTCAGATTTCAGCGCCATTGACGCAGTTGACCCGCAAGGATGTACGGTTTGCTTGGACAGCAGAGTGTCAGAGTTCATTTGAGAAGTTGAAGCAGAGATTGATGACGGCCCCCATTCTCACGCTTCCAGATGGGACTGGAGGATTTTCAGTTTATTGTGATGCTTTCGGTAGAGGATTGGGATGCGTCTTGATGCAGCATGGTAAGGTAGTCGCTTATGCGTCACGCCAGCTTTGTGACCATGAGAGAAATTATCCTACCCATGACTTGGAGTTGGCAGCGGTGGTTTTTGCACTTAAGCTTTGGAGGCATTATTTATATGGAGATCGGGTAGAAATTTTCACCGACCACAAGAGTCTTAAGTATGTGTTTACTCAGAAGGATCTTAACATACGTCAGAGGAGATGGCTAGAACTACTTGTGGATTATGACATCAACCTGCAGTATCATCCTGGGAAGGCCAACGTTGTTGCAGATGCATTGAGCAGAAGAGCCGAAGTTTATTTTCTAACAGCACAACCAGAGTTATTAGCAGATCTTCAGAAGATGGGTATCGAAGTTGTTCTTCCTACCAATGTGGCATTGATGGCCAGTATGCAAGTTCAGTCCAGTATAGTTGAGGAGATTAAGTTAGCTCAATCAACGGATTCTAAGCTTCAGCTGCTCAGAGCAGAGTGTGAAGCAGGACGAAGAGCAGAGTTAAGTATTCATGAGGACGGTACACTTCGACATGGGAGGCGTCTTTATGTACCCAGTGGTGATATCAGACAGAAAATCATGGCAGAGGCTCACAGTTCTCAATATTCAATTTATCCGGACGGTACGAAGATGTATTGTGATATCCGACAGCATTTTTGGTGGAATGGCATGAAGAGGAAGATAGCCCGGTTTGTCTCTCATTGTTTAGTTTTCCAACAAGTTAAGGCTGAACTTCAGAGACCAGCTGGACTTCTTCAACCTTTACCGATCCCAGAATGGAAATGGGAGCACATTACCATGGATTTTGTAACCGGGTTATCAAAATTCCCAGCTGGAAGAGATGCTATATGGATTATAGTTGATCGTCTCACGAAGGTAGCTCATTTTCTTTCCTTCAGAATTGGTCAGTCGACGGATCAGCTAGCAGAGATGTACCTCAGGCAGATTGTCAGATTGCATGGAGTGCCAGTTAGTATCATATCAGACAGAGATTCAAGATTCACATCGTACTTTTGGCGGAGTCTTCAAGAGAGCTTGGAGACTCGTCTCAAGTTCAGTTCAGCTTATCATCCGCAGACAGATGGTCAGTCAGAACGCACGATCCAGACTCTTGAAGATATGTTGCGGTCATGTACACTCGACTTCGGTGGTTCGTGGAAAGATTACCTGCATCTCGTGGAGTTCTCCTATAATAACAGTTTTCAGGCCAGTATCCAGATGGCACCCTTTGAAGCACTGTATGGCAGGAAGTACAGATCACCTTTAGCTTGGGATGATGTCGATGAGAGACAGATGCTTGGTCCAGAGATGATTACGCAGACAATCAAGGTGGTCAGACAAGTCAAAGATCATCTTCGAGTTGCCCAAGATCGCCAACGACATTGGGCCGATTCTCATCGGCGTCCCCTTGAATTTTTAGTCGGCAACCGCATGTTCCTTAGGATCTTGCCTACATGTGGCTTCATTCGATTCGGCATACGAAAAAAGCTTAATCCTAGGTACATAGGGCCGTTCGATATTCTAGAGCGAGTAGGTGATGTGTCATATCATCTCGCTCTTCCGTCGTCGTTACGTGAGGTGCATGACGTCTTTCATGTATCCCAATTACGACGGTATATCTTGGATCCGAGTCATGTCCTTGATCATTCGGAATTGGTTGTTGGTACCAACCTTTCGTATAAGGAAAGGCCTGTATCCATATTAGACCGAAGAGAAAAGGTACTCAAGAACAAGAATATTAGTTTAGTTCGTGTTGCTTGGGGTCACCACTCTTTGGGTGAGTCAACGTGGGAGCATGAGGATGATATTCGCTCGCGATATCCACACATGTTTGACTCATAAGGTATAATGTCTTCCTTATGCCTTATGCCTTTGTAGGAGCGTAAAAAGTGCTTCAGAGAAAGAGTCAAAGAGATGGATCATTTCATTCATAAGTGATTGGTTTTACGCCAAACAGAGCGGTTAATCTCTTTACGCCCAAGACAAGGCTAATCACTTTATGCCTAAAGCAGGCTGATCTCTTTACGCTCGGGTCTACACCCATGGTTTTACGCCAAGGACGGATCAGCCACTCTTACGCTGGACAAAACTGTCAAATCTCGCATTTAATGCAAACTCTAACATGGAGATCTTAATGATAGCATATATCACAAAGGGATTTGTTTTATACAGAGACCAATGTTGTCATTTAGTATGTGGATTGAGCTACTTTACACTCACACTATGGCTTCTTTTACGCACGAAGACTATACGAGCTTTTACGCTCAACAGCTGACGTGTGCGTAAAGTCTATTTGAGCTACTTTACGCTCAAGGTTATTTAACAACCACTTTACGCGGGAAGTCTATGTCAAGGCTATTTTACGCCTAATCTACTGCTTTACGCTCAGAGTACATTGAGGCTATTTTTACGCCCTATTCTCCTCCACCAGCTTGGAACGTGGTCTGCCTACGTGGCTTTCATGCCATTCTTCTCGAAGAACGTGTGTACATGCATCATATTCTTACTGAAATGATGGGACACATGTCAACATATACAGAGGTTGGCTTCGATCGTGTATGGCAGTTGTTAGCGTAAAGATAAAACTTTTGCTAAGTTTTTACGCACAAGAGCCCAAGTCTATAAATAGACTTATTTTTCTCATAACACAGGGACAGAGATAGGAGAGAATACAGAGATCAGAACTTAGAGATTTTTGATTCTCCAGAGCATTCTTCTTCAACCTTTCTTTCAGAACAGAGTGAAGCAAAGCAGGAAAGCATTCGGCCTCGCCATCAGTGCCCAAGTGCGTCGATACCTTTCTGGTGACTTAGTTCTTCCAGTTGTTCTACTTCAAGCAGTGATCTTCATCATCATCATATGGTCCAAGGAACAAAGTGATCATTTACGAATCAGACTTCTACAGCAATACTTTCCCAGAATCAAATTTGTACTTCTTGTACTTTTTCTCGTTTTATTTTCAAAAGCCAATTACTCAAGGCATTTTGTTAAGTGAAACAGCCTTATGCTTTTAATTCCTTGCATGTATGAATGATTGCTTGATTGACTGCTACTCGTAGCTTGTTTATGATTAATATAGCTTATCCCGACATCTCTAGCCTCTTAATTAAATTTCGAGGACGAAATTCTTTTAAGGTGGGTAGAGTTGTCACTCATGTTTCCCATTATACGTATTTTCGTATGCGTATACGAGATTTCTGGTATTTATCAGGTGGACCATAGTTGGACTTGTTTTGCTTAGCCTAGTCTTAGTTTACTCTTGACTTGGTTTATTTGATTGGTTTAGTTCAATTTGACTTGGTTTGGCTAAGCTTAGTTTGGTTTGAGATGGAGAGGGTTAATATATAACCTAACTCCTTCACTCTCTCTCCTCATTTATTTCTATATTTACTTCTTCATCTTCTTCATTTACTCCTCCCACCTACCAAGTCCTAGGCAAGTACGACTTGCTTCATGATAGGTCTTCCATTTTATTGTTCTATCTTCTTCTCTACATGATTCTAAGCATCTTTAGGACTTGGAGTTTTCGGTTTGGACGGATGAATTTTTGTAGATCTAAGTTTGTAGCTTTTTTCGGTTTTTTGGGTTTTGATCTACCAAACTTCATTATTTTTAAGTTTTGATTGTTCTATGTTGTAGAGAATTCGATTTTACTCAAAATGGACCTTTAAAAAGTTAGATTTTGACTTGTTTTGAGGAAGTTATGGCCAAAATAAGATTTGGACATTTCTTAGTTCATCTGTCCTGAATCTGGCAGGGACGATGAATAGTGCCGCATAGTGCCGCAGAAGGCTGCATAGTGCCGCAGAATGCCGCATAGTGCATATTTTGGATATTTTTGGCTGTTTTATGTCCTATTTGGCTGATTTATTGCCAGAATTTCTTCCAACTCCTAACATGAAAGTTGTAGATCTTTTTCTTGGCTTCAAAAATATGTTACTAGTTATTTTTATGCAAGTTTCTCTCATTCATGATAATGTAAGTTATGACACAATAGTGGCCCGTTAAGGCGCACTCTTAATAAGTAACTTGACATGATGATTCTTGATAGTGACCCGTCGTGGTGCACTATTGACAAGTAACATGACATGATAGTGGCCCGTCGTGGCACACTCTTGATAAGTAAACCTAACATGATAATCTTGATATGCTGTTGTGACGGCTATTTTGACTTGCTAAGTAACTCTTGTCTTGACACTGTGGGTGTTTGTGCTTGTATAAGCTACATGTCTCGTCTTGCATCATGTTTAGGACATGAATTCCTGGTTACCACGGTCAGGGTTTCATAATAAATCTGACTAGGATAATGACTAGATTGATCAAGTAGTTCATAAAGAGATTTCCCAGCTACAGGCAGTCCCGTTATCTGGACGCTCTATTTGGACTTGTAGCCTGCCGTCGAGTAGGGCACATTTCCAGCACACTGTCATATGTTGCACCCCCAAGTCACCTAATCCAACTCTCTCAACTTGCTACTGGATAACCTGGATTAATTCTGCAGGGCTTGTGGCTGTTGGAACATCTCATTGCATCTTGTTAGTAGTTAGGCTTGTGATAACCCTAGTTAGTTAAAGTATCAAGCCGTACTCATTGCTTGGCCGTGATTGATGGATGGAGTCCCGTCTAGTCTTGTCTAGACAGTGGCAGTACATGGTTACTTCAGTGCATTTACTGTTATCTTTTACCTTATCGATAATCGGTCAGGGACTAATGTAATGCCTGTGGTTCGTATTACGTATCTTGGTATACGTATACGTAATTTGACCCGTATTGCATGTCTCCCTGCTTGATTTATTCTAGTATTTTATTGATTGGTTTATTTTTGGGTTGGTTCGGCCTAGCTTGGTTTGCTTTGGTTCATCATGAACCAAAGGTGAACCCTCCTACCTACCACCACCCTCCTTATTTAACCCATTTCCCTCATTCTCTCTCTTCATTTACTTCTTCTTCTCCACCATTACTTCTTTAATCACCAAGAGAGTAAGAGAGAGCTTAGGCAAATGTAGCTTGCTTCATGGAGGAACTTTATTTTTATTGTTCCATTCTCTTCCTCTCGAGATTCTAACACACTTTAGTACTTAACATTTCTAATTTCTATGGCTCAATTTGTGTAGATCTAAGTTTATAGTATTTTCGGATTTTTTGGATTTTGATCTACTTAACATTGTTATTTCCAAGTTTTGATGGTTCCATGTTGTAAAGAATTTCGTTCTGCCCCATTTTGACCTATGGAAGTCTGAATTCCGACTTCGGATGAAGGGTTTATGAAGCTTTGAAGCCATGGATGTCATGGCTATTCTTCTCGGATCAGTGGAGAAGAAGCACAGTCTTTCAGCCGCAAGAAGTACTTGACCGCATGAACATTCATGCGGCAAGTCTCTTTCCAGCCGCATATGGCCTTGACTTCACTTAGCCGCATGAACTCCTGGCCGCATGAGCTTTTTCCAATTGAGCCGTATAGGACTTTGATCCCCGCCAGCCACATATGCACCCGTCACTTCTCGCCGCATATGCTTCCGTCACTTCTAGCCGCATATGCAACCATCATTCCCTGGCCGCATGGGACTCGGTCCGTTCCCAGCCGCATAAGTTATAATGCCTGTAGTTCGTATTATGTATCTTGGAATACATGTACGTATTTTATTTTGTATCGCATATCTCTTGGCTTGGCTCGATTTATTTTGGGTTGGTTCGGCTAGGCTTGGGTTGCCATGAACCAAGGGGAGAACCCCTACCTACCACCACCATCATCCTTTATTAACCCATTCCCTCATTCTCTCTCTTCATTACTCTTCTTCTTCTCCACATTTACTTCTACACCAACCAGGAAGAGAGAGAGAGAGAGAGAGAGAGAAAGAGCTTAGGCAAGTGCAAACTTGCTTCATGATGGATCTCAAGTTTTATTGTTCCATTCTCTTCCTTACTTGATTCTAAGATGCTTTAGAACTTGGCATTTTCTATTTTGATGGATATTTTCTTGTAGATCTAAGTTTATATTATTTTCGATTTTACTGGATTTTGATCTATTAAACCTTATTATTTTCATGTTTTGATTGTTCTATGTTGTAGAGAATTCGATTTTACCCAAAATAGACCTTTGAAAAGTTAGATTTCGACTTGTTTTGAGGAAGTTATGGCCAAAAGCATTTTTGGCCATTTCTATGTTCGTCTGTGCTGATTTTGGCAAGGACGATGAATAGTGCCGCATGCATAGTACCGAGCCGCATAAGGGTACCGTATAGTGCCGCATAGTGCCGAGCCGCATAAGGGTGCTGATAAGGGTGCTGCATAGTACCGAGCCGCATAAGGGTGCTGCATAGTACCGAGCCGCATAAGGGTGCTGCATAGTGCCGTATAGTGCTGAGCCGCATAGTGCCGCATAGTGCCGAGCCGCATAAGGGTGCTGCATAGTACCGAGCCGCATAAGGGTGCTGCATAGTGCCGCATAGTGCCGAGCCGCATAAGGGTGCTGCATAGTACCGAGCCGCATAAGGGTGCTGCATAGTATCGCATAGTGCCGAGCCGCATATAGGTGCTGCATAGTACCGAGCCGTATAAGGGTGCTGCATAGTGCCGCATAGTGCCGAGCCGCATAAGAGTGCTGCATAGTACCGAGCCGCATAAGGGTGCTGCATAGTACCGCATAGTGTCACGATCCGCTACCCAAATTGTTGGGCCAGGCCGAGTCATGCCCAGCCTACGTTGAGATAAAACGTAGTAAGCTGTTCTAAAGACAACAGGATAAGACTAAATGTGCTAACAGTTCTATAAGTGAAGAAGAATCATAAATGCTCCAAACACAAAAGTCGTCGTATATAGTGAAATGTCCAAGTACAAGTGAACTGTAAAGTAAAATTGGATACATGTCCAGTTACAAAAAGATAAAGTCTAATACATGTCTACTCTCAAAAGTCTAAGTAACAAAAGACAACTAGGCGAGGTTCCCCGCAGGAACATCCTCGTAAAGCAGAGTCGGATCCTCGGCAGTAACCTCATAATATGTGTCGCAGAGTAACTCCTCCTCAGTAAGGACACCTACAACGTTATCCTGTCAGGACGGGAGCAAGTACTAAATCTAGCAAACTAGCATATGAAACATGGAAATGAACATGAGAGGAATAACTGGAAAGCATGGCATCACACAATCTATCATGGCAAGGATACATATGTCATACAGACAGATGTACATGTAATGTTTAAAACTGTAGCAAGTACGTGATCGGTCAATAGATGTACAATGTGCTGTGGCACATAATGAAATGTACTTCCGTACAAGTGATAGGGCGATAGATGTACATACGCACAACTCCGCCTTGATATAAAGGCCTACGACGCAGTAATCATATAAAATGAAACTTTGTTCGGTACAGACGTACGGGAGAAGGGGGTATAATCACGTACACTACTAACAGTTTTCCCATAACCCATATTCTAATCATGTGAGAGATACATCAAGACTGTTCTAAGCATGGTAGTAACTGAAAGTACAACATGTAGAGATTTAACTTGCTACCCCAAGGATCAGCATTTAACATGGTGGGTTTTGCAGTTCATTTATGTGACAATATGTAAAGTTCATAGAAAGTACTTGCCTCTAGCAAAGCAAAACAAAACAAGCTGCGATAACAGTGCTACGGATGTCCGGTAACTCGTCACTGTAGAAGTAAATACAATAACTTAGTTTTTACACTAAGTTAAAACACTAGGACACTAATTGGTGAAACACGACTTGTGATTGGGCACCTAGCCAAAATGATGATTTTGGCATAGGAGACCAATGTGGGGTAACACACTACTATCACTAACTTTCTAGGGTCTTTACACTAGTGAGGGGTGGGGTTTAACACGGCTAAAACTCAAAATAACACAAAAAGCTACAAGTCGTAATTAATCAACAAATAAATCAAAAGACCATTGTGTTCTAACAATTTTAGAGATAGACAAAAAGTCTAGTTTTGTTTAAAGTAAAGTACCAAAGTGATCCTTGTTAATCATAGAAATTTATTATAATTTTTCTGGAATTTATTAACCAGTACAAATATTTTATAAAAATCAGTTTTCCTAAGTATACAGAAAATGAGTTTTGGTTTCATATGCCAAACTAGTGGCAAAACAGTAAATTAAATACTACAAAAATTATACTAAATTAGCTAACTTAACATAGTATCTAAATACTATTTTTCCATAATTTTAGCAGTACTTTAAGTATTTTTAGAAAATCAAAAATAGCATTGCACACAATAATTAATTATCTGCGTATTTTGTCCATATATATAATTTGAACCAAAGTTCAAATACAGGACCCAAGGCCATGAATCAAGTCCAATATGACTTGTACAGGTTTTGAATGTGTGAAAACACATTTGGGCCCAAATATCCATGCTAGGCTTGGACACCAAATGGTTGCAGTAATTTAAATACACTAAAAAAAATATAATTTGGTAAAAGTGCAAAAATAATATTAATATTTTAATAAGATACAAAAAAATAAATATATACATACATATGTTGAAAGTACATATATCTTTGTATAAGGAAAATACTTAATTTATAAAGTATATATATATATATACAAATATATATATATATATAAGAAAACACTTAATAATATAGTGTATATATATAATATATATATACACATGAAAATATATATACATATATACATATATGTATATATACATATATAAACATATATGTATATATACATATATAAACATAAAAAATATATATATATATATACATATATAAACATATATATATAAAATTTACTAACTATACAATATATACATATATGTAAAATACTGTTAAAATACAGTATATGTCACGACCCGCACCCTGTATAGGGGTACGAGAAGTGGTCACGTCCAGCCTACGCCGCAGTGTCGGCGGTAGTAAGCTGTTCTAGGTTGCTAACTAATCTCATGCAGTGAATATAAAAAGTACTTGTCCAGATATCAGCTCCGAATGGAGGGCAAGTAAAGGGTATGATCTACTCAAACACAGTCTAAGCACGAAAAGATAACACAGAAGTTATACCTAAGGAATTAAAGACAACAACAACTAACTGCTAAAATAATACTCCAATATCTCAAACCAACTTAATACAGACTCAATATCTTAACTTTAATACAACAAGCCAAAACACGAAAGCTAAAGTAGTCTACTAGCTAATCTCCTGAATCACTCCTGAGAGTCAGAACCAAAGGTAGCTAATCCCTCGCCAGGTCCATGGTAAGCAGGGCATGTGTCCTCAGGATTATCATCTGTAATATTTTTAACAGGTCCAATCAGGACGGGAACGAGCACAACTCATCAAGAAAAATCCAAGTAAATGACAAAGAACTATAAAGCAGTTATAGACAGTTTTATTGATGAACATGGCAGTTCTATACAGGTAATGATGGCATAGAGGGACAGTAAGATACAAGAAAAGAAAGGTAACTAAAACAAGAGAAGAATCATGGCAATGAAGACTGTAATAAAAGCTAACTGAACTAGAATATCATGTGTGAGTCCAGACAGTACGATATAAGTCTAAAGTAATCCCAGTGTGAGTCCAGTCTATATAATCTGATACCAGATAATTTTCAGTACAAGATGAGTCCAACAGTGATCAATGAAACCAGGGTGAGTCCAACTATGATCTAACAGTGTGTTTTAAAATACCGAGGTCGACATGTAAACGGCTGTAGGTATCAGGCACATCTCTCACTGATCAGGCAAGAGATGGCTATGCTTCCGGTAGATTCCAGTAGGAGATTCCGGATTTGGGGTATGTCTACATGTCTTACTCAATATTTCCCCGCCCAGCAAGTGAATCCAGTACAAGACACAAAAATCGAGATGAGTCCGGCCAAATGATGATTCCAGAAATGATTTCGGAATGATTCCAGTGATTCCAGTAATTCCAGTAATAGAGATCAGTAAGTAAGGTATGTGTCGCATACATGAATCCAGAAATATCCATACGTGTTGATACAGAGAATCACATAGAACTAACTAGAACTGAAATACAGTAATCGACAAATAAATGAGAGAATTATCAGAGAATGTACTCGCCTGTTACTCTGAAAAGAGTAGTGTAATATCAGATGTCTGTACCAGGGTCACAATGTCCTAAAATAGAGCAATACAGTTATGACATGTCCAAAATGAAGGTAAATGAAATCTACAATGCAATCTATATGAATTCTAAGCCAATCTAGGTCAAAGTCAAACTAGGTCAACACTACAGTCAAACTAAGTCAAATTAAGTCATATTAGGTCACAAGAAGTTAAACTAAGTCAAATAGAGTCAAACAAGTCAAGGTTAGTCAAATCTAGGTTAAAGTCAACCCTTGGTCAAATATTCTAGCCAAACTAGTCAAGTTATCTAGGGCTTAGTCAATAATTGTCAGACTAGTCAAATACTAGTCAATATGGTCAAAGTCTAGGTCAATCTTAGACTAACTAAGGTTTTGGTTAATCATAGACTAGTCAATAAGATAATTAGGTTAATCTTGACTAATGGTCAACATCCAGTCAAACTCTATAAGGCTAACTCAAAACCAAACATAGACTAACCTGTCTTAGAATACCTAAGATACTATACTACAATTACCTATACAAAGTATACCACACATAAATACATATAGTACAATACCAACCTTAATCCTGTAATCAAGCTAATCCCATTCTCCAACTCAAGTCATGACTCGACTCTAGGTATCTAACTTAACCCCATACATATCTTCATCTATATAGGATTACCCTCATAATCTATATGGTCAACCTAATCATCTAGTTAGGGTTTAGTCAAACCTTAGTCATTAAGGTTAGTTTCAAGTCAAACTAGGTTACAAGAAGTTAAACTAGGTTGATTAGGTCAAGTTTGACCTAAGGTTGACCTTGGTCAACACTTGGTCAAACAAGGGGTAAACTAGTTAAGTCATGGGTATTTGGTCAATTAGGGTTAGCCCTAATGGCCATAGGCTAATAGCTATAGCCCATAGGCTAGTAGCTTAGGTCAACTAGTTCTAGGTTTACCTATATAGATATATATATACATACACTATATAATGTAAAACCTATATATATAGCCACTATATATAAATACCATATACCCCACATATATATATATATATAACCATATATACACACTACAATATATATATAACATATATACATACATAATGTATATGTATAATATACCTAATATATATTATATACAATATATATAGAGAGAGAGAAGTAATGAGAGTGTAGAGAGAGGGAATCTTAGAGAGAGAGTGAGGGAAAACTGGTCTGGGGGGGTCCCTGTTCAGTCACTTAACAGTGACTGAACATTCCAAAGAAACACACACACACACAGAATACATATATACATACATATGTATATATATACAAAACTCTACCTACACATTACCAAATACCTCCAAAATTTACCCACACTCACACATACATATATACTACATATACATATACTAAAATACACCTATACAATGTATAAATCATATTAAAAATCGATTTGAAAATCGATTTTACAAAACTGGAAATAAAACAGGAAATGGGATATTGGATAGTAAACCTAGATCTTAGGTTAAACCAAACACAACCTAAATCAAACTAAAATGGCCCAAGGTTGGTTGGTAACTGTAGCCCCTAGGTTATACTAGGTCCCTAGTAGCCTGACACGGTGTCACGACACGACACGGCGTGTCCACGCGGGTTTAAAGTCGCACGGGTAAATTAGACACACACTGATACAGTGCGTATCACACACGATTTCAAATCGTTCTAGGACACGACACAAGGCGACACAGGCCTCGTGCTCGTGCCCAGAGGTGCGCCTAGGATTGGGCTTCGTGTCCATGGGCCTGATGCGTGTCCACGTGTCGTGTAGAGGGGACACGATACACGTATCAGAAGCCCTAAAATACGTGTTCAGACTGCGTGTCAGTGTTTTCGCGTGTCTCGTGTTCGCGACACGGGACACGTGACACCACGTGGTTGTGTCCAATGTGTTCGCCTATGGATAGGCTTCGTGTCCATGACACTACGAAGTGTCCACGTGTCGTGTACAGTGGACACGACACACTCAAAGTCGAGTGTCTGTGTGTGTACACTGTGTACTGAACGACCCTTTATGAGTCGATTTCGTGTCCGACACGACACGAAGTCATCCCAAACTTTGGGGATGACCTGTCAGTCAATGCCCCAAGGTGGGTGTCAAGTTTGACGTGTCCAAGTGACGTGTCCAGTGAGAACTGACACAGTGGTAGCAGGGCATTTTCCCTGTGTACTGTATAGTGTGTCCCGAGGGCTTTGTGTCCAGTTTTGGACACGACACAAGGCCAACTTGTGCTCAGTGAGTAGGGGTTAGGGTTAGCTAGGTCTAGGCTAGAATTTGGTTCAAAAACATTTGGAAAACAGTGTGTATTTTATACTATGACAGTGAGCAATTTACACTAAAATTTAATGATTTAACAAATAGGATACGTGTCCGATACGACACCAAACAAACCCTAAAATTTACCAAACCTAAAAACAGAGCTAGGGTTTACCTAGATGCATGCAAATATGAAGAGAAAACACAATATTAGCTAGGTTTATAGGTATTTACCTATGAGTACAAAATCCTCAATATTAAGCCTTTTTGAATGAAAACCCCCTTCAACTCCCAATGTCCAAAGCTCCACAAATCCTCGATAGCAGGCCCTAACTAGTACCCTCTAGTATAGGGGAGTCTAATGCAAGAAACTAGAGGTGATTTAGATCAAAATTGGTCAAGTTATCAAGGTTTGTAGAAATGGGATTTTTCTAGGTTTAAATTCATGTAAATGGCCATGAATGAAAGCAATGGGGTTATATAGAATGGTGTAGGGCTAGGGGGGGTGTTCTTGGCTGCCATGACAAGGGGAGGGGGTGTCCTTGGGTTGCTTCCAAGCTAAAGAAAAGACTTTCATGGCAAAAGGGTTGATATTTTGGATATTTTGTGGAAAATATCCACAAAGTAAATATCAAGATATTTATCCTCCTTTAACCAATGCAAATATCTATCCCCTTATCATTCTAGGTTAGTGGCTAACCTATGGATTAGGGTAGACTAGGTTAGGGACTAATCATGGCACTAATCAATAATTAAATAATAAAAAAACATAAATCCAAATAATTCCTAATAAATCCTAGAAAATTACCAAAATACCCTTTAGGCTAAAAAGCCCTAATTTGATGTTCTAAACCTATGGCTAGGCTCACATGATCATGGTTAGTTTCTAGGTTATGAAATCTCTAGGGTTTACACTAGGGTTACACTAGTAAAATCACAAAGTCATAAGCCATGACTTAGAAAATAATTTTAATCTAACTAAAAATCACCAAAATTCATAACATGACTAAATCACCATTAATAAATAATAAAAATAATAAATATTTAAAAATACCCCAATTTCAGAAAATTGGGTCTTACAGTATATACATATATATATACTAATATATATATATACATATATATATATATATATATATATATATATATATATATATATATATTTTTTTTATATATATATATAAATATATATATATATAAAAACAGAAAAAAAAAGAAAAAAAAAGGAAACCGAAAAGAAACAACAGGGGGGTTCGAACCCTGCCCATAGGAAATGGGGGGTCTAACACTGCTGCGCTGGCCAGTGGGCCAGTTGGCCCGCTGTGTTAGGTTAGACTTTAGGTTAGTTTTATTTAGTTTAGGTTAAATAACACATAAAAAAATAATAAAAATCGACCCTGTGTCCTGACAGTTAAGGACACAGGTAACAACGTGTCCGTGCTACGCACGACACGTACGAACACTGATTTATGTGTCCAGCTACTGGACGAACATCCCCGAATCCTGGCGAGTTTCCCACGTGAAATCGAGACACAAACGACACGAAAGCAAACTGACACGTACGTGTCCGACTTCTCAAAGAAGTTTTCGAAGGCGGAGGCGGCGGCTAGGGGCGTCGGGACGGTGGCGCTCCGGTGGTGCTGCGTCCAGCTCGGCGCGGCGAATCGATCGGTGGCGGTGGAAGGGGGGTGACGACTGTCGGGGAAGTGGCGTTGGGGATCGCCGGAGTAAGGGTTTAGATCTAGGTTCGTCGGGGAAGAAAGGGGTCGTGGTGGTCGTTTAGGGTTAGGGTTTCGTCTGGGGAAGGAAGGGGGGGTTTTATAGATGGGTTAGGGCGGTCCTAGGTCGGTCGGGGCAGCCGGAAATGGCGGGGGCAGCCGTCGTCGGTCGTCGGTCAGTCGGGGTGGGTAGGTTTAGGGTTTTCGTTTAGGTCCCTATAGTTTAGGATATTTCGGATAGGTCCCCCGAGTCACTGAATGCAATTATAAATTTGTATTCCCTAATTAAAAACAATTTACTAATTATAAACTGACATTGTAACAATTTAATAAATTACATATCCATATTAAAATAATTCTAAAAATTGTAAATTGATATTAAAATATTTCAATTAATTACAAATCAATATTTTTCTACTTAAAAACTCATTTAAAAATTATAGAAAAATTCCTAAAAATCCTAATAATTATTTTAAGGCTAAAATTAACATTAAAAATTAATTAACACTTAATTAACTAAATTTGGAAAACAGGGGCTGACACATAGTGCCGAGCCGCATAAGGGTGCTGCATAGTACCGAGCCGCATAAGGGTGCTGCATAGTGCCGAGCCGCATAAGGGTGCTGCATAGTGCCGTATAGTGCAGAATAGTGCCGCATAGTGCCTATTTTGGCTGTTTTTGGCTATTTTAAGTCCTGTTTGACTGAATTGTGGCCAGAATTTCTCCCAACTCCCAACATGAAAGTTGTAGATCTTTTCCTTGGCTTCAAGAATATGTTATTAGTTATTTTATGCACTTTTTCTCATTATGATAATGTAAGAATAGAACACGATAGTGGCCCGCTGTGGCACACTCTTGGCAAGTAAACTGACATGAAATATCTCGACATGCTGTTACGACATCTAGCCTGACATGACAAGTAGGAACGACCTGGACTCCGTGGGCGATTGTGTTTGTACAAATAAACCAGTACTGTCTTGTATCATGTCTAGGATAGGGATCCATGAGTACCACGGTCAGGGATACCTACAGCAATTGACTAAGGCTAATAAACTAGAATAATTCAGTAGACATGAAGAGGTTCCCAGCTACCGACAATCCCGTTACCTAGGCGCATTAGGTGGACTTGTAGTCTACCGACGAGTAGGACACATTTCCAGCACACAGTCACGTGTTGTATTCTTCACAAACGAACATTCGACCTGGATAACCAGATGGTCTGCAGGGCTTGTGGCTGTTGGGATAATCTCATTGCATCTTGCTAGTAACTAGGCCTGTGATAACCCTAGTTAGTTAAAAGTATCAAGCCGTACTCTTGATTGGTCGTGATTGATTGGATGGAGTTTATTTCAGCTTAGTCTTATCCTGATCCTGTGCAAGATTGTGACATGACAAGATTATTGATGCTTGCCTTAACAATAACGATCGGGGGTCCAATTCTGTTCAGGCGAAGGGTTACAACCCCGGTCCTTGTTTGGTTTAAGGGTTGTAACCTGGCTTCTGGAGCAGTTCTGTGTCCTCTCTTCGTTTATTGTCTTATTTCAATCCCATGCCATGTTTGTCATGTTTTACCTTACCTTAATACCATGATTATTTATACTGGCCTTAGCAATAAAGATCAGGGGTCCAGTTCTGTTCAGGCGAAGGGTTACAACCCCGGTCCTTGTTTGGTTTAAGGGTTATAACCTGGCTCCCGGAGCAGTTCTGTGTCCTCTCTTCGTTTATTGTTTTCACTGTACCAATAGTATTTGAGACAGGTTTCTATTCAGGTGAAGGGCTGCAACCCCGGTCCTTGTTTGGTTTAAGGGTTGTGACATGGCTACTTGAATAGTTTCTTCGTACTCAGTTTACTATTGTTATCTCTATTATTATCAGTTCTTTATTTATTATCTTTAATATTCTATTGTGATATACTGGCTTTAGTTCCTAAGTGAAGCCTCTTTTGTGGCACTTGCTCTTTCTGGGGTCTGATCCGGCTGGTTTTGTGTGGCCAGATATCGGAGCAGTACCAGAGGATCCACCTGTCTTCCAGCCCGATGGTGACCACCAGGCGTAACCAGGGCAACGAGTGGGTTTCTTTTGTCCTTCCACTCTATTGGTAAAAATTATTCTTTTGAGGCGTTTAGCCGACGAGCACGTGTTAGCTCGGTTGCACATTTACTTTTGTCTGCCTACGGGCTGTAACATGATTGACAAATCCTAGGGTTGATCATGTATTGACTAAAACTCTTGCTAGTCCTGACATTTTGTACGACTAGCTTCATGATCATCCAATATGTAATGTATGGGACGCCTTACTATTGTATATTGATGCTCTAATATCTTATGACTGTTACTACTTGCTTGTGATTTAGACAATAGGCTTGTTCTTGACCATAGGAGACTGATGGATTGTAGTTAAACCCTCATATATCTAGACAGCCATGATCGTATAGTGATGTGGATTCCATTTCATTATACGTAGCTGGCTATGTCTGCCCCCGCTCTCTAGTATTCTGGTTCTGGGGCGTGACATGGTTTTAGTGGTGGCCCATGCAGGTCTTGTAAATCAAGATATGTGAGGGTTTACCAAATAGATGTCTCAATCAGTACTCGCCCTTGATCTCTGTTCATATTTTCAAATCCCTGAGAATCTTGACTTGATTACATGTTTGTATCGTTGATCTGTTCTGGTCCTTCCTTATTGTTCCCTATGTCGTCTTCTTCAGCGGCATTGTTCCTGGACCTACCGATCAGCAAGACGGAACACCTCCTGCGGACCAGCAGCAACCTAGAGATCAAGCCTAACATTCAGGAGTAGCCTCCAGAGTCATGCCTACCGAAGGGGAACCACCAGTTCAGCCCGTCCAGCCTGCGGAGCCTGATGATGGCACTTTGGTGGGTCTCATCAGGTCCCTATTAGCTTTCCAGGATCGTCGAGGAGATGCCTTGCACCAGGCGGTGGCAGACGCTTTGACCAGAGGAGGTCATCAGGGTAATAGCGCGGCCAACAGCTTCAAGTGCTTGAACCCTCCCTTCTTCGACGGCAGTGAAGATGCGATCGCTGCAGATGCTTGGCTTCAGGACACAGAGGTGATTCTAGAAGCAGTCAGGACTCCAGAGAACGAGAAGGTGGCCGTAGTGCGCCTACAGCTACTAGATCTTGTCCGCAGCTGGTGGGCGGCGCAGGCCGATGGATTAGTGGCCCCTATTTCATGGGCAATATTCAGGGAGAGATTCCAGACCAAGTACTTCGATGCTGTAGCTCGGTACGATCTACAGACGAGGTTCACCAATCTGAAGCAGATAGGCAGGACGGTCGATGGATATGCGGCCGAGTTCTCCAGGCTTAGTCGGTTTGCTCCCACCTTGGTGGCAACCGAGTTCGATAGAGCCCAGCGGTTCCAGCAGGGGCTCCACCTAGAGATTTTATTGGCGGTGGAGCAGTTTGAGCATCAGACTTTTGATGCAGTGTTGAGAGCATCCCGGAGGCATGAATATACCTCCCAGAGGATCGTGGATAGAACCGGAGGTCGGAAGCGATCTCACGGCCAGATGAATCAGTCATCAGCACCAGCCCCGGCAGCCAGGGCTTTGACCATTGGAGTTCCGAGGCGGGCGGCCTCAGTGACGTCGGTTCAGCATTCTACCCCGACGCACCCTCGGCACCAGAAGCAGAAGCAGTCTTCCGCAGTAGGATGTTCACACTGCGGGAAGCCAGGGCATGTAGAATCAGAGTGTCGCAGAGCACAGGGTTTGTGCTTGGTTTGTGGTGCCCCGGACCACATGGTTGGGAACTGTCCGAACAGGGGGAGTTCATCGGCCTTCTCTAGTCCTTCAGTTAGAGGACCAGCACCAATCCAGCAGCAGCAGCAGAAGCTACATTACCCGTTCCCGAGGCCATTGCCGACGCAGGCCCAGGTATTCCAGCAACAGAGACCGCAGCAGTATGCCCAAGCCCAAGCCCTGATCCAGAGCAGGCAGAGGAATTTTCAGCAGAGGGGACCCGCACCCAGAGGACATGGTCAAGTGCTGGCTTTGACCATGGGAGAAGAAGGAATAGCACCAGGTGAGGTAGTGGCAGGTACTATTCTCGTCAACACCTTTCCAGCTTCAGTATTATTTGACTCTGGTGCATCGTATTCATTTATGTCTGCACGATTCGCGATACGGGTAGGATTGGAGCCCGAGTCATTATCAGTAAGGCTCAATATACTTACTGGTAACGGACTTGTGGGAGTAGATAGAATATTTTCCTCGTGTCGGATCGTAGTTAGCGGTAGAGAATTCCCCGCTAGATTGATAGAGTTCCCGATGGCCGATTATGATGTGGTCTTAGGGATGGATTGGTTAAGGGACCAGTATGCTAGGATAGACTGCCACATTGGCAGGGTTATTTTTAGCATTCCAGGCGAGCCAGAGTTTTCCTTCTCCCGAGGCGAAGTTGAACTTTCTCCTACAGTGTTGTGGATGGCAGTAGTAGCAGTGCAGTTGCCTCGGATAGTCGAAGAGTTTCCAGATGTTTTTCCAGAAGAGCTTCCAGGGATGCCGCCAGAGCGAGAGATCGAGTTTACCATCGACTTGATTTCCAGAACAGCCCAGTATCAGAGAGAGTCTACAGGATGGCGCCATCAGAGCTAGAGATATTGTACAAGATGATTGAAGAACTCAGAACCAAGGGATTCATTCGTGCTAGTGGATCGCCTTGGGGAGCTCCGATGTTTCTTGTAAAAAAAAGGATGGTACGTCCAGATTATGTATAGATTATCGTACCTTGAACTCAGTGACAATCAAGAACAGATACCCTCTTCCGAGGATAAATGACTTGTTTGATCAACTCAGAGGGGAGTCAGTATTTTTGAAGATCGACTTGCGATCAGGATACCATCAGATCAGAGTCAGAGAGCAGGACATCCCGAAGACAGCGTTCAGATCGAGATATGGGCATTATGAGTTCCTTGTGATGCCATTTGGAGCAACCAATACGCCGGCAGTATTCATGGACCTTATGAATTGTATCTTTATGCCTTATTTGGATCAGTTCGTGATTGTATTCCTAGACGACATCCTGGTCTACAGTAAAAGTGAGGCGGAGCATGAGCAGCATCTTCGAGTTATCCTCCAGATTCTCAGAGAGCACCAGCTGTATGCCAAGTTCAGTAAATACGAGTTCTGGCTCGATCGCATTTCGTACTTGGGTCATATCATCACCAGAGGAGGAGTAGAAGTGGATCCCCAGAAGATCGTGGCCATTGAAACGTGGCCGGTACCTAGCACAGTGGTAGAAGTCCGTAGTTTTCTTGGATTGGCCGATTACTACCAGCGATTTGTTTCAGACTTTGCTCGAATTTCAGCGCCATTGACCCAGTTGACCCACAAGGATGTGCAGTTTGCTTGGACAGCAGAGTGCCAGGATTCTTTTGAGAGGTTGAAGCGAGGCTTGATGACGGCTCCTATTCTCACGCTTCCAGATGGAACCGGAGGATTCTCGGTGTATTGTGATGCTTCGGACAGAGGTTTAGGATGTGTTCTGATGCAGCATGGGAAGGTAATAGCTTATGCGTCACGACAACTTCGTGATCATGAGAGGAATTACCCAACCCATGACTTGGAGCTGGCAGCGGTAGTGTTTGCACTTAAGCTTTGGAGGCACTACTTGTATGGAGATAGAGTGGAGATTTTCACCGACCATAAGAGTCTGAAGTATGTGTTCACCCAGAAGGATCTCAATATGCGTCAGAGGAGATGGCTAGAGCTGCTTGTGGATTATGACATCAACCTGCAGTATCATCCTGGGAAGGCCAACGTTGTTGCAGATGCATTGAGCAGGAGAGCCAGAGTTTATTTCCTAACAGCGCAACCAGAGCTGTTAGCCGATCTTCAGAAGATGGGAATAGAAGTTGTCCTTCCTTCCAGTATGACATTGATGGCCAGCATGCAAGTTCAGTCCACTATAGTCGAGAGGATCCGGATGGCGCAGTCAGCAGATTCCAAGCTTCAGCGACTCAGAGCAGAGTGTGAGGCAGGATGGAGACCAGAGTTATGTATCCATGAAGACGGTACACTTCGACATGGTACGCGTCTTTGTGTACCCAGTGGAGATATCAGACAGGAGATCATGGCAGAGGTCCATAGTTCACAGTATTATATTCATCCCGGTGGCACGAAGATGTACCGTGATATCCGCCAGCACTTTTGGTAGAATGGAATGAAGAGGGAGATAACCCGGTTTGTCTCTCGTTGTCTAGTCTGCCAACAAGTTAAAACTGAACATCAGAGACCAGCTGGACTACTTCAACCATTGCCGATTCCCGAGTAGAAATGGGAGCATATAACCATGGATTTTGTGACTGGATTGCCTATATCCCCGGCTGGCAGAGACGCTATTTGGGTTGTCATAGACAGGCTTACGAAGGTGGCTCACTTTCTTCCGTTCAGAGTTGGTCAGTCGACGGCTCAGCTAGCGGAGATGTATCTCCGGCAGATTGTCAGATTGCACGGTGTACCAGTCAGTATCACTTCGGATAGAGATTCAAGATTTATGTCGCACTTTTGGCGTAGCTTGCAAGAAAGTTTGGAAACTCACCTCCAGTTCAATTCAGCTTATCACCCACAGACAGATGGCCAGTCGGAACGCACGATCCAGACTCTCGAAGATATGTTGAGATCTTGTACGCTCGACTTTAGTGGTTCGTGGGAAGATCACCTGCACCTGGTGGAGTTCTCGTACAACAACAGTTTCCAGGCCAGCATCCAGATGGCACCGTTCGAGGCACTGTATGGTAGGAAGTGCAGATCCCCGCTAGCATGGGATGATGTTGGAGAGAGGCAGATGCTCGGTCCGGAAATGATTGCTCAGACCATTGAGGTGGTCTGGAGAGTCAGAGATCATCTTCGAGTTGTCCAAGATCGCCAGCGTCATTGGGCCAATTTTCATCGGCGCCCCCTTGAGTTTTCTGTCGGCGACCATGTATTTCTGAGGATTTCGCCTAACCGTGGCGTCATTCATTTCGGCGTGCGAGGAAAACTTAGTCCTAGGTATATAGGTCCATTTGACATTCTGGAGCGAGTAGGAGATGTATCATATCGTCTCGTTCTTCCACCATCGCTACATGAGGTGCATGACGTATTCCATGTATCCCAACTGCGACGGTATATCCTGGACCCGAGCCACATCCTGGATCATTTGGCATTGGTTGTTGGTACCAACCTTTCATATGAGGAGAGACCCGTGTCTATATTGAACCGAAGAGAGAAGACACTCAAGAACAAGACTATCAAGTTAGTCCGAGTTGCTTGGGATCATCACTCTTTGGGTGAGTCAACGTGGGAGCGTGAGGATGATATCCGATCGCGATATCCCGACATGTTTGACTCGTGAGGTATAATATCTTTCTTATGCCTCATACCTTCGATTCCGTGCTTGCATGAATAATTTCTTGATTGCTTGATTAGTATAGCTTGCCTGTGATTAGTATAGCTTATCCTTGCAATTCTAACCTCTTGATTAAATTCCGAGGACGAAATTCTTTTAAGGTGGGTAGAGTTGTAATGCCTGTAGTTCGTATTATGTATCTTGGAATACATGTACGTATTTTATCTTGTATCGTATATCTCTTGGCTTGGCTCGGTTTATTTTGGGTTGGTTCGGCTAGGCTTGGGTTGCCTTGGTTCATCATGAACCAAGGGGAGAACCCCTACCTACCACCACCATCATCCTTTATTAACCCATTCCCTCATTCTCTCTCTTCATTACTCTTCTTCTTCTCCACATTTACTTCTACACCTACCAGGAAGAGAGAGAGAAAGAGCTTAGGCAAGTGCAAACTTGCTTCATGATGGATCTCAAGTTTTATTGTTCCATTCTTTTCCTTACTTGATTTTAAGATACTTTAGAACTTGGCATTTTCCATTTTGATGGATATTTTCTTGTAGATCTAAGTTTATATTATTTTCGATTTTCTTGGGTTTTGATCTATTAAACCTTATTATTTTTAGGTTTTGATTGTTCCATGTTATAGAGAATTCGATTTTACCCAAAATAGACCTTTGAAAAGTTAGATTTTGACTTGTTTTAAGGAAGTTATGTCCAAAAGCATTTTTGGCCATTTCTATGTTCATCTGTGCTGATTTTGGCAGGGACGATGAATAGTGCTGCATGTATAGTATCGAGCCGCATAAGGGTGCCGCATAGTACCGTATAGTGCCGAGCCGCATAAGAGTACTGTATAGTACCGAGCCGCATAAGGGTGCTGTATAGTACCGAGTCGTATAAGGGTGCTGCATGGTGTCGCATAGTGCCGAGCCGTATAATACCGCATAGTGTCGAGCCGCATAAGGGTGCTGCATAGTACCGAGCCACATAAGGGTGCTGCATAGTGCCGTATAGTGCCGAGCCGCATAAGGGTGCTGCATAGTACCGAGCCGCATAAGGGTGCTGCATAGTACCGAGCCGCATAAGGGTGCTGCATAGTACCGCATAATGCCGAGCCGCATAAGAGTGCTGCATAGTACCGAGCCGCATAAGGGTACTGCATAGTGCCGTATAGTGCCGAGCCGCATAAGAGTGCTGCATAGTACCGAGCCGCATAAGGGTGCTGCATAGTGTCGCATAGAGCCGAGTCGCATAAGGGTGCTGCATAGTGCCGCATAGTGCCGAGCCGCATAAGGGTGCTGCATGTAGTGCCCCGTCCCGCTCAATCAATCGGCAGAATCAAAATGCCAACGGCGTTCGGACTTAGCCTTGCAACGGCTACTCGAAGACAACGCTCGGTCGAAGCGACCGCTCGCTCAGGTGGGGTAGTTTTGGTGAACTCGCCTCATCTTAGCCTTCACATAATAAATTGCATGTTTTCAACTTGCACAGGTAGGCTTAATAATAAAAGAGACGAATCCACATAGCTAAAGGGAATAATTTCGACGGGTAGAATTGAGTTAGAATATAGAAAGGTCCAACGATCGGCTTAGAGTTGGTGCACGGCGTGCTTTAAAAATGACACTCAGTCCTTCGGCCCGTGGCTTGGGAGAAGGAAAGTTGGTTGAGTATGCGAAGTCATGAACGTAGCCAAAGTCATAGGCGTCGCCCGCATAAATGCTTCATAAAGCATGCACGGTCCTGTCGTCCAAGGCTTGGCATAGCCTTGGCTTGCCCCATGAGTCAAGTTGCGTTGCACAGCTTGTGCCATAAGTCTAGGCACCCAAATGACTTGGTCGTTCAAAGTTGAACGCGTGCACGGTACGTTCCATCGAGGCAAGGCTTGAGGCGGCCTTTGCTTGTTAAGTTGTAGGCTTGAGTAAGTTAGGCAAAGTTATGTCGGTCGACCTAAGTCATTCGAAGTACTGTCCCGCTCATTCTGCGGTTGTCAGGTTAAATAGTCCCACGATCCCAAGGCCCGTCATATAAACTATGACTTGGGCGATAGGGTCGCGTAGAACGGAAGTCGGTTTGAGGCACGGTGCACGAACTTAGTGTCTAGGGCATGAACCATGGTTGATTGAATGAGTTTTGGAGAAAGGATTATTGAATAGGCATTGAGTGAATGAAATGATATGGTAACATGTAAAGAATGCTCGCGACCGTGGGTCGTCGAGGGGTCTCAAATGATAGAAAGAATGCTCGCGATCGTGGGTCGTCGAGGGGTCTCAAATGATAGATGGTTTGATATTGGTTTTGAAAGAGATGGTAATATTGGAAGAGGAATGACTGTGTGAGACGTCAGTTTGTGTCGAGTCTTGCATGGTCATTGGACAACTTGTCGACAAGGAGGAGTTTCCACGCGCGACAACCCTGGGCGCCATGGGACCGCGGCGTTTCGGAGGAAAACACGGTATAGCCGTAGCTGGACGAACCGCTCGGGTCATTCGGAAACTTTCAGTGGGGCTAGCTACTTGCGCTGAAAGGGTCGCCGAATGGCAAGGCTATAGTCCAGGATAGCTTGTGATGTTAGTGACCAATTCATATAGATGGGTCGGCACGGGCGGCAATCCGCGTGTGTGTCTTTGGATTGAGTCAGTCGGATGTGTGTACAGTTAGAACACAAGGTTTGGTCCTAAGATTTGGCATCAACGTAGACGACGTGCTTCGGCACGAGATGTGGCATCGAGTCCTATGTTGTCGGCATATAAGTTGCATGGTTATGGTTGTGTTGTTTGAGTTTAAGTCAGGAAACCGTTGCAAGGCAAAGTTGGTCGAGTAACCCTTAGTTCACAAGTGGATGGGTCAGTTGGTGATCAAAGTAGCAAGGGCCGCGAGGCGGCGATATGATCGAGTCTCATTGAGTTGCGAGGCACGGCCTCGGCAAGGATTTGTAGCACGGTCACATGGAAGTGGAGCCTCGTCGCGTAGTTGCGTCTCTGATTTCAAGCCGTAAGGCAAACACGACTCGATAGGTTAACGTTATTGGCACAAGAAGGGTCTTGAGGCAAGGTATGAGTTAACGTTGTCGTGGTAAGCACGAGATGGTCTAGAGACACAGAATAAGCAAGGCGTCGGTCATAAAACTGATCCTAAGGCAAGACTAGAAAGACAATTGATAAGAAGGGACTATGCTGCACAAAGTAAATGAACGTGTTGGTTTTGTATGGGTGGGCGAGGAGCTCATTCCACCAGTACAGTTGAGTACTGACATCCACACAGTGTTCATGTGCAGGCACAGGTAGAAGCTCATGGCACGGAGCTCGCTTAGATGCGTCGAGGCACGGAGTTCCTTGGCGATTCGAAGTGTACGGCCGCGTAGATTGAAGACTTATACAGGACATAATGTATGGACATCGCATTTCGAAGCTTCCGCTGGATCTAGACTTGTAATTGAGAGATAAAAGAGAGCTGAGTAAACTTGCAAAATATGAGAAGAGTGAGCTTGAGTGATTGTAATATTGGCCGTGCGCCTCCAATATAACCGTTGTTTTAATATCAATAAAGAGCTTCTTTGAATGACTTGTGTTTTGTTCTAAATTTTGCTGCTGTTATTCAATGTCTCTGCTTGGGACTTCTATGCGACGACCCCGTCGCAGCCGCTGAAATCGGCCGTTATGGAACCTGCCTTGCACGAGCGCAATCTAGGCTCGTGCGGCATCACGCCTTAGCGAGGACGATCGCTTCTACGGGAGCGGGGCGTGACATAATGGTATCTGAGCACGGCTTTACGTCCTTGGAATATCGATTGAATTCTTTAACTCCGCTGTTCCGCGAACTCTGAATGTCGCTTTCGCATATTGATATCGTTGGTGCCCTCTCTCTCAAATGTCCCATGGATGTCCATACAATAAGTCTATCTATTTTGCAAAAATGTAGGAGAACAGTTTTTGACAACAAAACAAAAAGATGGTTCGTGTAAGCACGGTTGGCTAAGTCGGGCTGGGCATATACACCAAAGTTGCGTCGACCTTAGAAAAGTCGAGTGCGGGATTCAAATTATGTCGGACGAGAATGAGTTGAACTCGATTGAGTAAGTGAGATGACTATCGATAAGGGTGCTATCGAAGGACGATAACGTCGATGCGATATAGATGAGCGTGCTTGGAAATTAAGGAATGGTTCGAACGAAAAATTTGAAGAAGTGGATTTCGATTCGAATGATAAGTTGAGGATTTGTTGAATGACTTCATCCCTGAGTGGTGTATGCGATAGCCTCAGGGATGTCGACCGATTGATTGAAGAAATTGATGTTGCGAATGATTCGGGGGATAAGCATCGAACTTGAATTGAATGTCGAGGAGATTATCCAGTCGGACAATAGCATCATTCACACGACTCAGAATTTGTTACAAACGAAGATCGTCAAGTTACGTATATCGTCGATGGTATTGAGGCGTATCAAAGATGATATGCGATAACTCGGGGGTACTCTGACTCGGCAAATGACGATCGTACAAGTGTTATTGTTCGGTTGGATGCAATACTTAGGATTTTGATCGAGATGATTGTTGGATGAAAATGATTGTGTCTTGATGGTTACGCAGAAAACCACAACGTCAACGATCTTGTCTTGCGCGAGTGCAACTCTAGCCTCACCCATGCGTTGCGTCGGGTTTGGGGCGATCGTTCCGCGTGAGCGCTGACATGGTGATTCATGTCGCGGGAATGATCGAACTCGGAAAATCAGGATGCGACAACTTTGATTGTCTCGACTTGTCGGCTTGATGCGAAGATGGACTCGAGGATTGTAGGACTTATGATTGGCGAATGAGTGAAACTTGAGGATTGAGTAGGTCCAATCCGCGCATCGAGAATGAATTAGTCTGGACACAAAACAAGAGTTACGTCCCGATGAGAATGATTATCTCGCGGGAGCGTGCATGGTGATTCGTGCCTACCGTGGATAATCTGACTCGCATGAGATCGGGGCGTGACATATTGTTAAGTCAGACGACCTAGTGATCGATTACACGAATTGGAATAGATGACTTCAGAAGTATGGAATGTGAAATTATGGTTTAGCGATGAATCGTGTGGTAGCGTGCTTAACTTGAGAAGGATTGATAGGTGGATTATGTCGAACGTGTGCGAAGAGATAGGCTATGTGAAACAGCTTGATAAACGAACGATATATTCATGTCGAGGATTGGTTGAACGTGAGTTATCGTAGGGTGGCTTTGCTGAACGACTCGAACCCCGTGCGACGAATATTGGGATGTGCATAGGAAATCGATGCTCGATGTCTAGAAATCAGAGTGATGCAAGCTTGGGTAGAAACCCTATACTATCAACTTGGTTTGACCTTAGAATGGGGTCAGTGTTGATATCGTTGTTTGGGAACTGTGATTCCAATACTGACAATTGACTTTAGCCTAAAGAGATTGCCTAGCGGCTAGGCGAGATGTCCATGTTACGAGAGTTAGCATCGGTAGGATTGATTTTAAAGGATTGAGTGGATGGATCGATAGATGGAATTGGGTTCACTATCACAAGGCTTGGTTGAAATGCATGTATTTTGGGGACGCCTAGAATATGTGCACGATCCAAACTAAGTGATACGCTGAATCAAGTGAGACTTGAGGAACGAGAAAGTGTCGAAGATTTTTAGACCGTGAGTTTAGAAGTAAAGGATTGTGGATAGCACGAGCGTGGCTCGGATTTGAGAAAACGCATAGGCGTAGTGTGTGCGAGAGTCTTGAATGTTGAGTAAAAGTGATAAGTCGATAAGTGTATTCAGTTAGTTTCGAGGACGAAACTTTTTCTGAGTGGTGTATGATGTAGTGCCCCGTCCCGCTCAGTCAATCGGCAGAATCAAAATGCCAACGACGTTCGGACTTAGCCTTGCAACGGCTACTCGAAGACAACGCTCGGTCGAAGCGACCGCTCGCTCAGGTAGGATAGTTTCGGTGAACTCGCCTCATCTTAGCCTTCACATAATAAATTGCATGTTTTCAACTTGCACAAGTAGGCTTAATAATAAAAGAGACGAATCCACATAGCTAAAGAGAATAATCCCGACGGGTCAAATTGAGTTAGAATATGGAAAGGTCCAACGGTCGGCTTAGAGTTGGTGCACGGCGTGCTTTAAAAATGACACTCAGTCCTTCGGCCCGTGGCTTGGGAGAAAGAAAGTTGGTTGAGTATGCGAAGTCATGAACGTAGCCTAAGTCATAGGCGTCGCCCGCATAAATGCTTCATAAAGCATGCACGGTCCTGTCGTCCAAGGCTTGGCATAGCCTTGGCTTGCCCCATGAGTCAAGTTGTATTGCACAGCCTGTGCCATAAGTCTAGGCACCCAAATGACTTGGTCGTTCAAAGTTGAACGCGTACACGGCACGTTCCATCGAGGCAAGGCTTGAGGCGGCCTTTGCTCGTTAAGTTGTAGGCTTGAGTAAGTTAGGCAAAGTTATGTCGGTCGACCTAAGTCATTCAAAGTGCTGTCCCGCTCATTCTGCGGTTGTCAGGTTAAATAGTCCCACGATCCCAAGACCCGTCATATATACTATGACTTGGGCGATAGCGTCGTGTAGAACGGAAGTCGGTTTGAGGCACGGTGTACGGACTTAGTGTCTAGGGCATGAACCACGGTTGATTGAATGAGTTTTGGAGAAAGGATTATTGAATAGGCATTGAGTGAATGAAATGATATGGTAACATGGAAAGAATGCTCGCGACCGTGGGTCGTCGAGGGGTCTCAAATGATAGATGGTTTGATATTGGTTTTGAATGAGATGGTAATATTGAAAGAGGAATGACTGTGTGAGACGTCAGTTTGTGTCGAGTCTTGCATGGTCATTGGACAACTTGTCGACAAGGAGGAGTTTCCATGCGCGATAACCCTGGGCGCCATGGGACCGCGGCGTTCCGGAGGGAAACACGGTATAGCCGTAGCTGGACGAACCGCTCGGGTCATTCGGAAACTTTCAGCGGGGCTAGCTACTTACGCTGAAAGGGTCGCCGAATGGCAAGGCTATAGTCCAGGATAGCTTGTGATGTTAGTAACCAATTCATATAGATGGGTCGGCACGGGCGGCAATCCGCGTGTGTGCCTTTGGATTGAGTCAGTCGGATGTGTATACAGTTAGAACACAAGGTTTGGTCCTAAGATTTGGCATCAACGTAGACGACGTGCTTCGGCACGAGATATGGCATCGAGTCCTATGTTGTCGGCATATAAGTTGCATGGTTATGGTTGTGTTGTTTGAGTTTAAGTCAGAAAACCGCCGTAAGGCAAAGTTGGTCGAGTAACCCTTAGTTCACAAGTAGATGGGTCAGTTGGTGATCAAAGTAGCAAGGGCCGCGAGGCGGCGATATGATCGAGTCTCATTGAGTTACGAGGCACGGCCTCAGCAAGGGTTTGTAGCACGGTCACATGGAAGTGGAGCCTCGTCACGTAGTTGCGTCTCTGATTTCAAGCCGTAAGGCAAACACGACTCGATAGGTTAACGTTATTGGCACAAGAAGGGTCTTGAGGCAAGGTATGAGTTAACGTTGTCGTGGTAAGCACGAGATGATCTAGAGACACAAAATAAGCAAGGCGTCGGTCATAAAACTGATCCTAAGGCACGACTAGAAAGACAATTGATAAGAAGGGACTATGCTGCACAAAGTAAATGAACGTGTTGGTTTTGTATGGGTGGGCGAGGAGCTCATTCCACCAGTACAGTTGAGTACTGACACCCACACAGTGTTCATGTGCAGGCACAGGTAGAAGCTCGTGGCGTGGAGCTCGCTTGGATGCGTCGAGGCACGGAGTTCCTTGGCGATTCGAAGTGTGCGGTCGCGTGGATTGAAGACTTATACAGGACATAATGTATGGACATCGCCTTCCGAAGCTTGATCAAGACTTGTAATTGAGAGATGAGAGAGAGCTGAGTGAACTTGTAAAATGTGAGAAGAGTGAGCTTGAGTGATTGTAATATTGGCCTTGCGCCCCCAATATAACCGTTGTTTCAATATCAATAAAGAGCTTCTTTGAATGACTTGTGTTTTGTTCTAAATTCCGCTGCTGTTATTCAATGTCTCTGCTTGGGACTTCTGTGCGACGACCCCGTCGCAGCCGCTGAAATCGGCCGTTATGGAACCTGCCTTGCACGAGCACAATCTAGGCTCGTGCGGCATCACGCCTTAGCGAGGACGGTCGCTCCTACGGAAGCGGGGCGTGATACTGCATAGTGCTGAATAGTGCCGCATAGTGCTGAATAGTGCCGCATAGTGCCTATTTTGGCTGTTTTTGACTGTTTTAAGTCCTGTTTGGCTGAATTGTGGCCAGAATTTCTCCCAACTCCCAACATAAAAGTTGTAGATCTTTTCCTTGGCTTCAAGAATATGTTATTAGTTATTTTATGCAATTTTTCTTATTATGATAATGTAAGAATAGAACACGATAGTGGCCCGCTGTAGCGCACTCTCGGCAAGTAAACTGACATGATATATCTCGACATGCTGTTACGAAATCTAGCGTGACATGACAAGTAGGAACGACCTGAACTTCGTGGGCGATTGTGTTTGTACAAATAAACCAGTACTGTCTTGTATCATGTCTAGTATAGGGATCCCTGAGTACCACGGTCAGGAATACCTACAATAATTGACTAAGGCTAATAAACTAGAATAATTTAGTAGACATGAAGAGGTTCCCAGCTACAGGCAATCCCGTTATCTAGGCGCATTAGGTGGACTTGTAGCCTACCGACGAGTAGGGCACATTTCCAGCACACAGTCACGTATTGTATTCTTCACAAACGGACATTCGACCTGGATAACCGGATGGTCTGCAGGGCTTGTGGCTGTTGGAATAATCTCATTGCATCTTGCTAGTAACTAGGCCTATGATAACCCTAGTTAGTTAAAAGTATCAAGCCGTACTCTTGATTGGCCGTGATTGATTGGATGGAGTTTATTCCAGCTTAGTCTTATCCTGATCCTGTACATGACTGTGACATGACCCGATTGATTGTGCCCGTCTCAACAATAAACTATCGGAGGTCCAGTTCTGTTCAGGCGAAGGGTTACAACCCCGGTCCTTGTTTGGTTTAAGGGTTGTAACCTGGCTCCCGGAGCAGTTCTGTGTCCTCTCTTCGTTTATTGTCTTATTGTACCCCATGCCATGCTCGTCATGTTTTACTTCACTTTGCAGTATGATTAATTACTTATGCTGGCCTTAGCAATAAAGATCAGGGGTCCAGTTCTGTTTAGGCGAAGGGTTACAACCCCGATCCTTATTTGGTTTAAGGGTTGTAACCTGGCTCCCGGAGCAGTTCTGTGTCCTTTCTTCGTTTATTGTCCTTCTGTACCAATAGTATTTGAGACGGGTTTCTATTCAGGTGAAGGGTTATAATTTCGGTCCTTGTTTGGTTTAAGGGTTATGACCTGGCTACTTGAATGGTTTTCTCGTACTCAGTTTACTGTTGTTATCTCTATTATTATCAGTTCTTTATTTATTATCTTTAATATTCTATTGTGATATACTGATTTTAGTTCCTAAGTGAAGCCTCCTTTGTGGCACTTACTTTTTTTGGGGTCTGACCCAGCTGGTTTTGTGTGGCCAGATATCGGAGCAGCACCAGAGGATCCACCTGTCTTCCAGCCAGATGGTAACCACCAAGCGTAACCCTGGCAATGAGTGGGTTTCTTTTTGTCCTCCCACTTTATTGTAAAAATTATTCTTTTGAGGCATTTAGCCGACGAGCACTTGTTAGCTCGGTTGTACCTTTATTTACTGTCTGCCTACGGGCTGTAACATGATTGACAGATCCTAGGGTTGATCATGTATGACTTAACTCTTGCTAGTCCTGACATTTTGTAACGACTAGCTTCATGATCAGCTGAATATGTAATGTTTGGTATGCCTTACTATTGTATATTTGGTGGTCTTATATCTTGTAACATTTACTTACTTGCTTGTGATTGAGACAATAGGCTTGTTCTTGACCATAGGAGACTGTTGGCTTGTAGTTAAACTCTCATGTATCTAGACAACCATGACCGTATAGCGAGGTGGGTTGCACTTTAATATACGTAGCTGGCTATGTACGCCTCTGCTCTCCAGTATTCTGGTTCTGGGGCGTGACAACTAAGTTCTGTTCAGAAGAAGGGTTACAACCCCGGTCCTTGTCTGGTTTACGGGTTGTAACTTGGTTACCGGAATAGTTCCTTAGTTACCTTATCGTTTATCATTCTAATTTCTTTAACTCATGTCTTTTATTATCATTTATGTCTCATGTGCTAATATGCTGATTTTAGTTCTTAAGTGAAGTCTCCCTTGTGGCACTTGCTCTTTCTGGGGTCTGACCCAGCTGGTTTTGTATGGCCAGATTTCGGAGTAGCACCCGTGGATCTTCCAGCCTTCCAGCCAGATGGTGCACACTAGGCGCAACCCTGGCAACGAGTGGGTTTTATTTTGCTCTTCCACTCTATTGTAAATTATTCTTTTGAGGCGTTTAGCCGCCGAACAAGTGTTAGCTTGTGTTAAATTTATATTTTTGTCTGCCTAAGGGCTGTAACATGATTGACAAATCCTAGGATTGATCATGTATGACTTAAACTCTTGCTAGTCTCCGTATTTTGTATGACTAGCTTCATGATCATCTGAATATGTAATGTTTAGGGCGCCTTACTTTGTATGTCTGATGATCTACCATCTTGTTACATTACTTGCTTGCTTGAGATTGAGACACTAGGCTTGTCCTAAACCATAAGTGACTGTTGGCTTGTAGTAAACCCTTATGCATCTAGACAGTCGTGACCGTATTGCGAGGTGGAATTCACTTCAATGTACGTAGCTGGCTGTGTCTGTCCCCCGCTCTCCAGTATTCTGGTTATGGGATGTGACACCCAGCCCTATAAATAGCCCCCCGACCAAAACCCTAATCCTACTTCCATTCCCGACCACCTTAGCCTCCGTCCTAGCCCATCTTCTCCGACGAACTCGCCTGAACCCTAGATCTAGGATCCCCGTCGCCCCTGTAATGCCCCGCTCCGCATGGTGCATTATGATGAGTCGTTGACTCGAAGAGTTACGTTGGCCAAAGGTAAGCTTTGAGTCGATTGGAATCTATGAATCGAATCGATGCAAAGGATAAGTCCCGTTTGAAGCAAGTGCTGATTTTAGTTGATCTGGTGTGCAGGCTATGCTTTTACACTAGACGATAAGAGGTCGGCATTTTGCCTTATTCAGTGAAGTATCCGCGAAACCAAATCTTCGCCTTGCAACGGAGTGTGGCATGGGCACGATAGGCCAAATCAACCGAGTAGTCCAAAGGAATGGCTAAGTCCGAGTGATTGCTATGCAACCAAGTTATAGAACCGAGCTGCTTCAGCTCGGCAAAATGATAAGGCGTATCGGTCTAAGGTGGGCGGGTTCTTGACTCTCTCTTCCTATTCCTTCATGTCTAATAAAATATATTCTTGTATACGTGCGTAAGTTACCATTAGTAAGCGAGTGTGGCTCGAACGGTTAAGGGTCTTCGTATGTGTCAAACCTTAAGATAGAACATTGAACATTGAACAATCGAAGCGACGTGCATCAAGTGTACGGGTCGTGGTAGGGCGGTGATGGTAGAACATTGAAAGATAATATCGAGATGTGCATCACGTGCACGACTCCGAGAACATTGAACACTAGGCCTAGAATATTGATTATGGCGCCGAGCGTGCCCTCGTGCACGGAAGCTAGGAAATGACCAAGTAACTACGGAATTAGGCTACGTGAATAACTTATGAATGGAACGCGTTGAGTATGAGTACGAGATGTCTAAGCCGTTGAGCGTCGTGCATCAATACGGATGTGTTGGGGCATAATGCCGAAGGAACTTGAGATAGAGATGGATATGTTTATGTTTATAGAACACGAGATGGGTTAGAATGTATGACTTGTATGCTGTGGCACGTATTGCATGGTCAATGGACTCGGATGGCCCGTACAAGGGTGCGGCTTTCCTCGGACGTTTACGACCGGGGCACCGGGACCGTTCGGCCTATGAGGAAATTATGTATGGTATTTATGGTGCACATCATTCGGACGGGTTACGACCGTCCAGTGTTGTGATAAACTATGATATCAGTAAGTTTGGAATCCTTCGAATATTGGGCTAGCAACCCTTATCGAAGCGATCATAGACTTACACATAAGAGATGCCAAGTCCATTACGGTGCAAAATACCATGACCTTCATATAGATAGGGTCGGTGGGCTGAGATTAGAGTTGGGTGCAGGCGCAGGGCCTGCTACCCTTATGCATATGGCTAGGTTTATGATTGGTTGCATGAATTGAAGGATTCCTTATGTAAAGTCTAACCATTGCAGGCTAAGCAAAAAGGGACGGAGCTATGCACAATTCACTATGTTTATATTTTATATTATGCCTAACTGTATCTGCTGCAGGAACGCGGTATGGAACATATTTACAATAAGTTGCTATACATTGAATATGGCCATGAAACTGATCCAAAGGCTAATTAGAAAGATCACCAATTAATGTTGCATGTTTCATTAAATATATTTAGTGTTTGGTTTGGGTGCGAGCGGGTCTTGATCAGTGCGAAGCGAGGACGAAAGTACTAATCCCCCACTAGTTTACCTGCAGGTTCAGGTATGTTCGGCTCAGGACGGAGCTTGGCTTGGACGTGCCGAGACATGGAGTCCTTGGCGTTCAAGAGGAGCTACCGCATAGGCATTCGGACTTGCGATATGGAGATGTTCGGCCGAAGACTACTTGTTGGCTATAAAGAGATATAATGTATGGAACAATGTAATCCTTTGTAAGCTAAAGAGATCATGAGCGTTGTAGCCAATTGGCATATTAAGTTGGGCTATTCAGAGCCTTGTAACCTTCACTTTATTATGAATAAAAGAGATTCTTATTGTATTCTTTGTTTCCTTCCGCTGCTTATGTTATGAATTTGAGATAATCACTATGTGAACCGTTATCTTGCCTTGCACGAGTGTAACTCCAGGCTCGTGCGGCATCACGCCCCAGCGAGGACGATGATTCGGGTAAAATCTAGCGAGGATAAGCGATTTCCCGGGTCGGGACGTGACAAGTTGGTATCAGAGCGATTTCATCCTCTGGACCGTGAATGAATCTCGTTGACCCTCAGTTGCTTCGATATCGAAATTCAGTTGACTCTAAGTTGTTTCCGCAACCGCATGGCTCATGGATCTGCTCGACGCTACGTTGGATGTTCCATATAATAAGTCTATATTAAGTACGTACGTTTGCCACAAGTATGTCATGACTATCACGCTATCTCTGGGTGCCATCGAAGAATGTTGGTTGCACGAAGTACAACGAGTTATGGGATGTTGGTCGTACGAAGTGCAACGAATATGGTGATGTTGGTTGCATGAAGTGCAATGATATACGTGTTGTTGGTCGCACGAAGTGCGAGGATGTAAGCCCCTTGAATTTCCAGAATTTATTTTTTTTAATTTTTCTAAATAAATTCTTTTCAATAATTTATTTATATATATATATATATATATATATATATATATATATATATATATATATATATATATATATATATATATATATATATATATATATTCCAGAATTTATTTCTTTATATATATATATATATATATATATATATATATATATATATATATATATATATATATATATAAATATCTTTCACTCTCTCTCTCTCCTTACCATACCTACCAGCTAAGCCCCCCCATGTATCAGCCGACCTACCCTCTCTCTCTATTCTCTCTCTCTAAAATATCCCTCATTCTCTCTCTCTCTTCTTTATATTAATACATACACACACATATATATTATATATAATATATCTCTCTCGCCTCTCCCATCACTCACCCACTCTCTCACTTTATTCAAAACAAACCCCCCTGTGCACGAACAGCACCCCCTCTCCTATTTTTTTTTACAAACACACACACACACTCCACCATCAACTAACACCACACCACCGCCATCATCTTTTCTTTTTCTCCTCCTCCTCCTCACTGCGTGACCACCGCCGGGCACCGCCGTCGCCGCCCTGCCGTACGCCACCGCGCGTGGCAGCAGCAGCAGCGAGGCGTGGCAGCAGCAGCAGCTGCAGTTGGCAGCAGCGAGCGCGCGCGGCAGAGCTGCCGGCCAACCGCGTGCTGCCGCCGCCACCGGCGCCGCCGCAGTCGCCGCCGCCGCCGACGAGACCCCCTCGGTCGGGCGCACCCCCGGGCAGGCCCCCATGGACTCCGCCTTCCTCCTCGACGCATTAAATAGCCGATTCGTGCGTTTGGCACGGGTCCCCGTCGTGACGAGCTCGGAAATGAAGTTGAAACGGTATTTTGTCGCAGCAACTTCGCACGCATTTTTCGAGAAATCTGACCGTTGGATCGGCGATTTCTTTGCTCCGTCACAATCTCGGTATATCCACCTTCACTCTTCTATTTTTGTCCATTAATTTCATCGTTTGATACATCAAAACCGGCCACCAAGTTGATACTTTAAATTGTGTTATTTTTGGACAGTTTTGTGGAGCCAACTTCGTCGATTCATATCTTCTCCATCGCAGCTCCGTCTGGCGTGCCATCAGTTCTTGTGCAGAGCTGGTATAACCCTCTTCCTACCCCTCCAGTTTTGTTTCATTGTGAGAACATTTGATTGGTTGAATTCGACGCCAAAGTTGGCCGTCCGAATTCGTAATTTTCAACTTGTAAAATTCTATTTTTGAACCCAGGACTCCGAATTCAATTTCTGACACCACCAGTAGACTCGTGGCGTCATTCTGGCATGTTTTCATATAAAGTTTGCTTAGTTTGGAGGACGTGGACCCTGGCACGCATTTCGGTGCAAAGTGGGTTCCACGGTCCGAGTCAACGGGACTTTTTGATGCCGGCTCATCGGAATCCAATTTCGGATATACCGTTGAGTTTGTATCGTTATTCTGGACTCGTTGACATATAATTTGCTAGGTTTTAGTGGATATTGGTTCCGACACGCAGTTCGATGCAAGTCGAATACCAATATTCGGGTCAACGGGTCATTTTGAGATCGGCTCATCGGAATCCAATTCTGGATATACCGTTGGGTTCGTATCGTTATTCTGGACTTTTTGATATATAATTTGGTGAGTTTTGAGGACATTGGCTCCGATACGCTTTTTCGTGCAAATCGGATTCCCGTATCCGGGTCAATAGACCAATTTGAGATCGGGTCATCGGAATCCAATTTCGGATATACCTTCGTATCATCATTCTGGATTCGTAGACATATAATTTGTTAGGCTGACACGGACACCATTTTGGCCCAAAATTACCTTTTTGCCCCTGTGTCCAAATTGGACTTATGGACAGGCTATCCTAGCTGATTTGACCATTCTGGATACGTTGGTGATGGTTGTTTCACCATCCGACAACATCTGTAGGTTTTTACCCTATTATTATAATCTTTCTCCTTTTGTGGTATTTTGAGTTCCATCGATTTCGGTGATTTCACAATCACTGAAATTGATGTGTTGACCTTGTAGATGTTTATAGAGACTAGTCTTGACCCTGTTTGACCATGGTTGACTGCTTTGACTGAACGTCGAAGTAGAGTCAACATTTGACCTAGTTTAACCTAGAGTTGACCATAGTTGACCAGTTGACCAAAAGTCAACTGTAAGTCAACCATTGACCAAATTTGACCTAGTTTGACTTGGTTTGACTTTCTGTGATCTAGTTTGACCTAGTGTGACTCAGTGTGACCTAGTTTGACTTAGTTGACTGAGACTGACCTAGATTACGTAGCTTATACTATTGAATCAAGCCTAACACTGTTGAACCCTAATTAGCTTATATATATCTTATCTTTAGGTCTGTGGCATCACTCTGAGCATCGACCCCATTTGACAGCTCAGGACCGCAGGCGAGTACATTCACTGATAGTTTTTATTGTCTTGATATCTGCTATATCCGATTCAGTCGTAGTGTCTTACTTGATTCTCAGTCACGATAGTTCACGGACTAGTATATACCGGATTCCTGTCATGAGATGTCATTCTTGGATTTTCTTGGGATACTGGTACTTGTTCGATCTTGTTCTTGTACTTGTATTGACACCAATTTCTGAGAAGGAGTAGCTACCTTCTTAGGAAATCTCGTGCCATGACGTGCTATGTCCGGATCCGTATACTACTCGGGGATGGGGAATATTATAGATAGTGTGATCAATGCCCATCTTGAGTTACTACTTGTATCATAGCTATACCCTCACCTCACGATGGGTATAGCCTGACCTGTGCTACTACTTGCTCCATAGCTTACCATCCCGGCCGGGTCGAGTCCACGTACTTATAGCCGGTCGGTTGGAAGCCTGATCTTGACCCATACCGATCACATTATGCTATAATATTCGAGGCACATTTTATATTTACTTTATCTTATCATATATCCTGTTCTGTTCTACATTCAGTACTTTTTCACCATGCTATGATATTCAGATTACTCACATGTTCTACATGCCATTATATTGTATCTTGATTGGAGACTAAGCTCTGCTCGGGAGAAGAGTTCCAACCCCGGTCCTTGTTTGGTTTAAGGGTTGTAACTCAGCTTCTGAACGGTTTCCAAGTCTTCATATATCTTTGTCTTGTAGTTTATTATACTGTCTCTTATAGAATTTGTCAATTCACATGGAACTGCTGTTAGTGCTTGTACTTGCTCATTTTCCTGACAGGATACCGTTGATAATATTTTAGGAGTAGTTGTGCCATTAGTGGACTTCATGATGTTGCTAGCTGAGGTGGATCTCACTATTCTTCTATGTGAGTTGCCTGGTAGTTATCCTTAGTTTGTCTTATTTTCCTTCTTTATTTCCTGTCTTATGATTCCTTCTAGTAGTTTCTAGTTGTTCTTGTGCTTTAGTTATCTTTCTTGTCTTATCATCCCTAGCTGTTGTGATGTGACTAGAGTATATTTATAGTTATAGGCCTTCTAGACGTAGTGTATATTTATTGGGTACTAGACAGCGTTCTACCGTCGATACTACGGCGTAGGCTAGACGTTGTCTACGTATTCGTACCCGTATATCCGGGTGCGGGTCGTGACACATTTTTAGTGGTGGCCCATGCAGGTCAGTCTTTGCAATTAATGCGAAGTCGTGGTAGTACTTGAGCTTTTCTGTACTACTGCGAGCCTGCCCTAGGATTAAGGTTGAGTCATGGAATATTTTAGGAATTTGGTACTCAGTCACATATTAGGAACTCTTGGTAGATTCCAGGGATGACCCCTGGAAATCTTATTTCGAACTTTTCGAAACTTTTCCCATTTGTTCCTGTCCGTCCTGATTTCTGAAACATCTGTCCGTTATCAGCTTTATTCTTTCTTGGAATGAGTTGGTGGACCCCAAAGGAAAGGTATAAGTTGGACTTATATATCTTCTAGGTTGAGACGAGAATATGATTTGCCAGTCTCATATTAGGTTAAGATTGTTTTAGATTATATTCTAATAATTTTCTTTATCTTGACCTAGATAGTACCTTTGGGACTTCTCCTGAGAACTTTTTCTAAATCCTGTCTCGGAATCTGTTTCCGCTAGTTTACATTTACTTATCCTTGATTCGTTGTTGAAAATAATGTTCGTTGTTGACTTCGATTTTGATTTTGTTTGAAGATAAGTTTTTAAGGATTGAGTTAAGATATCCTGATAAACATATTTGATGGAGACGATGAGAACGATAAATGTCTACTTTATTATGGAGTTTAGAATTTATCGCAGTCATATTAGCTAGCCTGACAAGGACATGGAGCCTGATTTTGGATATACTATCCTAGTTATGGAATTTAGATTTTCTTGCAGCCATACCGGTTGGCGTGGTAAGGAATCTAGATGACATGATTATAGGGCGTATACCTTAGTTATGGACTCTATCGTTTATTGCAGCTATGCTTACTGGCGTGGCGTAAATTCTGGCAGCATGTGGATAGACGTGTATGGTTATCAGGTCGTATCTTAAATTAATTCACTTCTTTTGACCTATTGCTCAAGGACAATTCCTATCGTTATTCCTTATTCTGTCATTTCTTTTCTCATCATATGATGATTTTTTCATCTTGTCATTACTCCTTTCATCTTGATTAATTATGTATTGATTACACCAATCACTTGTCTTTTATCCATTCCTGTCAACTGTACTATGAAGTCATTAAAATTTTGTAACTTTTCACCTTGGAAAGGTTAAGGAAGTATCGTAAATCATCTCGTTCGGAAGGCGAATTTATTATCCAGTGGTATCTTGGTAGGAATATGAGATGTTGGATCTAGTGTAGAAATTTAAGATAGAAGTATGATTGAGGTTAAAACTAAAACCAAGGGATCGATATAATCAGTTTAGAAATGAGTTACTAGGGTATTTCGAGGATGAATTACTTGGAAAGCAAGTTCAAGGATTTCAAATAAGAAGGACAATAGGATGTGCATTAATGGTATAAAAATTCGTATTTTGGGGATATAGTTTAGAAACTGGACAAGGCATTGGTAAGAGGATAGAGAGCACAAGGATTTTTAAGTCAAAAAAAAGGGAGGAAAAAGAGATTTTGTGAATATAATTTATTAATTGAGATGGTTGAAAATTGAAAGTGTGTGATGAAGGAAATATGAAGGTTGGTTTAGTAATGGAAGAATAAGTTTTATAAAGCCTAGTGGTATTAGATTGAATAACACCATGAGAGTGATTTGAACAATTTCAAGGATATGATAAACTTGAATTAGAGGTTTCAGATCAATTTAGGACAATATGGAAGAATTCGGATTTAAGGAGGATTAAGTGGTTAGTGTGGAGTTCTAGTGAAGGGTGTACTTCTTGATTAGGGTTTTGGAATTTAGGATCTGGCCTATGGTATCATGACAAGGTCCAATCTTCATGACGGAAGGGTAATTCTGGAAGTGGCTATATAAGATTGGTTTTATATAGGACTTATGAGATTAAGGTGTGATCGGCCAATGATGACCAGATAAACTTGATAGTATCAGATAGAGATGATTAACTTGGCTTCCCTATGAAACCTTATCTTTTGATTTTCTACCAAGAGGAATTGGACTTATTCCATATCTCTGAATCATCCCTTGAGTTTTCAATATCGTTAAATCATAATTTTCTTGATCGCGATCGAATGACTTTGGTCATCTCTTCTATCTTACCCGTATCCTGGGTCGTACTCAATTGAGTTAAATTCAATTCTAACTTGGATTTTCATCCTTGGATTCTCGTGCCCAGCCTTCGTCGATTTATTCTCCATCTTGCCCAAATTCTGATTTACTCGAAAGTTGATCAACTTAGACCGTATTGAGACAAATTTCTTTATCGTGGTTGGATTTCAATGCTATTACCCTCGTGCATTGACGTCCAATTTTGATCATGTTTGGATTTTGGACACTCGTGTTTAAACTCTTTTCGACCTTGATTTCATTTCCTGATTACATCCAAATTCCTTGTGATTAGTCGTCCCTAGATGATTTGGCATGACTAAGACAACTTGGGATTTCCTTGACCGTGATTTTAACGATCATAACTATATATTTTATCTTGCCTCAAACTCGTGCCTAAAATTTTTGACTCTCAATCATGACTAACTAGTGTGACTACAAAATTATTCGTGTTAAAATTGAACATGTTTGACTTTCTACCGTACCTAATTGACTTGGGTTCCTTCCTAAATTGTGCTTTTAGGACATTGATTTCGAATTCATGATTTTATCGGCATTCATAACTGAACTTGGACCTTGATCGTGCTTATGTGACCTATAATCTGATTTTTATCAAATCTATCTCTCAATCGTGCTATACTCAATTTTTCTCTCCATTTGCTTCTCTTAGCTCTGTTTTAGATCATGACTATCCGACTTTGATTTTCATGATCTTGATAATCTTAACCCTCAAATCGTGCTAAAAATCTTGAACCCTAATCGACTGTGTCGAATAGATCTCCTTCGTACTTGAATTTTGATTCTCTAGTCGCTCGTGCTCAGGTTTCATTCCTGATCAAGACTAGATTTTCGATTTTCCTCGTTCTATTCTAAATCGTTTCCTAAGTTGTTAATCATCACAAAATTTTTAACGCGTTTGAGTCTTGATTTCACTCATGACCGGGTGGTTAAATTCTCGATCACTGTTTGTGCTAAGTATTGTTATTCCTAACAATACCTAACCACATCATTTTCACCTTGATCGTGCCTACGTATAACCCTAAATCTAATTTCATCGAGCTGAATCCTGTTAATCAATGTTTGACTTAACCGGACGAAGCTCAAGTTTTGATTTCGTTGTCATACCTCTATCGTGCCAAGTGAACTTAGACTACTTCCAATTTTAATCACGTTCGAACTTGGATCGTATTTCATGATTGTATTAATCATACTCCTTAATCTTGATCGGGCCTGTGTGACTTTCGGGTTGATTTCCATCAACGTAAGTCCTACAGATCATCCCGTACTTGAACTTCATGTATATCTTCGAATATCTAAATCGTCTCTAAAATCGTGTCCCAATGACTTGACTTATTTCTGAAATTATGCACATATGATTTTGTTCATATCATGATTCTATCGTGCCAAATCCCTCATCGTGCCTGAACAATTTTGAATTGATTTTCTTGATCGTGCAAAACTCGTCATTCTTGAATCGTGCCTAAAATGTTGCCTAAATCTTCTATCATGTTTTAAACCCACTACCAACCTTTAATTTCGAGGACGAAATTTTTATAAGGTGTGTAGGATGTAAGCCCCCTGAATTTCCAGAATTTTTTTTTTAATTTTTCTCAATAAATTCTTTTCAATAATTTATTTTATATATATATATATATATATATATATATATATATATATATATATATATATATGTATATGTATATGTATATGTAAATATCTTTCACTCTCTCTCTCCTTTCCACACCTACCAGCTAAGCCCCCCTCCCCCCCATGTATCAGCCGACCTACCCTCTCTCTCTATTCTCTCTCTCTAAAATATCCCTCATTCTCTCTCTCTCTTCTTTATATTAATACACACACATATATATATTATATATAATATATCTCTCTCTCCTCTCCCATCACTCACCCACTCTCTCACTTTATTCAAAACAAACCCCCCTGTGCACGAACAGCACCCCCTCTCATATTTTTTTTACAAACACACACACACTCCACCATCAACCAACACTACACCACCGCCATCATTTTTTCTTTTTCTCCTCCTCCTCCTCACTGCGTGACCACCGCCGGGCACCGCCGTCGCCGCCCCGCCGTGCGCCACCGTGCGTGGCAGCAGCAGCAGCTGCAGTTGGCAGCAGCGAGCGCGCGCGGCAGAGCTGCCGGCCAACCGTGCGCTGCCGCCGCTACCGGCGCCGCCGCAGTCGCCGCCGCCGCCGGCGAGACCCCCTCGGTCGGGCGCACCCCCGGGCAGGCCCCCATGGACTCTGCCTTCCTCCTCGACGCGTTAAATAGCCGATTCGTGCGTTTGGCACGGGTCCCCGTCGTGACGAGCTCGAAAACGAAGTTGAAACGGTATTTTGTCGCAGCAACTTCGCGCACGTTTTTCGAGAAATCCGACAGTTGGATCGCGGTTTCTTCGCTCCGTCACAATCTCGGTATATCCACCATCACTCCCCTCAATTTTCGTCCGTTAATTTTGTAACAACCATTTTTCTAAAATAAGAGTAATTTTGAACTTTTATAAAATTTATTATTTAATAATAGGTTTAAATCATGTTATTAATTTATTGGTGATTTTGATTATTTAATTTAATTTAATTAGTGTTTTGTGATTTTGTTCTTTGGCTAGTGTAACCTTAGAGCTGCTTAGCCTAGAGACTAACCATGACCATGGAGGCCTAACCCATGTGATTAGATTAGCTAATTACCACTTTTTAGGCTAAGAATATTTTGGTCAGTTTGTGACTTTTGAATTATTTAGGATTTTAATTAATTGATTAATTTTATATTATTTTAATAATATTTAAATTAATGTATTATAATTTTGGTTATTTTTTATATTTTAATATTTTGAGAATTTTTATATTTTAATATTGTATTTTCGAGTTTAGTTTGATCGGGTTTGAGTTTTGGCTCATTTCGACTTGTGTTAGTGACCCGGGTAGCCTAGACTCTAGTTGGGACCCAGAGTTTAGCTAGACATGGCCCATAAATCCCACTAATTAGTATAGTGCATTTAGACTAATCTCACATGACTTAATTGGTCCATTTGATCATTTAAACTTGACCCTTTTAGCCCCAAACTTCCACATAAGACAAAATTGACTCAAAGGGGCATTGGAGGGCATTTTGGACATTTGCCAAATGTCCCCAAACCCCATAAATCTGGACAACAGCAAGAGACCCCCTCTCCACTTCATTTTTTTCACATCTTGTTCTTCTTCTTCTCTTTTGAGAGTTCCTTCCCAAACCAAGCCAAAACCCTTTGATTTCAAGCCCAAAGTAAGTCAAATCTCTTCCATACTCTAGATCCCTCTCTAATCTTGATGCTAACCCTTGTTTATCTTTTATTTGTGATTTTTATCTAGGTAGAACCTAGCATGGAGGGGTTGGAAGCATAGAATTGGCTCTTGACCCAAAAAGAACCAATTTTAGGACTTTTTTTGGGATTCCAACTCCCAATAGGTAAACCCTAACTCTAACTCTTGTAATTACTCCTAATTAGTGTTATTTATATATTAGAGGATGCTCGGGGCGTAGGACAACCCATTAGAAGAGGTTTGGAACCCATTGGACTCAATTCGAAACTTTCGGGCTAGGTTTAGTGCCAATTTTGGGGAAAACCCTAAATTGACATGTTTAGGTGATACACCTAGCCTAATTAGACATAATTAGGTTAGTTTGGGTGAGATGAGGCTAGGTACGTGTCCATATTTGGATACGTGGGGTCGTTTTGCGAGAAATCATAAAAATAGGCTTTTTCGGGGTTTTCGGGTTCCAACACACGGGTGACTTTTTGCACCGACACTAGAATCAACAAGTTAGTACTTAGAATGGGTTCTAATAATTATTTAGAACTCGTGGGCAGAGTTTGGGTCGAATTCGGATAGGTTTGGTGTCCGTATCACGCGGTATCGCGAATCGGACACCCCGGAGTCGCGAGAATGGTCATTTGGCCATTCGGGCCTCGTTTCTCGTTTTCGCTCGCGTGCGCGAGTTAGATTGCTTATGTGGGGCACGTGTCTAGGCCTTAGAGGGTAGAATTGCAAGATTTGGGTATTCGGATAAGGTTTTGGGTCGTTTAGGAATATATATGTGTGTGTGTGTGTCCATATGTAAATATATATGTGTATGTATCCATGTGTGTGTGTGTGTGTGTCTATATATGTAGATATAAATATGTGTGTGAGTGTGATATATATATATATATATATATATATATATATATATATATATATATATTAGAGATGGATATACATATATATATATATATATATATATATATATATATATATATATATATATATTAGAGATGGATATACATATATATATATATATATATATATATATATATATATATATATATATATATATATATATATATATATATATTAGAGATGGATATACATATATATATATATATATATGTATATCCATCTCTAATATATATATATATATATATATAATATATATATATATATATATATATATATATATATATATATATATATATATATATATATATATATTAGAGATGGATATATATATATATATATATATATATATATATATATATATATGTATATCCATCTCTAATATATATATATATATATATATATATTATATATATATATATAGAGAGAGAGAGAGAGAGGAGAGAGAGAGAGAGAGTGAGATAGAGGAGAGATTTAGAGAGAAAATTAGAGAGAATGAGAGGAAGATTATATATATATATATATATATATATATATATATATATAGAGAGAGAGAGAGAGAGAGAGGAGAGAGAGAGAGAGAGAGTGAGATAGAGGAGAGATTTAGAGAGAAAATTAGAGAGAATGAGAGGAAGAGATTAAGGGAGTTAGAGAGGGAGAGAGTGGAGAGCAACACAGCAGCTAGGGGGAGTTGGGGCTGTTGTTTCCCCCCCCCCCCCAAAACAGCAGCAAAAACAGTAGCTATAGCAGCAGCATGCATTAGCAACAGCAATAGCAGCAACAATAGCAGCCTTTTGACCCCCCTTTAGCCCCATTTGACCCCCCATTTAACCCCTAAATATATACCTATATATATACATATATATACCCATATATATACCATATATAAACCTATATATACCCCCCCCCCCCTAAATGGCCTATAAGTGGGTAGGTTTGAGTGAATTAGAGTGTGGCTTGGTGAGGTTCTAAAAGAGGGGGATATTGGTTAGAGGTTGGGGGAAATATGGAGATAAGTGGTATGTTAGTACTAAGGGGTTAGCCACGAATACTAGATGGGTTAGATGGATTGGGTAGCAAGTTAGTATTGGTTAGATAGCTAGAGTTTAGTATTCTAGTTAGAGTTGGAGTCGTGTGGTATTTTGAGATACCAAATTGGTATCTCATGAATATCCATTACCTTAAGGTAATGCAAGTTTACCCTTTTTGACTTTTCAATATCAAGATACCGTGATACGGTATCGAGAGTCTAGGAGAGGGTTTAAATACCATAATAGAGAGTGGAGGAAAGCTTAGAATGAAGTAGGAAAGCCTAAAGTGGGAGTTAGAAGCAAAAGTGAGATTTTGCCAAGATAATGGGTAAATCAACAACATGGATCGTAAGATGGACTGGATGTCCACTCTACCTAAAAAACTTGGTAGGTAATGTTAGTGTAGGTTAGTATCCTACTACCCTAGGAAGCCGGGAGTGGAACTCCTAAGGAAAAGCTACTTGGCCTTAGTATTAAGGTAGAAAGGGTAAACGGGATAAGTAGAGAGAATACCCATTTCACAACATATGGGTTTAGTACTTTAAGATATAGCTAAAATTAGGATATTATGGTTGGTAATGGTTAGAAATAGTGGACTTGGACTAGTTTTGACCTTGGTTGACTATTTTGACCAAAAATCAACCGAAAGTCAATCGAACCCTAAAATTGACTAGAACTTGACCAAACTTGACCAGTTGACCCAAAGTCAACTGTTAGTCAACGTTAGTCAAGTTTGACCTAAAGTTGACCTAGAGTTGACCTAGGGTTGACCAGTTGACCAAAAGTCAACTGTAAGTCAACATTTGACTTAAATCAACCTAGTTTAATTCCGTTTGACTTGCATTGACCTAGTTTGACTTCGTTAGGCCTAATATGACTTAGATTGACCCTGTACAATCTAGTTTGACCTTGTTTGGCCTAGATTGACTTAGTTTGACGTGTCTTGACCTAGTTTGACTCAGTATGACTTAATTTCAATTCTAAACCATTATATTGATACAATATTCCATCTATAGGTCCTCGAGGCATTGTTCTTGGACTCAGTCGACTTATCCATTACATCACAGGCGAGACATTCTCTGATAATATTTTTGTTTTATGATATCGTCTTTGTTTCTAGTATTTAGTGTAGATATTCTTGTTCTCTTGACACATTGTTCACACGAATTGGTATTTGTCTGGATTCCGTCATAAGATGTTATTCCTCTTATATATGGTATGCCTTATACAAGTCTTCCTATTTCCTTGTGCATTGTATAGACAGGATTTCTGCGAAGGCTAGCTACCTTCTCAGAGAATCACGTGTCATGACGTGTCATGACTGGATCCACTATATTAGTCAGGGATGGGGGTGTTAGCGTAGATATGTGATCAATACCCCACAGTATTATATTGTATCATCATTGTATAGTGTTAATCATACACTCACGTATGATTAGCCTGGCCAAATATTGTATCAAGTTCTAAGTCGATCACATGTTGAAACTAATACTAAACTCACATAAATATAGTTCCAGATTTTTGTACATGATATATACTGTTTCCTTGTTCTTACATTCAGTTACAATCTTGACATGCCTTACCATGATTCATGTATATATTATTTTAACTCGTATATTCTCTCTATTTACTGCTATATTTTCAATATCGTCTAACTAGAACTGTTATTTGAGATTTGTGCTCGTTCCATCCTGACTGGATATGTTGACAAAATTTTACAGATTATGGCGAGGAGGATTATCCTACCTACTACGGTCCTCATGACGTAGTTGGCCTAGACTTGGAGACCCTAGTTCAGCAAGGGTTAGCTCAAGCCGATGGGGCTTTAGAGTGGCTTAGCTGGTTTAGTTTAGTACTGGACTTTGTCTCCAGATTATATTTTGGCTTGTTATTATTTTAGTATTTGTATTAGAGATTGTTGACTCTAGACTTGTATTATTTTTATGTTGGATCTTCTGGATGATATTTTATATCTTGTTGTCTTTATCTTTCGGTATCATCTATATTTCTTAGATCTTGTGATTGAGTATATTATATTGTCATTACTTGTCCTCCATTCGGAGTTGACCGTTCTCGACAGGTTTTGATATTATAATTGTTGTTAGATAGTAGACCTAGACAGCGTTCTACGTCGTTTCTACGGCGTAGGCTGGGACGCTGTCACGCACTCATGTCCTTACTTCGGGTGCGGGTCGTGACACATTTTTAGTGGTGGCCCATGCAGGTCAGAGTCGCAACTAGTACGATTTCGTAGTGGTGCTCGACTTAGAGTGCTGCTACGAGCCTGCTGTTAGGATATAGGATTAGGCAGTATAGAAAGTTACTCAATCACAGTTAGGACTACTTGAGAAGATTCCTGGGATGACCCTTGAGAATCTCATTATAAACTATCTCGAAATTTGATTCCAACAGTTTCTGTCTACTTCCTTGTTCATCGTTGAATTTGATTCTTGGTATTCATTATTGACTTGATTTTCTACCAAGATAACATTATGGGCTAGGTTGCCTCAGTCATGGAATCTAGAGTCTTCTATAGCCATATAAGCTGGTTTGGCGATGAGATAGAGTCTGATTTTGAATGTATTTCTCGGGTGTAGGAATTTAAAGTTTTTGCAGCCAAGCTAGCGGCAATGCAAAAATTTTAAATACCATAATTCTAGAGGTATGTACATTAGTTGCAGACTCTATGGATTATCGCAGCCATACTTACTGGTGTGACGAGGATTCTAGTAACATGTTTCTGAATAGACGGGTATGATTATCAGATTGCAGAATAGATACCATATAGATGGTGCCCTAGTATAATGGAGTGGAATATCAGTATGGATATTACTTGAGTATTATGGATTAGATAGAGGGAGCTAGGCCACCTGTAGCGTAGCACCGTGCCCCGCACCATCGGAGGGATATACCCCAGAGGGGCAAGGCTTTTGCGCTGACAGTCGAGTAGACCGACGCTACGGGTGACAGATTAGCAGGTCTTTCTTTCATATTCTTCTTTCCATCTTGTTGTGTGATTCCATTAGTACCTGTCAAGATGTTTTGTGCTGTGATAGATAGTATAGTGACCCTGATCACGACCGTGATATCACGACCAGTAGGACCACAATTTGTATGTTTTATATATAGTTTTCTTGACCTTGATTGTTGGGGGTTTAACCTAGAAGGAGTATGGCCATCTTAATTTTGAGGACGAAATTTTTCTAAGGAGGGTAGATTTGTAACCACCACTTTTATAAAATAAAGGTAATTTTGAACTTTTATAAAATTTATTATTTAATAATAGGTTTAAATCATGTTATTAATTTATTGGTGATTTTGATTATTTAATTTAATTTAATTAGTGTTTTGTGATTTTGTTCTTTGGCTAGTGTAACCTTAGAGCTGCTTAGCCTAGAGACTAACCATGACCATGGAGGCCTAACCCATGTGATTAGATTAGCTAATTACCACTTTTTAGGCTAAGAATATTTTGGTCAGTTTGTGACTTTTGAATTATTTAGGATTTTAATTAATTGATTAATTTTATATTATTTTAATAATATTTAAATTGATGTATTATAATTTTGGTTATTTTTTATATTTAATATTTTGAGAATTTTTATATTTTAATATTGTATTTTCGAGTTTAGTTTGATCGGGTTTGAGTTTTGGCTCATTTCGACTTGTGTTAGTGACCCGGGTAGCTTAGACTCTAGTTGGGACCCAGAGTTTAGCTAGACATGGCCCATAAATCCCACTAATTAGTATAGTGCATTTAGACTAATCTCACATGACTTAATTGGTCCATTTGATCATTTAAACTTGACCCTTTTAGCCCCAAACTTCCACATAAGACAAAATTGACTCAAAGGGGCATTGGAGGGCATTTTGGACATTTGCCAAATGTTCCCAAACCCCATAAATCTGGACAACAACAAGAGACCCCCTCTCCACTTCATTTTTTTCACATCTTGTTCTTCTTCTTCTCTTTTGAGAGTTCCTTCCCAAACCAAGCCAAAACCCTTTGATTTCAAGCCCAAAGTAAGTCAAATCTCTTCCATACTCTAGATCCCTCTCTAATCTTGGTGATAACCCTTGTTTATCTTTTATTTGTGATTTTTATCTAGGTAGAACCTAGCATGGAGGGGTTGGAAGCATAGAATTGGCTCTTGACCCAAAAAGAACCAATTTTAGGGCTTTTCTTGGGATTCCAACTCCCAAGAAGTAAACCCTAACTCTAACTCTTGTAATTACTCCTAATTAGTGTTATTTATATATTAGAGGATGCTCGGGGCGTAGGACAACCCATTAGAAGAGGTTTGGAACCCATTGGACTCAATTCGAAACTTTCGGGCTAGGTTTAGTGCCAATTTTGGTGAAATCCCTAAATTGACATGTTTGGGTGATACACCTAGCCTAATTAGACATAATTAGATTAGTTTGGGTTAGATGAGGCTAGGTACGTGTCCATATTTGGATACGTGGGGTCGTTTTGCGAGAAATCATAAAAATAGGCTTTTTCGAAGTTTTCGGGTTCCAACACACGGGTGACTTTTTGCACTGACACTAGAATCAACAAGTTAGTACTTAGAATAGGTTCTAATAATTATTTAGAACTCGTGGGCAGAGTTTGGGTCGAATTCGGATAGGTTTGGTGTCTGTATCACGCGGTATCGCGAATCGGACACCCCGGAGTCGCCAGAATGGCTATTTGGCCATTCGGGCCTCGTTTCTCGTTTCCGCTCGCGTGCGCGAGTTAGATTGCTTATGTGGGGCACGTGTCTAGGCCCTAGAGGGTAGAATTGCAAGATTTGGGTATTCGGATAAGGTTTTGGGTCGTTTAGGAATATATGTGTGTGTGTGTGTGTGTCCATATGTAAATATATATGTGTATGTATCCATGTGTGTGTGTGTGTGTGTGTGTCTATATATGTAGATATAAATATGTGTGTGAGTGTGATATATATATATATATATATATATATATATATATATATATATATATATATATATATATATATATAGTGAGATAGAGGAGAGATTTAGAGAGGAAATTAGAGAGAATGAGAGGAAGAGATTAAGGGAGTTAGAGAGGGAGAGAGTGGAGAGCAACACAGCAGCTAGGGGGGAGTTGGGGCTGTTGTTCCCCCCCCCCCAAAACAGCAGCAAAAACAGTAGCTATAGCAGCAGCATGCATTAGCAACAGCAATAGCAGCAACAATAGCAGCCTTTTGACCCCCCTTTAGCCCCATTTGACCACCCATTTAACCCCTAAATATATACCTATATATATACATATATATACCCATATATATACCATATATAAACCTATATATACCCCCTCTAAATGGCCTATAAGTGGGTAGGTTTGAGTGAATTAGAGTGTGTCTTGGTGAGGTTCTAAAAGAGGGGGATATTGGTTAGAGGTTGGGGGAAATATGGAGATAAGTGGTATGTTAGTACTAAGGGGTTAGCCACGAATACTAGATGGGTTAGATGGATTGGGTAGCAAGTTAGTATTGGTTAGATAGTTAGAGTTTAGTATTCTAGTTAGAGTTGGAGTCGTGTGGTATTTTGAGATACCAAATTGGTATCTCATGAATATCCATTACCTTAAGGTAATACAAGTTTACCCTTTTTGACTTTTCAATATCAAGATACCGTGATACGGTATCGAGATTCTAGGAGAGGGTTTAAATACCATAATAGAGAGTGGAGAAAAGCTTAGAATGAAGTAGGAAAGCCTAGAGTGGGAGTTAGAAGCAAAAGTGAGATTTTGCCAAGATAATGGATAAATCAACAACATGGACCGTAAGATGGACTGGATGTCCACTCTACCTAGAAAACTTGGTTAGATAATGTTAGTGTAGGTTAGTATCCTACTACCCTAGGAAGTCGGGAGTGGAACTCCTAAGGAAAAGCTACTTGGCCTTAGTATTAGGGTAGAAAGGGTAAACGGGATAAGTAGAGAGAATACCTATTTCACAACATATGGATTTAGTACTTTAAGATATAGCTAAATTTAGGATATTATGGTTGGTAATGGTTAGAAATAGTGGACTTGGACTAGTTTTGACCTTGGTTGACCACGGTTGACTATTTTGACCAAAAGTCAACCGAAAGTCAATCGAAGCCTAAAATTGACTAGAACTTGACCAAACTTGACCAGTTGACCCAAAGTCAACTGTTAGTCAACGTTAGTCAAGTTTGACCTAAAGTTGACCTAAAGTTGACCTAGAGTTGACCTAGGGTTGACCAGAGTTGACCAGTTGACCAAAAGTCAACAGTAAGTCAACATTTGACTTAAATCAACCTAGTTTAATTTCGTTTGACTTGCATTGACCTAGTTTGACTTCGTTAGGCCTAATATGACTTAGATTGACTCTGTACAATCTAGTTTGACCTTGTTTGGCCTAGATTGACTTAGTTTGACATGTCTTGACCTAGTTTGACTCAGTATGACTTAATTTTACTTCCAAACCATTATATTGATACAGTATTCCATCTATAGGTCCTCGAGGCACTGTTCTTGGACTCAGTCGACTTATCCATTACATCACAGGCGAGTACATTCTCTGATAATATTTCTATTTTATGATATCGTCTTTGTTTCTAGTATTTAGTGTAGATATCCTTGTTCTCTTGACACATTGTTCACACGGATTGGTATTTGTCTGGATTTCGTCATAAGATGTTATTCCTCTTATATATGGTATGCCTTGTGCAAGTCTTCCTATTTCCTTGTGCATTGTATAGACAGGATTCCTGCGAAGGCTAGCTACCTTCTCAGAGAATTACGTGTCATGACGTGTCATGACTGGATCCACTATATTAGTCAGGGATGGGGGTGTTAGCGTAGATATGTGATCAATACCCCACAGTATTATATTGTATCATCATTGTATAGTGTTAATCATACACTCACGTATGATTAGCCAGGCCAAACATTGTATCAAGTTCTAAGCCGATCACATGTTGAAACTAATACTAAACTCACATAGATATAGTTCCAGATTTTTATACATGATATATACTGTTTTCTTGTTCTTACATTCAGTTACAGTCTTGACATGCCTTACCATGATTCATGCATATATTATTTTACCTCGTATATTCTCTCTATTTACTGCTATATTTTCAATATCGTCTAACTATAACTGTTATTTGAGATTTGTGCTCGTTCCATCCTGACTGGATATGTTGACAAAATTTTACAGATTATGGCGAGGAGGATTGTCCTACCTACTACGGTCCTCATAACGTAGTTGGCCTAGACTTGGAGACCCTAGTTCAGCAAGGGTTAGCTTAAGTCGATGGGGCTTTAGAGTGGCTTAGCTGGTTTAGTTTAGTACTGGACTTTGTCTCCAGATTACATTTTGGCTTGTTATTATTTTAGTATTTGTATTAGAGATTGTTGACTCTAGACTTGTATTATTTTTGTGTTGGATCTTCTGGATGATATTTTATATCTTGTTGTCTTTATATTTCGGTATCCTCTATATTTCTTAGATCTTGTGATTGAGTATATTATATTGTCATAGCTTGTCCTCCATTCGGAGTTGACCGTTCTCGACAGGTTTTGATATTATAATTGTTGTTAGATAGTAGACCTAGACAGCGTTCTACGTCATTTCTACGGCGTAGGCTGGGAAGCTGTCACGCACTCATGTCCTTACTTCGGGTGCGGGTCGTGACAAATTTTATCGTTTGATACATCAAAACCGGCCACCAAGTTGACACTTTAAATTGTATTATTTTTGGACAGTTTTGTGGAGCCAACTTCGTCGATTCGTATCTCCTCTATCGCAGCTCCATCTGGCGTGCTATCAGTTCCTGTGCAGAGCTGGTATAACCCTCTTCCTACCCCTCCAGTTTTGTTTCATTGTGAGCACGTTTGATTGGTTGAATTCGACGCCAAAGTTGGTCGTCCGAATTCGTAATTTCTAACTTGTAAAATTCTATTTTTGAATCCGGGACTCCGGATTCAATTTCTGACACCACCAGTAGACTCGTGGCGTCATTCTGGCATGTTTTCATATAAAGTTTGCTTTGTTTGGAGGAAGTGGGCCCTGGCACGTATTTCGGTGCAAAGCGGGTCCCACGGTCCGAGTCAACGGGACTTTTTGACGTCGGCTCATCGGAATCCAATTTCGGATATACTGCTGAGTTTGTATCGTCATTCTGGACTCGTTGACATATAATTGGTTCCGGCACGCTTTTCGGTGCAAGTCGAATACCAATATCCGGGTCAACGGGTCATTTTGAGATCGGTTCACCGGAATCCAATTCTGGATATACCGTTGGGTTCGTATCGTCATTCTGGACTCGTTGACATATAATTTACTGAGTTTTGAGGACATTGGCTCCGACATGCTTTTCCGTGCAAATCGGATTCCCGTATCCGGGTCAACGGACCAATTTGACATCGGGTCATCGGAATCCAATTTTGGATATACCGTTGAGTTCGTATCGTCATTCTGGATTCGTGGACATATAATTTGTTAGGTTTGGTGCACTTTTATTTTGGTACATTTTTCGGTGCAAAGTGGGTCCGACACGAACACCATTTTGGCCCGAAATTACCTTTTTGCCCCTGTGTCCAAATTGGACTTATGGACAGGCTATCCTAGCTGATTTGACCATTCTGGACACGTTGGTGATGGTTGTTTCACCATCCGACAACATCTGTAGGTTTTCACCCTATTATTATAATCGTTCTCCTTTTGTGGTATTTTGAGTTCCATCGATTTCGGTGATTTCACAATCACTGAAATTGATGTGTTGACCTTGTAGATGTTTATAGAGACTAGCCTTGACCCTGTTTGACCATGGTTGACTGCTTTGATTGAACGTGGAAGTAGAGTCAACATTTGACCTAGTTTAACCTAGAGTTGACCATAGTTGACCAGTTGACCAAAAGTCAACTGTAAGTCAACTATTGACCAAATTTGACCTAGTTTGACTTGGTTTGACTTTCTGTGACCTAGTTTGACCTAGTGTGACTCAGTATGACCTAGTTTGACTTAGTTGACTGAGACTTACCTAGATTACGTAGCTTATACTATAGAATCAAGCCTAACACTGTTGAACCCTAATTAGCTTATATATATCTTATCTTTAGGTCTGTGGCATCACTCTGAGCATCGACCCCATTTGACAGCTCAGGACCGCAGGCGAGTATATTCACTGATAGTTTTTATTGTCTTGATATCTGCTATATCCGATTCAGTCGTAGTGTCTTACTTGATTCTCAGTCACGATAGTTCACGGACTAGTATATACCAGATTCCTGTCATGAGATGTCATTCTTGGATTTTCTTGGGATGCTGGTACTTGCTCAATCTTGTTCTTGTACTTGTATTGACACCGATTCCTGAGAAGGAGTAGCTACCTTCTTAGGAAATCTCGTGCCATGACGTGCTATGTCCGGATCCGTATACTACTCGGGGATGGGGAATATTATAGATAGTGTGATCAATGCCCACCTTGAGTTACTACTTGTATCATAGCTATACCCTCACCTCACGATGGGTATAGCCTGACCTGTGCTACTACTTGCTCCATAGCTTACCATCCCGGCCGGACCAAGTCCACGTACTTGTAGCCGGTCGGCTGGAAGCCTGATCTTGACCCATACCGATCATATTATGCTATAATATTCGAGGCACATTTTATATTTACTTTATCTTATCATATATCATGTTCTATTCTACATTCAGTACTTTTTCACCATGCTATGATATTTAGATTACTCACATGTTCTACATGCCATTATATTGTATCTTGATTGGAGACTAAGCTCTGCTCGGGAGAAGAGTTCCAATCCCGGTCCTTGTTTGGTTTAAGGGTTGTAACTCAGCTTCCGAACGGTTCCCAAGTCTTCATATATCTTTGTCTTGTAGTTCAATATACTGTCTCTTATAGAATTTGTCAATTCACATGGAACTGCTGTTAGTGCTTGTACTTGCTCATTTTCCTGACAGGATACCGTTGATAATATTTTAGGAGTAGTTGTGCCATTAGTGGACTTCATGATGTTGCTAGCTGAGGTGGATCTTACTATTCTTCTATGTGAGTTGTCTGGTAGTTATTCTTAGTTTGTCTTATTTTCTTTCTTTATTTCCTGTCTTATGATTCCTTCTAGTAGTTTCTAGTTGTTCTTGTGCTTTAGTTATCTTTCTTATCTTATCATCCCTAGCTGTTGTGATGTGACTAGAGTATATTTATAGTTATAGGCCTTCTAGACGTAGTGTATATTTATTGGGTACTAGACAGCGTTCTACCGCCGATACTGCGACGTAGGCTGGACGTCGTCTACGTATTCGTACACGTATATCCGGGTACGGGTCGTGACAGAGGAGATATGTGTTGTTGGTTGCACGAAGTGCAGCGAGTCGAGATATGAGACGATGCGTGTATGTGGCTATATGAATGGTTTATGTGTTGTTGGTTGCACGGAGAGCAGCAAGTCGTGAATCGTTCGTTGCATCGGTACAACGAGTCGACATGGTATGTGTTGTATGGCTATGCGGATGGATAGTGATGTGTTATACGAGATTGAGAAATAACCTTAAGTATCGAGAGTAAATTGTTGCACGAGTTGCAACGAGTGAGATTGGAAGATCGCGGTTGCGATAGTAACGAGTCGAGTTGTTCGCTAAGTCGAGTTTGAGTAGGCGAACGTTTTGTTGGCTGAATGTCGCATTGAGCTTTGAGTAAGCGAATGTTGCGTATGTGATTGACATGATCGCTAAGGCACGGTTAGATTGAATGTATGTCAAACTTAAGTGAACGATGGTACATGTTGGCCCAGTTGTTGTACCAACTCGAGTGAGAAGAACGCTAGAGCTGGGATCGGAAGGATCGCCACGGGATAACAAACTTGAAATAGATGTCAGACCTATACGAAGTGTAAAGTCGAGTAATGACTCAATTTTGTGTGGTATATGCAATACCACTTGTGCGATCAGTATGTAGTAAGTGTTGTATCGATAATGATTGGCTCGATTCCTGAGTGGTATATGAAATACCACTTAGCGATAACTATGTTAAACCGGTTGGTGACTTATGATAGGTTACATCGAGACGATTGTATTGTTACGATATGTTTGTCCTCAACGGAAGGAGTAGTACCGAGACTTGAGTGGAAATGACTTGAGAGAAGTCGATGCAAGTATGCTTCGATGAATTGAGTTGAACGATTATGTGCGGAGTCGTGCCTATAGACGATACGTCGGACGAGGAGTCCTTAAATGTAAGTCGAACGATAGGCTAAGCATAACGAAGAAATGTTATGTTGAGGAAATAGTTGGGCCGGTCGAAATTACGTTGAGTTGGTGCGAAGACTTATTCAGGAACGTGTTGAGTAAGTATGAAGGAATCGTTCAAACGAATTCGAGTTAGTACGATAAGTCGGTAGCACGATTTGGAAGTACGAGTTAGGGATATGAGAAGGAATATGTGGAATGGAAATTATGTCGTGATGATGATAGTAGTTACAACGAAATGGATCTTGATGTCTGCATGACTTGATTCATATTCGAGTTCGGATAATGGCAATGATTGTAACGAATTTGAACTTATGAGAGAGGAAGATGTTTAAGTTATGCATATCGACGAAGGTATTGAGGCTTATCAAAGACGATATGCAATAACTCGGGGATACTCTGATCGAATGAACAAAAATTATGTTGAGCATTATTGTTAGATGAATAAGATGCAAGTTAAGTTGATGGCAGTTGGATGATGACGGTAGAATGCTTCGTGAATTTGAGAGTAGATAGATATTACTTGGATGAAAACGAAAGTACCTGATTGTTTCGAGGATAACCACAACGTTGACATTTTTGTCTTATGCAAGTGCAACGTTCCAGCATCGCATGCGTCATGCCAAATTAGGGCGATCATTCTGTATGAGCACTGGTATGATGATTCATACAGCGGAAATTATCAAACTTACAAGGCATGGAAATTAGATTTGACTTGTGGTTTGACGCGAAAATTGTTCGAGGATAGTTTTGATGAGTATGGAATGTGTCAAACTATGATCACGAATAGGTAAACTCTGACTTGAGACGAGTAGATGTCATATGACTAGCAAAAATAGTCGACGGTAATGCAGGAGTGATTCGAGTAGTAACGACACGCAATGTGCATAAGTGATTCGAGTAGTAACGGCACATCAGTTGCGCGAAGGAATAGATAAACTATGATTGGTGAATTATGTCGGATAGGACAAAAGTCTTGTAGGGATTGTCGAGAATTGATTTGGCTCTGCGATAGGATATAGCATGGTTTGTTGTAACTGTCCCTCGTTGATGATCTTCAATTATCGAGCATAGTTTCGGGGCAGATGACCCTAGAAGACTTGACCGCCAAATCAAGTGAATGTTAAAGTCCCATAGGATGACCAATGGAGTTGCATAAGAAATTTCGTCGAGGAAAAGGATAATGTAGTGCATATTGAGGATAAGTCTAAGCGAGTGAGTATCGTGTTTCGGAAGTTAGAGAGTAGCCTTCGACTAGATCTATATTGCCAGAAAAGTGATGGTCAATCGAATGAGTGCGTAAATAGACTTGGTTGGACGAGGATTGAATAGACGTTAAGGAACATACTTAGAATAATGCGGTAAGGCGATTGCAAGAATTCTGCAATGTACGAGAGTGACGAATAGTAGGATGACCCTAAAAGTTGTGTTGTAGATAGGTTTGAGTAACGGTTAGGTTATGTGTGTTGAGCGCACCATCGATATTACAAAACAAACTAGTCGGGATTGAATCAAAGATTGAGTAAAGGATTCGTACTCGGTCAAGAATCGGAGTTAGGCATATCGTAAGAGACCTTGGGTCGGAAAGATTGTTGCCTTTGAGCATCGTAGACTCAAGTTGACCTCTTGTGTCGGGAGAGATTAAGCACGATGTTTGGATAAGTTACCTAGCGGGGGCCCCAGACGCAATGCGTAGGTAGTTCGAGAACGTGGATCATGTTGGAATAGTTGCATATGATGCGCAGTACGGATTGTAGGCAAGGAAAGTTGGACATGTTGGACTTAGTCCATGTCATTAAGGCAATAAACAATTAAGTGAAAGGACTTGCATGTACGAGAGATGGAAACGATTGGGGACGTAGGCGTTGAGGAGAATTATTACGATCGGATGCGCAATGACTTGATGCATTATGAGTGCTAGGTGGCCAGCGAGAAACTTATGAGATCGAACTAATAGCCTTGAGTTACGTATGTGCAGAGATGTTTGGAAGATGGTCGCATGTTATGGGATAATGCATACGAAAAGTATTTTGGGAATAGGTGTTAAGATTTGACTAAGTCGAGTACGGAATAATTGGTGCTTAAGGATTTAAGTTGAGCATGTTAGTTGTCCCAATATCCTACAACTGTAATGCCCGTGGTTCGTATTACGTATTTTGTATACGTGTACGGAATTTCGACCTGTAGTTAGACTTGCCATGCTTGTCTTGATCCTGGTTTAGTAGCTTGGCTTGGTTTATCTTGGTTGGGTTGGCTTGGTTCGGTTTGCCTTAGGTTCATCATGAACCAAAAGAAAACCCCACCTACCACCACCATTCCCATTTAATAGCCCACTCCTCTTTCTCTCTCTTCATTACTCTTCTTCTTCCCCACATTACTTCTCACCAACCTGAGAGAGAGAGAGAGAGCTTAGGCAAGTGCATCTTGTTTTATGGAGGAAGTCCATTTTTATTGTTCCACTGTCTTTCTTATGTGTTTCTAACCCACTTTAGTACTTAGCATTTTTTATTTCTGTAGTTAATTTTTTGTAGATCTAGCTTTGTGATATTTTTGGTTTTCATGAATTTTGATCTATCAAACTTGCATATTTTTGCTAGTTGATGGTTCCATGCTTTAGAGAATTTTATTCTACCCTATTTTGACCTATGGAAGTTCGGATTTGGACTCTGGATGATAGAATTATGGAGCTTGGGAGCATGGCTTCATGGTGTTCTTCTTGTCAGAAATTGGAGAAGAGGAACAGTACTTGACCGCATGACTATTTCATGCGGCAAGTGTTTTTTCCAGCCGTATGGCCATTTAATTGAATATTTAATCTAATGGGTCGTATGAGCATTTGCTGGCATGCTTATATAAGTTGGCCGCATGGCCTTTATTTGAAATATATTAATTAATTACTTTTGGCCAATCAAGTTGGCCGCATGGGAACAATACTTAGCCGCATAAGCTATTTAATATTTGTGGCCGCATGGCCACTGTTCAGTTGCTGGCCGCATATGAGTTGCTGGCCGCATAGGAATTAGTATTTCAAGCTTTTGCTTGCATGGCCTCATTTATACTTGGCCGTATGGCCACTTGAGTATACTTGGCCGCATGGCCACTTAAAAATCCTAGCCGCATGGCCATTTAAAATTTCATGGCCGCATATGGCCTAGCATATATGGCCGCATGGCCATTGTATAATCTTGGCCGCATGGCCACTGTATATTTTTGGCCGCCTGTATTTTGCTTACGTCAGCAATTTTATTTGCATGCAACTACATATTAGCTTGTATGCTATTTTGCATGGTCCTAGCATAATAAGTTGGCCGCATGACCAATTATTATTGTAGCCGCATATGGCTCACAATAGTTGTTGGCCGCATATGGCTCACTGCATTAATTGGCTGCATGGCCTTTCTATTAATTGTATGGCCACTTACATGCACGTGCATTAACTTTAATTGCTTGCTTGTATGGCCTTGCATGCATTTGCTTGCAAGCCTAGTAACATTAAATTAATTGCTGGCATTTTGTTTGCATGCAACTTGCTGGCCGCATATGGCCTATGCTGGCCGCATATGGCCCAATTTTTCTGAGCCGTATGAGTCCTCCACGGCCTTGCTCCTACTGATATTTAATTACCACTTGTATGCTTGTGCCATTAATATTAATTGTTCCCTGATACGATGGTGACCCGTTGTGGTTACTTTTGACAAATGACATGACATGATAGTGACCCGCCGTGGTGCACTCCTGACAATATAACTTGACATGATAAACCTGACATGATAGTGGCCCGCCGTGGCCCACTCTTGACAAGTAAACCTGATATGATATTTCTCAAAATGTTGTTGCGACGACTAACCTAACATGACAAGTATGAATACCTGGACACCGTGGGCGATTGTGCTTGTACAAATGAATCCGTCTGTCTTGCATCATGTATAGGACGGGGATCCCTGAGTACCACGGTCAGGGGTACCTACTAAATCGACTAAGACTAATTACTAGAATAATCCAGTAGTCATGAAGAGATTTTTCTAGCTACAGGCAATCCCGTTATCTGGGCGCCCCACTTGGGATCTGTAGCCTGCCGACGAGTAGGCACATTTCTAGCACACTGTCATGTGTTGCACCCTTATTGTACTAATTTCGACCTAGATAGCCTGGATGGTCTGCAGGGCCTGTGGCTGTTGGAATAATCTTACTGCATCTTGCTAGTAACTAGGCCTGTAATAGCCCTAATTAGTTAACGTATCAAGCCGTACTTATTGCTTGGCCGTGAAATATTGGATAGAGTTTACTCAGTCTAGTCTTGTCTTGATCATGTACAAGATTGTTATATGTCATAATTTTTTATTTATCTTGCCGATAAATGGTGGGAGAAACTAAGTTCTGTTCAGACGAAGGGTTGCAACCTCGGTCCTTGTTTGGTTTACGAGTTGTAACCTGGTTATCTGAATAGTCCCATGGTTATCTCATCGTATATCACATATCATGATTTTTTCTTAATTACTGTCTTTTATTATATAATTATATCATTGTGCTAATTTGCCGATTTTAGTTCCTAAGTGAAGCCTCCTTTGTGGTACTTGCTCTTTCTGGGGTTTGACCCAGCTGGTTTTGTATGGCCAGATTCTGGAGCAGCTCCAGAGGATCTACTTGTCTTCCAGCCCGATGGTAACCACCAGACGTAACCAGGACAACGAGTGAGTTTATTTTGGCTCTCCCACTCTATTGTAAAAATATTCTTTTGAGGCGTTTAGCCGACGAGCACCTGTTAGCTCGTATTACATACCTTACTACTGTCTGCCTACGGGCTGTAATATGATTGACAGATCCTAGGGTGATCATGTATGACTAAACTCTTACTAGTCTTACATTTTGTACGACTAGCTTCATGATCAGCTGAATATGTAATGTTTGGGACGCCTTACTATTGTATATTTGGTGATCTTACATCTTGTAACATTTATTTGCTTGCTTGTGATTGAGACACTAGGCTTGTTCTTGACCATAGGAGACTGATGGATTGTAGTTAAACCCTCATATATCTAGACAGCCGTAACCGTATGGTGAGATAGATTCTATTTCATTATACGTAGCTGGCTATGTTAGCCCTCGCTCTCCAGTATTCTGGTTATGGGATGTGACATGGTTTAAGTGGTGGCCCATGCAGGTCTTGTAAATCAAGATATGTGAGGGTTTACCGAATAGATGTCTCAATCAGTACTCCGTCCTTGATCTCTGCCCGTATTCTCTGAATCCCTAAAATTCTTGTCCTGATCACATGCTTGTAATCATTGATCTGTCCTGGTCCTTCCTTATTGTTCCCTATGTCGTCTTCTTCAGCGGCATTGTTCCAGAATCTGCCGATCAGCAAGGCGGACCACCTCCCGTGGACCAGCAGCAACCCGAAGATCAGGTCCAGTACTCAGGAGCAGCCTCCCGGGTCATGCCTACCAGGGATCCCGAGCCACCAGTTCAGTCCGTCCAGCCTGCAGAGTCCGATGATGGCACCTTGGTGGGACTCATCAGGACATTGTTAGCTTTCCAAGATCGGATGAGATGCCTTGTACCAGGCAGTACAAGATGCTCTAAACAGAGGCGGTCATCCAGAGAACAGTGCGGCCAACAGTTTCAAGCGTCTGAACCCTCCGTTCTTCGATGGCAACGAAGATGCTATTGCTGCTGATGCATGGCTTCAGGACACAGAAGTGATTCTAGAAGCAGTCAGGACCCCAGAAGACAAGAATGTGGCCGTAGTGCGCCTGCATTATTAGATCTAGCCCGCAACTGGTGGGCGGCGCAGGCCGTTGGATTAGTGGCACCCATTACTTGGGCAGTATTTTGTGAGAGATTACAGACCAAGTATTTCGATGCTGTAGCTCGGTATGATCTACAGACGAAGTTCACCAATTTAAAGTAGATGGACAGGACGGTCGATGGATAGCGGCCGAGTTTTCCAGGCTTAGTCGATTTGCTCCCACCTTGGTGGCGACCGAGTTCGATAGAGCCCAGCGGTTTCAGCAGGACTCCACTTAGAGATTTTGCTGGCGGTAGAGCAGTTTGAGCATCAGACTTTCGATGCGGTATTGAGGGCAGCTAGGAGGCACGAGTATACCTCACACAAGATCGTGGACAGGACCGGAGGTCGGAAGCGATCTCACGGCCAGATGACCCAGTCTTCAGCACCAGCCCCGGCAGCTAGGGCTTTGACTATTGGATTTCCCCGAAGGGCGGATTCGGTTACGTCGTTTAGCATTCGACTCCGACGTCTCCTCAGAAGCAGAAGCAGAAGCAGTCTTCCGCAATGGGCTGCACTCATCATGGGAAGCCAGGACACGTTGTTTCGGAGTGTCGCAGAGCCCAGGAATTGTGCTTGGCTTGTGGAGCACCGGACCACAAGATAGGGTCCTGTCCGAATAGGGTCCGTTCATTATCGGCCCAGACTAGTCCCTCGGTAAGGGGACCAGCACCAGTGCAAGCAGCATCAGCAGTACTAGCCTCCGAGGCCATTGTCGCCTCCGACCCAAGTCTTCCACGCAGAGACCCCAACAGTATGCCCTGGTCCAAGCTCAGATTCAGAACCGACAGAGAGGTTCCTAGCAGGATGTCTTCCCTCTTCCTCATGCTTTCAAATTCTTTGCTTGCATGATTGATTGATTGCTTAGTATAGCTTGTCCTTGCATCTCTAGCCTCTTGATTAAATTCCGAGGACGTAATTCTTTTAAGATGGATAGAGTTGTAATGCCCGTGGTTCGTATTACGTATTTTGTATACGTGCACGGAATCCCAACCTGTAGTTAGACTTGTTATGCTTATCTTGATCCTGGTTTAGTGGCTTGGCTTATCTTGGTTGGGTTGGCTTGGTTCGGTTTGTCTTAGGTTCATCATGAACCAAAAGAAAACCCACCTACCACCACCATCTCCATTTAATAGCCCACTCCTCTTTTTCTCTTCATTACTCTTCTTCTTCCCCACCATTACTTCTCACCAACCTGAGAGAGAGAGAGAGAGAGCTTAGGCAAGTGCATCTTGCTTCATGGAGGAAGTCCATTTTTATTGTTCCACTGTCTTCCTCATGTGTTTCTAACCCACTTTAGTACTTAGCATTTTTCATTTCTGTGGTTAATTTCTTGAAGATCTAGATTTGTGGTATTTTCGGTTTTCATAGATTTTGATCTATCAAACTTGCATATTTTTGCTAGTTGATGGTTCCATGCTGTAGAGAATTTTATTCTACCCCATTTTGACCTATGGAAGTTCGGATTTGGACTCTGTATGATAGAATTATGGAGCTTGGGAGCATGGCTTCATGGTGTTCTTTTTCTCTCGGAATTGGAGAAGAGGAACAGTACTTGACCACATGACTATTTCACACGACAAGTATTTTTTCCAGCCGCATGGCCATTTAATTGAATATTTAATCTAATGGGCCGTATGAGCATTTGCTGGCATGCTTATATAAGTTGGTCGCATGGCCTTTATATTGAAATGCATTAATTATTACCTTTGGCCAATCAAGTTGGCCGCATGGGAACAATACTTAGCCGCATAAGCTATTTAATATTTATGGCGCATGGCCACTGTTCAGTTGCTGGCCGCATATGGGTTGCTGGCCGCATAGGAATTAGTATTTCAAGCTTTGCTTGCATGGCCTCATTTATACTTGGCCGTATGGCCACTTGAGTATACTTGGCCGCATGGCCACTTAAAAATCCTAGCCGTATGGCCATTTAAAATTTTATGGCCGCATATGGCCTAGCATATATGGCCGCATGGCTATTGTATAATCTTGGCCGCATGGCCACTGTATTTATTATTGCCGCCTGCATTTTGCTTACGTCAACAATTTTATTTGCATGCAACTGTATATTAGCTTGCATGCTATTTTGCATGGCCCTAGCATAATAAGTTGGCCGTATGACCAAGTGTATTATTGTAGCCGCATATGGCTCACAACAGTTGTTGGCCGCATATGGCTCAATGCATTTATTGGCCGTATGGCCTTTCTATTAATTGCATGGCCGCTTGCATGTACGTGCATTAACTTTAATTTTGCTTGCTTGCAAGCCTAGTAACATTAAATTAATTGCTGGCATTTTGTTTGCATGCAACTTGCTGGCCGCATATGGCCTATTATTTGCTGGCCGCATATGGTCCAATTTTTCTGAACTGCATGAGTCCTCCACGGCCCTTGCTCCTGCTGATATTTAATTACCACTTGTATGCTTGTGCCTTAATATTAATTGTTCCCTGACACGATGGTGACCCGTTGTGGTACACTTTTGACAAATGACATGACATGATAGTGATCCGCCGTGGTGCACTCCTGACAAGATAACTTG
>JANAVB010033219.1:27298734-27459113 GCA_029216955.1 Iris pallida | reverse complement strand
GCACAATCTAGGCTCGTGCGGCATCACGCCTTAGCGAGGACGGTCGCTCCTACGGAAGCGGGGCGTGATACTGCATAGTGCTGAAAGTGCGCATAGTGCTGAATCGGTGCCGCATAGTGCCTATTTTGGCTGTTTTTGACTGTTTTAAGTCCTGTTTGGCTGAATTGTGGCCAGAATTTCTCCCAACTCCCAACATAAAAGTTGTAGATCTTTTCCTTGGCTTCAAGAATATGTTATTAGTTATTTTATGCAATTTTTCTTATTATGATAATGTAAGAATAGAACACGATAGTGGCCCGCTGTAGCGCACTCTCGGCAAGTAAACTGACATGATATATCTCGACATGCTGTTACGAATCTAGCGTGACATGACAAGTAGGAACGACCGAACTTCGTGGGCGATTGTGTTTGTACAAATAAACCAGTACTGTCTTGTATCATGTCTAGTATAGGGATCCCTGAGTACCACGGTCAGGAATACCTACAATAATTGACTAAGGCTAATAAACTAGAATAATTTAGTACATGAAGAGGTTCCCAGCTACAGGCAATCCCGTTATCTAGGCGCATTAGGTGGACTTGTAGCCTACCGACGAGTAGGGCACATTTCCAGCACACAGTCACGTATTGTATTCTTCACAAACGGACATTCGACCTGGATAACCGGATGGTCTGCAGGGCTTGTGGCTGTTGGAATAATCTCATTGCATCTTGCTAGTAATAGGCCTATGATAACCCTAGTTAGTTAAAAGTATCAAGCCGTACTCTTGATTGGCCGTGATTGATTGGATGGAGTTTATTCCAGCTTAGTCTTATCCTGATGTACATGACTGTGACATGACCCGATTGATTGTGCCCGTCTCAACAATAAACTATCGGAGGTCCAGTTCTGTTCAGGCGAAGGGTTACAACCCCGGTCCTTGTTTGGTTTAAGGGTTGTAACCTGGCTCCCGGAGCAGTTCTGTGTCCTCTCTTCGTTATTGTCTTATTGTACCCCATGCCATGCTCGTCATGTTTTACTTCACTTTGCAGATGATTAATTACTTATGCTGGCCTTAGCAATAAAGATCAGGGGTCCAGTTCTGTTTAGGCGAAGGGTTACAACCCGATCCTTATTTGGTTTAAGGGTTGTAACCTGGCTCCCGGAGCAGTTCTGTGTCCTTTCTTCGTTTATTGTCCTTCTGTACCATAGTATTTGAGACGGGTTTCTATTCAGGTGAAGGGTTATAATTTCGGTCCTTGTTTGGTTTAAGGGTATGACCTGGCTACTTGAATGGTTTTCTCGTACTCAGTTACTGTTGTTATCTCTATTATTATCAGTTCTTTATTTATTATCTTTAATATTCTATTGTGATATGATTTTAGTTCTAAGTGAAGCCTCCTTTGTGGCACTTACTTTTTTGGGGTCTGACCCAGCTGGTTTTGTGTGGCCAGATATCGGAGCAGCACAGAGGATCCACCTGTCTTCCAGCCAGATGGTAACCACCAAGCGTAACCCTGGCAATGAGTGGGTTTCTTTTTGTCCTCCCACTTATTGTAAAAATTTTCTTTTGAGGCATTTAGCCGACGAGCACTTGTTAGCTCGGTTGTACCTTTATTTACTGTCTGCCTACGGGCTGTAACATGATTGACAGATCCTAGGGTTGATCATGTATGACTTAACTCTTGCTAGTCCTGACATTTTGTAACGACTAGCTTCATGATCAGCTGAATATGTAATGTTTGGTATGCCTTACTATTGTATATTTGGTGGTCTATATCTTGTAACATTTACTTACTTGCTTGTGATTGAGACAATAGGCTTGTTCTTGACCATAGGAGACTGTTGGCTTGTAGTTAAACTCTCATGTATCTAGACAACCATGACCGTATAGCGAGGTGGGTTGCACTTTAATATACGTAGCTGGCTATGTACGCCTCTGCTCTCCAGTATTCTGGTTCTGGGGCGTGACAACTAAGTTCTGTTCAGAAGAAGGGTTACAACCCCGGTCCTTGTCTGGTTATACGGGTTGTAACTTGGTTACCGGAATAGTTCCTTAGTTACCTTATCGTTTATCATTCTAATTTCTTTAACTCATGTCTTTTATTATCATTATGTCTCATGTGCTAATATGCTGATTTTAGTTCTTAAGTGAAGTCTCCCTTGTGGCACTTGCTCTTTCTGGGGTCTGACCCAGCTGGTTTTGTATGGCCAGATTTCGGAGTAGCACCCGTGGATCTTCCAGCCTTCCAGCCAGATGGTGCACACTAGGCGCAACCCTGGCAACGAGGGTTTTATTTTGCTCTTCCACTCTATTGTAAATTATTCTTTTGAGGCGTTTAGCCGCCGACAAGTGTTAGCTTGTGTTAAATTTATATTTTTGTCTGCCTAAGGGCTGTAACATGATTGACAAATCCTAGGATTGATCATGTATGACTTAAACTCTTGCTAGTCTCCGTATTTTGTGTATGACTAGCTTCATGATCATCTGAATATGTAATGTTTAGGGCGCCTTACTTTGTATGTCTGATGATCTACCATCTTGTTACATTACTTGCTTGCTTGAGATTGAGACACTAGGCTTGTCCAAACCATAAGTGACTGTTGGCTTGTAGTAAACCCTTATGCATCTAGACAGTCGTGACCGTATTGCGAGGTGGAATTCACTTCAATGTACGTAGCTGGCTGTGTCTGTCCCCGCTCTAGTATTCTGGTTATGGGATGTGACACCCAGCCCTATAAATAGCCCCCCGACCAAAACCCTAATCCTACTTCCATTCCCGACCACCTTAGCCTCCGTCCTAGCCCATCTTCTCCGACGAACTCGCCTGAACCCTAGATCTAGGATCCCCGTCGCCCCTGTAATGCCCCGCTCCGCATGGTGCATTATGATGAGTCGTTGACTCGAAGAGTTACGTTGGCCAAAGGTAAGCTTTGAGTCGATTGGAATCTATGAATCGAATCGATGCAAAGGATAAGTCCCGTTTGAAGCAAGTGCTGATTTTAGTTGATCTGGTGTGCAGGCTATGCTTTTACACTAGACGATAAGAGGTCGGCATTTTGCCTTATTCAGTGAAGTATCCGCGAAACCAAATCTTCGCCTTGCAACGGAGTGTGGCATGGGCACGATAGGCCAAATCAACCGAGTAGTCCAAAGGAATGGCTAAGTCCGAGTGATTGCTATGCAACCAAGTTATAGAACCGAGCTGCTTCAGCTCGGCAAAATGATAAGGCGTATCGGTCTAAGGTGGGGGGTTCTTGACTCTCTCTTCCTATTCCTTCATGTCTAATAAAATATATTCTTGTATACGTGCGTAAGTTACCATTAGTAAGCGAGTGTGGCTCGAACGGTTAAGGGTCTTCGTATGTGTCAAACCTTAAGATAGAACATTGAACATTGAACAATCGAAGCGACGTGCATCAAGTGTACGGGTCGTGGTAGGGGTGATGGTAGAACATTGAAAGATAATATCGAGATGTGCATCACGTGCACGACTCCGAGAACATTGAACACTAGGCCTAGAATATTGATTATGGCGCCGAGCGTGCCCTCGTGCACGGAAGCTAGGAAATGACCAGTAACTACGGAATTAGGCTACGTGAATAACTTATGAATGGAACGCGTTGAGTATGAGTACGAGATGTCTAAGCCGTTGAGCGTCGTGCATCATACGGATGTGTTGGGGCATAATGCCGAAGGAACTTGAGATAGAGATGGATATGTTTATGTTTATAGAACACGAGATGGGTTAGAATGTATGACTTGTATGCTGTGGCACGTATTGCATGGTCAATGGACTCGGATGGCCGTACAAGGGTGCGCTTTCCTCGGACGTTTACGACCGGGGCACCGGGACCGTTCGGCCTATGAGGAAATTATGTATGGTATTTATGGTGCACATCATTCGGACGGGTTACGACCGTCCAGTGTTGTGATAAACTATGATATCAGTAAGTTTGGAATCCTTCGAATATTGGGCTAGCAACCCTTATCGAAGCGATCATAGACTTACACATAAGAGATGCCAAGTCCATTACGGTGCAAAATACCATGACCTTCATATAGATAGGGTCGGTGGGCTGAGATTAGAGTTGGGTGCAGGCGCAGGGCCTGCTACCCTTATGCATATGGCTAGGTTTATGATTGGTTGCATGAATTGAAGGATTCCTTATGTAAAGTCTAACCATTGCAGGCTAAGCAAAAGGGACGGAGCTATGCACAATTCACTATGTTTATATTTTATATTATGCCTAACTGTATCTGCTGCAGGAACGCGGTATGGAACATATTTACAATAAGTTGCTATACATTGAATATGGCCATGAAACTGATCCAAAGGCTAATTAGAAAGATCACCAATTAATGTTGCATGTTTCATTAAATATATTTAGTGTTTGGTTTGGGTGCGAGCGGGTCTTGATCAGTGCGAAGCGAGGACGAAAGTACTAATCCCCACTAGTTTACCTGCAGGTTCAGGTATGTTCGGCTCAGGACGGAGCTTGGCTTGGACGTGCCGAGACATGGAGTCCTTGGCGTTCAAGAGGAGCTACCGCATAGGCATTCGGACTTGCGATATGGAGATGTTCGGCCGAAGACTACTTGTTGGCTATAAAGAGATATAATGTATGGAACAATGTAATCCTTTGTAAGCTAAAGAGATCATGAGCGTTGTAGCCAATTGGCATATTAAGTGGGCTATTCAGAGCCTTGTAACCTTCACTTTATTATGAATAAAGAGATTCTTATTGTATTCTTTGTTTCCTTCCGCTGCTTATGTTATGAATTTGAGATAATCACTATGTGAACCGTTATCTTGCCTTGCACGAGTGTAACTCCAGGCTCGTGCGGCATCACGCCCCAGCGAGGACGATGATTCGGGTAAAATCTAGCGAGGATAAGCGATTTCCCGGGTCGGGACGTGACAAGTTGGTATCAGAGCGATTTCATCCTCTGGACCGTGAATGAATCTCGTTGACCCTCAGTTGCTTCGATATCGAAATTCAGTTGACTCTAAGTTGTTTCCGCAACCGCATGGCTCATGGATCTGCTCGACGCTACGTTGGATGTTCCATATAATAAGTCTATATTAAGTACGTACGTTTGCCACAAGTATGTCATGACTATCACGCTATCTCTGGGTGCCATCGAAGAATGTTGGTTGCACGAAGTACAACGAGTTATGGGATGTTGGTCGTACGAAGTGCAACGAATATGGTGATGTTGGTTGCATGAAGTGCAATGATATACGTGTTGTTGGTCGCACGAAGTGCGAGGATGTAAGCCCCTTGAATTTCCAGAATTTATTTTTTTTAATTTTTCTAAATAAATTCTTTTCAATAATTTATTTATTATATATATATATATTATATAATATTATATTTATATATATATATATAATATATATATATATATCTATATATAATATTCCAGAATTATTTCTTATATATATATTATAATATCTATATATATATATATATATATATATATATATATTATATATATAATATCTTTCACTCTCTCTCTCCTTACCATACTACCAGCTAAGCCCCCCATGTATCAGCCGACCTACCCTCTCTCTCTATTCTCTCTCTCTAAAATATCCCTCATTCTCTCTCTCTCTTCTTTATATTAATACTACACACACATATATATTATAATATATCTCTCTCGCCTCTCCCATCACTCACCCACTCTCTCACTTTATTCAAAACAAACCCCCCTGTGCACGAACAGCACCCCCTCTCCTTTTTTTTACAAACACACACACACTCCACCATCAACTAACACCACACCACCGCCATCATCTTTTCTTTTTCTCCTCCTCCTCCTCACTGCGTGACCACCGCCGGGCACCGCCGTCGCCGCCCTGCCGTACGCCAGCGCGTGGCAGCAGCAGCGAGGCGTGGCAGCAGCAGCAGCTGCAGTTGGCAGCAGCGAGCGCGCGCGGCAGAGCTGCCGGCCAACCGCGTGCTGCCGCCGCCACCGGCGCCGCCGCAGTCGCCGCCGCCGCCGACGAGACCCCCTCGGTCGGGCGCACCCCCGGGCAGGCCCCCATGGACTCCGCCTTCCTCCTCGACGCATTAAATAGCCGATTCGTGCGTTTGGCACGGGTCCCCGTCGTGACGAGCTCGGAAATGAAGTTGAAACGGTATTTTGTCGCAGCAACTTCGCACGCATTTTTCGAGAAATCGACCGTTGGATCGGCGATTTCTTTGCTCCGTCACAATCTCGGTATATCCACCTTCACTCTTCTATTTTTGTCCATTAATTTCATCGTTTGATACATCAAAACCGGCCACCAAGTTGATACTTTAAATTGTTATTTTTGGACAGTTTTGTGGAGCCAACTTCGTCGATTCATATCTTCTCCATCGCAGCTCCGTCTGGCGTGCCATCAGTTCTTGTGCAGAGCTGGTATAACCTCTTCCTACCCCTCCAGTTTTGTTTCATTGTGAGAACATTTGATTGGTTGAATTCGACGCCAAAGTTGGCCGTCCGAATTCGTAATTTTCAACTTGTAAAATTCTATTTTTGAACCCAGGACTCCGAATTCAATTTCTGACACCACCAGTAGACTCGTGGCGTCATTCTGGCATGTTTTCATATAAAGTTTGCTTAGTTTGGAGGACGTGGACCCTGGCACGCATTTCGGTGCAAAGTGGGTTCCACGGTCCGAGTCAACGGGACTTTTTGATGCCGGCTCATCGGAATCCAATTTCGGATATACCGTTGAGTTTGTATCGTTATTCTGGACTCGTTGACATATAATTTGCTAGGTTTTAGTGGATATTGGTTCCGACACGCAGTTCGATGCAAGTCGAATACCAATATTCGGGTCAACGGGTCATTTTGAGATCGGCTCATCGGAATCCAATTCTGGATATACCGTTGGGTTCGTATCGTTATTCTGGACTTTTTGATATATAATTTGGTGAGTTTTGAGGACATTGGCTCCGATACGCTTTTTCGTGCAAATCGGATTCCCGTATCCGGGTCAATAGACCAATTTGAGATCGGGTCATCGGAATCCAATTTCGGATATACCTTCGTATCATTCTGGATTCGTGGATCGTAGACATATAATTTGTTAGGCTGACACGGACACCATTTTGGCCCAAAATTACCTTTTGCCCCTGTGTCCAAATTGGACTTATGGACAGGCTATCCTAGCTGATTTGACCATTCTGGATACGTTGGTGATGGTTGTTTCACCATCCGACAACATCTGTAGGTTTTTACCCTATTATTATAATCTTTCTCCTTTTGTGGTATTTTGAGTTCCATCGATTTCGGTGATTTCACAATCACTGAAATTGATGTGTTGACCTTGTAGATGTTTATAGAGACTAGTCTTGACCCTGTTTGACCATGGTTGACTGCTTTGACTGAACGTCGAAGTAGAGTCAACATTTGACCTAGTTTAACCTAGAGTTGACCATAGTTGACCAGTTGACCAAAAGTCAACTGTAAGTCAACCATTGACCAAATTTGACCTAGTTTGACTTGGTTTGACTTTCTGTGATCTAGTTTGACCTAGTGTGACTCAGTGTGACCTAGTTTGACTTAGTTGACTGAGACTGACCTAGATTACGTAGCTTATACTATTGAATCAAGCCTAACACTGTTGAACCCTAATTAGCTTATATATATCTTATCTTTAGGTCTGTGGCATCACTCTGAGCATCGACCCATTTGACAGCTCAGGACCGCAGGCGAGTACATTCACTGATAGTTTTTATTGTCTTGATATCTGCTATATCCGATTCAGTCGTAGTGTCTTACTTGATTCTCAGTCACGATAGTTCACGGACTAGTATATACCGGATTCCTGTCATGAGATGTCATTCTTGGATTTTCTTGGGATACTGGTACTTGTTCGATCTTGTTCTTGTACTTGTATTGACACCAATTTCTGAGAAGGAGTAGCTACCTTCTTAGGAAATCTCGTGCCATGACGTGCTATGTCCGGATCCGTATACTACTCGGGGATGGGGAATATTATAGATAGTGTGATCAATGCCCATCTTGAGTTACTACTTGTATCATAGCTATACCCTCACCTCACGATGGGTATAGCCTGACCTGTGCTACTACTTGCTCCATAGCTTACCATCCCGGCCGGGTCGAGTCCACGTACTTATAGCCGGTCGGTTGGAAGCCTGATCTTGACCCATACCGATCACATTATGCTATAATATTCGAGGCACATTTTATATTTACTTTATCTTATCATATATCCTGTTCTGTTCTACATTCAGTACTTTTTCACCATGCTATGATATTCAGATTACTCACATGTTCTACATGCCATTATATTGTATCTTGATTGGAGACTAAGCTCTGCTCGGGAGAAGAGTTCCAACCCCGGTCCTTGTTTGGTTTAAGGGTTGTAACTCAGCTTCTGAACGGTTTCCAAGTCTTCATATATCTTTGTCTTGTAGTTTATTATACTGTCTCTTATAGAATTTGTCAATTCACATGGAACTGCTGTTAGTGCTTGTACTTGCTCATTTTCCTGACAGGATACCGTTGATAATATTTTAGGAGTAGTTGTGCCATTAGTGGACTTCATGATGTTGCTAGCTGAGGTGGATCTCACTATTCTTCTATGTGAGTTGCCTGGTAGTTATCCTTAGTTTGTCTTATTTTCCTTCTTTATTTCCTGTCTTATGATTCCTTCTAGTAGTTTCTAGTTGTTCTTGTGCTTTAGTTATCTTTCTTGTTATCATCCCTAGCTGTTGTGATGTGACTAGAGTATATTTATAGTTATAGGCCTTCTAGACGTAGTGTATTTATTGGGTACTAGACAGCGTTCTACCGTCGATACTACGGCGTAGGCTAGACGTTGTCTACGTATTCGTACCCGTATATCCGGGTGCGGGTCGTGACACATTTTTAGTGGTGGCCCATGCAGGTCAGTCTTTGCAATTAATGCGAAGTCGTGGTAGTACTTGAGCTTTTCTGTACTACTGCGAGCCTGCCCTAGGATTAAGGTTGAGTCATGGAATATTTTAGGAATTTGGTACTCAGTCACATATTAGGAACTCTTGGTAGATTCCAGGGATGACCCCTGGAAATCTTATTTCGAACTTTTCGAAACTTTTCCCATTTGTTCCTGTCCGTCCTGATTTCTGAAACATCTGTCCGTTATCAGCTTTATTCTTTCTTGGAATGAGTTGGTGGACCCCAAAGGAAAGGTATAAGTTGGACTTATATATCTTCTAGGTTGAGACGAGAATATGATTTGCCAGTCTCATATTAGGTTAAGATTGTTTTAGATTATATTCTAATAATTTCTTTATCTTGACCTAGATAGTACCTTTGGGACTTCTCCTGAGAACTTTTTCTAAATCCTGTCTCGGAATCTGTTTCCGCTAGTTTACATTTACTTATCCTTGATTCGTTGTTGAAAATAATGTTCGTTGTTGACTTCGATTTTGATTTTGTTTGAAGATAAGTTTTTAAGGATTGAGTTAAGATATCCTGATAAACATATTTGATGGAGACGATGAGAACGATAAATGTCTACTTTATTATGGAGTTTAGAATTTATCGCAGTCATATTAGCTAGCCTGACAAGGACATGGAGCCTGATTTTGGATATACTATCCTAGTTATGGAATTTAGATTTTCTTGCAGCCATACCGGTTGGCGTGGTAAGGAATCTAGATGACATGATTATAGGGCGTATACCTTAGTTATGGACTCTATCGTTTATTGCAGCTATGCTTACTGGCGTGGCGTAAATTCTGGCAGCATGTGGATAGACGTGTATGGTTATCAGGTCGTATCTTAAATTAATTCACTTCTTTTGACCTATTGCTCAAGGACAATTCCTATCGTTATTCCTTATTCTGTCATTTCTTTTCTCATCATATGATGATTTTTCATCTTGTCATTACTCCTTTCATCTTGATTAATTATGTATTGATTACACCAATCACTTGTTTTTATCCATTCCTGTCAACTGTACTATGAAGTCATTAAAATTTTGTAACTTTTCACCTTGGAAAGGTTAAGGAAGTATCGTAAATCATCTCGTTCGGAAGGCGAATTTATTATCCAGTGGTATCTTGGTAGGAATATGAGATGTTGGATCTAGTGTAGAAATTTAAGATAGAAGTATGATTGAGGTTAAAACTAAAACCAAGGGATCGATATAATCAGTTTAGAAATGAGTTACTAGGGTATTTCGAGGATGAATTACTTGGAAAGCAAGTTCAAGGATTTCAAATAAGAAGGACAATAGGATGTGCATTAATGGTATAAAAATTCGTATTTTGGGGATATAGTTTAGAAACTGGACAAGGCATTGGTAAGAGGATAGAGAGCACAAGGATTTTTAAGTCAAAAAAAAGGAGGAAAAGAGATTTTGTGAATATAATTTATTAATTGAGATGGTTGAAAATTGAAAGTGTGTGATGAAGGAAATATGAAGGTTGGTTTAGTAATGGAAGAATAAGTTTTATAAAGCCTAGTGGTATTAGATTGAATAACACCATGAGAGTGATTTGAACAATTTCAAGGATATGATAAACTTGAATTAGAGGTTTCAGATCAATTTAGGACAATATGGAAGAATTCGGATTTAAGGAGGATTAAGTGGTTAGTGTGGAGTTCTAGTGAAGGGTGTATTCTTGATTAGGGTTTTGGAATTTAGGATCTGGCCTATGGTATCATGACAAGGTCCAATCTTCATGACGGAAGGGTAATTCTGGAAGTGGCTATATAAGATTGGTTTATATAGGACTTATGAGATTAAGGTGTGATCGGCCAATGATGACCAGATAAACTTGATAGTATCAGATAGAGATGATTAACTTGGCTTCCCTATGAAACCTTATCTTTTGATTTTCTACCAAGAGAATTGGACTTATTCCATATCTCTGAATCATCCCTTGAGTTTTCAATATCGTTAAATCATAATTTTCTTGATCGCGATCGAATGACTTTGGTCATCTCTTCTATCTTACCCGTATCCTGGGTCGTACTCAATTGAGTTAAATTCAATTCTAACTTGGATTTTCATCCTTGGATTCTCGTGCCCAGCCTTCGTCGATTTATTCTCCATCTTGCCCAAATTCTGATTTACTCGAAAGTTGATCAACTTAGACCGTATTGAGACAAATTTCTTTATCGTGGTTGGATTTCAATGCTATTACCCTCGTGCATTGACGTCCAATTTTGATCATGTTTGGATTTTGGACACTCGTGTTTAAACTCTTTTCGACCTTGATTTCATTTCCTGATTACATCCAAATTCCTTGTGATTAGTCGTCCCTAGATGATTTGGCATGACTAAGACAACTTGGGATTTCCTTGACCGTGATTTTAACGATCATAACTATATATTTATCTTGCCTCAAACTCGTGCCTAAAATTTTTGACTCTCAATCATGACTAACTAGTGTGACTACAAATTATTCGTGTTAAAATTGAACATGTTTGACTTTCTACCGTACCTAATTGACTTGGGTTCCTTCCTAAATTGTGCTTTTAGGACATTGATTTCGAATTCATGATTTTATCGGCATTCATAACTGAACTTGGACCTTGATCGTGCTTATGTGACCTATAATCTGATTTTTATCAAATCTATCTCTCAATCGTGCTATACTCAATTTTCTCTCCATTTGCTTCTCTTAGCTCTGTTTTAGATCATGACTATCCGACTTTGATTTTCATGATCTTGATAATCTTAACCCTCAAATCGTGCTAAAAATCTTGAACCCTAATCGACTGTGTCGAATAGATCTCCTTCGTACTTGAATTTTGATTCTCTAGTCGCTCGTGCTCAGGTTTCATTCCTGATCAAGACTAGATTTTCGATTTTCCTCGTTCTATTCTAAATCGTTTCCTAAGTTGTTAATCATCACAAAATTTTAACGCGTTTGAGTCTTGATTTCACTCATGACCGGGTGGTAAATTCCGATCACTGTTTGTGCTAAGTATTGTTATTCCTAACAATACCTAACCACATCATTTTCACCTTGATCGTGCCTACGTATAACCCTAAATCTAATTTCATCGAGCTGAATCCTGTTAATCAATGTTTGACTTAACCGGACGAAGCTCAAGTTTTGATTTCGTTGTCATACCTCTATCGTGCCAAGTGAACTTAGACTACTTCCAATTTTAATCACGTTCGAACTTGGATCGTATTTCATGATTGTATTAATCATACTCCTTAATCTTGATCGGGCCTGTGTGACTTTCGGGTTGATTTCCATCAACGTAAGTCCTACAGATCATCCCGTACTTGAACTTCATGTATATCTTCGAATATCTAAATCGTCTCTAAAATCGTGTCCCAATGACTTGACTTATTTCTGAAATTATGCACATATGATTTTGTTCATATCATGATTCTATCGTGCCAAATCCCTCATCGTGCCTGAACAATTTTGAATTGATTTTCTTGATCGTGCAAAACTCGTCATTCTTGAATCGTGCCTAAAATGTTGCCTAAATCTTCTATCATGTTTTAAACCCACTACCAACCTTTAATTTCGAGGACGAAATTTTTATAAGGTGTAGGATGTAAGCCCCCTGAATTTCCAGAATTTTTTTTTAATTTTTCTCAATAAATTCTTTCAATAATTTATTTTATATATATATATATATATATATTATATATATATATATATATATATATGTATGTATATGTATATGTAAATATCTTTCACTCTCTCTCTCCTTTCCACACCTACCAGCTAAGCCCCCCTCCCCCCATGTATCAGCCGACCTACCCTCTCTCTCTATTCTCTCTCTCTAAAATATCCCTCATTTCTCTCTCTCTTCTTTATATTAATACACACACATATTATATTATTATAATATATCTCTCTCCTCTCCCATCACTCACCCACTCTCTCACTTTATTCAAAACAAACCCCCCTGTGCACGAACAGCACCCCCTCTCATATTTTTTTACAAACACACACACACTCCACCATCAACCAACACTACACCACCGCCATCATTTTTTCTTTTCTCCTCCTCCTCCTCACTGCGTGACCACCGCCGGGCACCGCCGTCGCCGCCCCGCCGTGCGCCACCGTGCGTGGCAGCAGCAGCTGCAGTTGGCAGCAGCGAGCGCGCGCGGCAGAGCTGCCGGCCAACCGTGCGCTGCGCCGCTACCGGCGCCGCCGCAGTCGCCGCCGCCGCCGGCGAGACCCCCTCGGTCGGGCGCACCCCCGGGCAGGCCCCCATGGACTCTGCCTTCCTCCTCGACGCGTTAAATAGCCGATTCGTGCGTTTGGCACGGGTCCCCGTCGTGACGAGCTCGAAAACGAAGTTGAAACGGTATTTTGTCGCAGCAACTTCGCGCACGTTTTTCGAGAAATCCGACAGTTGGATCGCGGTTTCTTCGCTCCGTCACAATCTCGGTATATCCACCATCACTCCCCTCAATTTTCGTCCGTTAATTTTGTAAAACCATTTTTCTAAAATAAGAGTAATTTGAACTTTTATAAAATTTATTATTTAATAATAGGTTTAAATCATGTTATTAATTTATTGGTGATTTTGATTATTTAATTTAATTTAATTAGTGTTTTGTGATTTTGTTCTTTGGCTAGTGTAACCTTAGAGCTGCTTAGCCTAGAGACTAACCATGACATGGAGGCCTAACCCATGTGATTAGATTAGCTAATTACCACTTTTAGGCTAAGAATATTTGGTCAGTTTGTGACTTTTGAATTATTTAGGATTTTAATAATTGATTAATTTTATATTATTTTAATAATATTTAAATTAATGTATTATAATTTGGTTATTTTTTATATTTTAATATTTGAGAATTTTTATATTTTAATATTGTATTTTCGAGTTTAGTTTGATCGGGTTTGAGTTTTGGCTCATTTCGACTTGTGTTAGTGACCCGGGTAGCCTAGACTCTAGTTGGGACCCAGAGTTTAGCTAGACATGGCCCATAAATCCCATTAGTATAGTGCATTTAGACTAATCTCACATGACTTAATTGGTCCATTTGATCATTTAAACTTGACCCTTTTAGCCCCAAACTTCCACATAAGACAAAATTGACTCAAAGGGGCATTGGAGGGCATTTTGGACATTTGCCAAATGTCCCCAAACCCCATAAATCTGGACAACAGCAAGAGACCCCCTCTCCACTTCATTTTTTTCACATCTTGTTCTTCTTCTTCTCTTTTGAGAGTTCCTTCCCAAACCAAGCCAAAACCCTTTGATTTCAAGCCCAAGTAAGTCAAATCTCTTCCATACTCTAGATCCCTCTCTAATCTTGATGCTAACCCTTGTTTATCTTTTATTTGTGATTTTATCTAGGTAGAACCTAGCATGGAGGGGTTGGAAGCATAGAATTGGCTCTTGACCCAAAAAGAACCAATTTTAGGACTTTTTTTGGGATTCCAACTCCCAATAGGTAAACCCTAACTCTAACTCTTGTAATTACTCCTAATTAGGTATTTATATTAGAGGATGCTCGGGGCGTAGGACAACCCATTAGAAGAGGTTTGGAACCATTGGACTCAATTCGAAACTTTCGGGCTAGGTTTAGTGCCAATTTTGGGGAAAACCCTAAATTGACATGTTTAGGTGATACACCTAGCCTAATTAGACATAATTAGGTTAGTTTGGGTGAGATGAGGCTAGGTACGTGTCCATATTTGGATACGTGGGGTCGTTTTGCGAGAAATCATAAAAATAGGCTTTTCGGGGTTTTCGGGTTCCAACACACGGGTGACTTTTTGCACCGACACTAGAATCAACAAGTTAGTACTTAGAATGGGTTCTAATAATTATTTAGAACTCGTGGGCAGATTTGGGTCGAATTCGGATAGGTTTGGTGTCCGTATCACGCGGTATCGCGAATCGGACACCCCGGAGTCGCGAGAATGGTCATTTGGCCATTCGGGCCTCGTTTCTCGTTTTCGCTCGCGTGCGCGAGTTAGATTGCTTATGTGGGGCACGTGTCTAGGCCTTAGAGGGTAGAATTGCAAGATTTGGGTATTCGGATAAGGTTTTGGGTCGTTAGGAATATATGTGTGTGTGTGTGTCCATATGTAAATATATATGTGTATGTATCCATGTGTGTGTGTGTGTGTCTATATATGTAGATATAAATATGTGTGTGAGTGTGATATATATATATATATATAGATATATATATATATATAATATATTAGAGATGGATATACATATATATATCATATATATATATATATATATATATATATATATATATTAGATGGATATACATATATATATATATATATATATATATAATATATATATATATATAGAATATATATATATATTAGAGATGGATATACATATATATATATATATATATGTATATCCATCTCTAATATATATATATATATATATATATTATATATATATATATATATATATATATATATATTATATATATATATATATATATATATTAGAGATGGATATATATATATATATATATATATATATATATATATATAGTATATCCATCTCTAATATATATATATATATATATATATATAATATATATATATAAGAGAGAGAGAGAGAGAGAGAGAGAGAGAGAGTGAGATGAGGAGAATTTAGAGAGAAATTAGAGAGAATGAAGGAAGAGATATATATATATATATATATATATATATATATATAGAGAGAGAGAGAGAGAGAGGAGAGAGAGAGAGAGGATGAGATAGAGGAGAGATTTAGAGAAAATTAGAGAATGAGAGGAAGAGATTAAGGGAGTTAGAGAGGGAGAGAGTGGAGAGCAACACAGCAGCTAGGGGGGAGTTGGGGCTGTTGTTTCCCCCCCCCCCCAAAACAGCAGCAAAAACAGTAGCTATAGCAGCAGCATGCATTAGCAACAGCAATAGCAGCAACAATAGCAGCCTTTTGACCCCCTTTAGCCCCATTTGACCCCCCATTTAACCCCTAAATATATACCTAATATATACATATATATACCCATATATATACCATATATAAACCTATATATACCCCCCCCCCCTAAATGGCCTATAAGTGGGTAGGTTTGAGTGAATTAGAGTGTGGCTTGGTGAGGTTCTAAAAGAGGGGGATATTGGTTAGAGGTTGGGGGAAATATGGAGATAAGTGGTATGTTAGTACTAAGGGGTTAGCCACGAATACTAGATGGGTTAGATGGATTGGGTAGCAAGTTAGTATTGGTTAGATAGCTAGAGTTTAGTATTCTAGTTAGAGTTGGAGTCGTGTGGTATTTTGAGATACCAAATTGGTATCTCATGAATATCCATTACCTTAAGGTAATGCAAGTTTACCCTTTTGACTTTTCATATCAAGATACCGTGATACGGTATCGAGAGTCTAGGAGAGGGTTTAAATACCATAATAGAGAGTGGAGGAAAGCTTAGAATGAAGTAGGAAAGCCTAAAGTGGGAGTTAGAAGCAAAAGTGAGATTTTGCCAAGATAATGGGTAAATCAACAACATGGATCGTAAGATGGACTGGATGTCCACTCTACCTAAAAAACTTGGTAGGTAATGTTAGTGTAGGTTAGTATCCTACTACCCTAGGAAGCGGAGCGGGAGTGGAACTCCTAAGGAAAGCTACTTGGCCTTAGTATTAAGGTAGAAAGGGTAAACGGGATAAGTAGAGAGAATACCCATTTCACAACATATGGGTTTAGTACTTTAAGATATAGCTAAAATTAGGATATTATGGTTGGTAATGGTTAGAAATAGTGGACTTGGACTAGTTTTGACCTTGGTTGACTATTTTGACCAAAAATCAACCGAAAGTCAATCGAACCCTAAAATTGACTAGAACTTGACCAAACTTGACCAGTTGACCCAAAGTCAACTGTTAGTCAACGTTAGTCAAGTTTGACCTAAGTTGACCTAGAGTTGACCTAGGGTTGACCAGTTGACCAAAAGTCAACTGTAAGTCAACATTTGACTTAAATCAACCTAGTTTAATTCCGTTTGACTTGCATTGACCTAGTTTGACTTCGTTAGGCCTAAATGACTTAGATTGACCCTGTACAATCTAGTTTGACCTTGTTTGGCCTAGATTGACTTAGTTTGACGTGTCTTGACCTAGTTTGACTCAGTATGACTTAATTTCAATTCTAAACCATTATATTGATACATATTCCATCTATAGGTCCTCGAGGCATTGTTTTGGACTCAGTCGACTTATCCATTACATCACAGGCGAGACATTCTCTGATAATATTTTTGTTTTATGATATCGTCTTTGTTTCTAGTATTTAGTGTAGATATTCTTGTTCTCTTGACACATTGTTCACGAATTGGTATTTGTCTGGATTCCGTCATAAGATGTTATTCCTCTTATATATGGTATGCCTTATACAAGTCTTCCTATTTCCTTGTGCATTGTTAGACAGGATTTCTGCGAAGGCTAGCTACCTTCTCAGAGAATCACGTGTCATGACGTGTCATGACTGGATCCACTATATTAGTCAGGGATGGGGGTGTTAGCGTAGATATGTGATCAATACCCCACAGTATTAATTGTATCATCATTGTATAGTGTTAATCATACACTCACGTATGATTAGCCTGGCCAAATATTGTATCAAGTTCTAAGTCGATCACATGTTGAAACTAATACTAAACTCACATAAATATAGTTCCAGATTTTTGTACATGTATATACTGTTTCCTTGTTCTTACATTCAGTTACAATCTTGACATGCCTTACCATGATTCATGTATATATTATTTTAACTCGTATATTCTCTCTATTTACTGCTATATTTTCAATATCGTCTAACTAGAACTGTTATTTGAGATTTGTGCTCGTTCCATCCTGACTGGATATGTTGACAAAATTTTACAGATTATGGCGAGGAGGATTTCCTACCTACTACGGTCCTCATGACGTAGTTGGCCTAGACTTGGAGACCCTAGTTCAGCAAGGGTTAGCTCAAGCCGATGGGGCTTTAGAGTGGCTTAGCTGGTTTAGTTTAGTACTGGACTTTGTCTCCATATTATTTTGGCTTGTTATTATTTTAGTATTTGTATTAGAGTGTTGACTCTAGACTTGTATTATTTTGTTGGATTCTGGATGATATTTTATATCTTGTTGTCTTTATCTTTCGGTATCATCTATATTTCTTAGATGTGATTGAGTATATTATATTGTCATTACTTGTCCTCCATTCGGAGTTGACCGTTCTCGACAGGTTTTGATATTATAATTGTTGTTAGATATAGACCTAGACAGCGTTCTACGTCGTTTCTACGGCGTAGGCTGGGACGCTGTCACGCACTCATGTCCTTACTTCGGGTGCGGGTCGTGACACATTTTAGTGGTGGCCCATGCAGGTCAGAGTCGCAACTAGTACGATTTCGTAGTGGTGCTCGACTTAGAGTGCTGCTACGAGCCTGCTGTTAGGATATAGGATTAGGCAGTATAGAAAGTTACTCAATCACAGTTAGGACTACTTGAGAAGATTCCTGGGATGACCCTTGAGAATCTCATTATAAACTATCTCGAAATTGATTCCAACAGTTTCTGTCTACTTCCTTGTTCATCGTTGAATTTGATTCTTGGTATTCATTATTGACTTGATTTTCTACCAAGATAACATTATGGGCTAGGTTGCCTCAGTCATGGAATCTAGAGTCTTCTATAGCCATATAAGCTGGTTTGGCGATGAGATAGAGTCTGATTTTGAATGTATTTCTCGGGTGTAGGAATTTAAAGTTTTTGCAGCCAAGCTAGCGGCAATGCAAAAATTTTAAATACCATAATTCTAGAGGTATGTACATTAGTTGCAGACTCTATGGATTATCGCAGCCATACTTACTGGTGTGACGAGGATTCTAGTAACATGTTTCTGAATAGACGGGTATGATTATCAGATTGCAGAATAGATACCATATAGATGGTGCCCTAGTATAATGGAGTGGAATATCAGTATGGATATTACTTGAGTATTATGGATTAGATAGAGGGAGCTAGGCCACCTGTAGCGTAGCACCGTGCCCCGCACCATCGGAGGGATATACCCCAGAGGGGCAAGGCTTTTGCGCTGACAGTCGAGTAGACCGACGCTACGGGTGACAGATTAGCAGGTCTTTCTTTCATATTCTTCTTTCCATCTTGTTGTGTGATTCCATTAGTACCTGTCAAGATGTTTTGTGCTGTGATAGATAGTATAGTGACCCTGATCACGACCGTGATATCACGACCAGTAGGACCACAATTTGTATGTTTTATATATAGTTTTCTTGACCTTGATTGTTGGGGGTTTAACCTAGAAGGAGTATGGCCATCTTAATTTTGAGGACGAAATTTTTCTAAGGAGGGTAGATTTGTAACCACCACTTTTATAAAATAAAGGTAATTTTGAACTTTTATAAAATTTATTATTTAATAATAGGTTTAAATCATGTTATTAATTTATTGGTGATTTTGATTATTTAATTTAATTTAATTAGTGTTTTGTGATTTTGTTCTTTGGCTAGTGTAACCTTAGAGCTGCTTAGCCTAGAGACTAACCATGACCATGGAGGCCTAACCCATGTGATTAGATTAGCTAATTACCACTTTTTAGGCTAAGAATATTTTGGTCAGTTTGTGACTTTTGAATTATTTAGGATTTTAATTAATTGATTAATTTTATATTATTTTAATAATATTTAAATTGATGTATTATAATTTTGGTTATTTTTTATATTTTAATATTTTGAGAATTTTATATTTTAATATTGTATTTTCGAGTTTAGTTTGATCGGGTTTGAGTTTTGGCTCATTTCGACTTGTGTTAGTGACCCGGGTAGCTTAGACTCTAGTTGGGACCCAGAGTTTAGCTAGACATGGCCCATAAATCCCACTAATTAGTATAGTGCATTTAGACTAATCTCACATGACTTAATTGGTCCATTTGATCATTTAAACTTGACCCTTTTAGCCCCAAACTTCCACATAAGACAAAATTGACTCAAAGGGGCATTGGAGGGCATTTTGGACATTTGCCAAATGTTCCCAAACCCCATAAATCTGGACAACAACAAGAGACCCCCTCTCCACTTCATTTTTTTCACATCTTGTTCTTCTTCTTCTCTTTTGAGAGTTCCTTCCCAAACCAAGCCAAAACCCTTTGATTTCAAGCCCAAAGTAAGTCAAATCTCTTCCATACTCTAGATCCCTCTCTAATCTTGGTGATAACCCTTGTTTATCTTTTATTTGTGATTTTTATCTAGGTAGAACCTAGCATGGAGGGGTTGGAAGCATAGAATTGGCTCTTGACCCAAAAAGAACCAATTTTAGGGCTTTTCTTGGGATTCCAACTCCCAAGAAGTAAACCCTAACTCTAACTCTTGTAATTACTCCTAATTAGTGTTATTTATATATTAGAGGATGCTCGGGGCGTAGGACAACCCATTAGAAGAGGTTTGGAACCCATTGGACTCAATTCGAAACTTTCGGGCTAGGTTTAGTGCCAATTTTGGTGAAATCCCTAAATTGACATGTTTGGGTGATACACCTAGCCTAATTAGACATAATTAGATTAGTTTGGGTTAGATGAGGCTAGGTACGTGTCCATATTTGGATACGTGGGGTCGTTTTGCGAGAAATCATAAAAATAGGCTTTTTCGAAGTTTTCGGGTTCCAACACACGGGTGACTTTTTGCACTGACACTAGAATCAACAAGTTAGTACTTAGAATAGGTTCTAATAATTATTTAGAACTCGTGGGCAGAGTTTGGGTCGAATTCGGATAGGTTTGGTGTCTGTATCACGCGGTATCGCGAATCGGACACCCCGGAGTCGCCAGAATGGCTATTTGGCCATTCGGGCCTCGTTTCTCGTTTCCGCTCGCGTGCGCGAGTTAGATTGCTTATGTGGGGCACGTGTCTAGGCCCTAGAGGGTAGAATTGCAAGATTTGGGTATTCGGATAAGGTTTTGGGTCGTTTAGGAATATATGTGTGTGTGTGTGTGTGTCCATATGTAAATATATATGTGTATGTATCCATGTGTGTGTGTGTGTGTGTGTCTATATATGTAGATATAAATATGTGTGTGAGTGTGATATATATATATATATATATATATATATATATATATATATATATATATATATATATATATATATAGTGAGATAGAGGAGAGATTTAGAGAGGAAATTAGAGAGAATGAGAGGAAGAGATTAAGGGAGTTAGAGAGGGAGAGAGTGGAGAGCAACACAGCAGCTAGGGGGGAGTTGGGGCTGTTGTTCCCCCCCCCCAAAACAGCAGCAAAAACAGTAGCTATAGCAGCAGCATGCATTAGCAACAGCAATAGCAGCAACAATAGCAGCCTTTTGACCCCCCTTTAGCCCCATTTGACCACCCATTTAACCCCTAAATATATACCTATATATATACATATATATACCCATATATATACCATATATAAACCTATATATACCCCCTCTAAATGGCCTATAAGTGGGTAGGTTTGAGTGAATTAGAGTGTGTCTTGGTGAGGTTCTAAAAGAGGGGGATATTGGTTAGAGGTTGGGGGAAATATGGAGATAAGTGGTATGTTAGTACTAAGGGGTTAGCCACGAATACTAGATGGGTTAGATGGATTGGGTAGCAAGTTAGTATTGGTTAGATAGTTAGAGTTTAGTATTCTAGTTAGAGTTGGAGTCGTGTGGTATTTTGAGATACCAAATTGGTATCTCATGAATATCCATTACCTTAAGGTAATACAAGTTTACCCTTTTTGACTTTTCAATATCAAGATACCGTGATACGGTATCGAGATTCTAGGAGAGGGTTAAATACCATAATAGAGAGTGGAGAAAAGCTTAGAATGAAGTAGGAAGCCTAGAGTGGGAGTTAGAAGCAAAAGTGAGATTTTGCCAAGATAATGGATAAATCAACAACATGGACCGTAAGATGGACTGGATGTCCACTCTACCTAGAAAACTTGGTTAGATAATGTTAGTGTAGGTTAGTATCCTACTACCCTAGGAAGTCGGGAGTGGAACTCCTAAGGAAAAGCTACTTGGCCTTAGTATTAGGGTAGAAAGGGTAAACGGGATAAGTAGAGAGAATACCTATTTCACAACATATGGATTTAGTACTTTAAGATATAGCTAAATTTAGGATATTATGGTTGGTAATGGTTTAGAAATAGTGGACTTGGACTAGTTTTGACCTTGGTTGACCACGGTTGACTATTTTGACCAAAAGTCAACCGAAAGTCAATCGAAGCCTAAAATTGACTAGAACTTGACCAAACTTGACCAGTTGACCCAAAGTCAACTGTTAGTCAACGTTAGTCAAGTTTGACCTAAAGTTGACCTAAAGTTGACCTAGAGTTGACCTAGGGTTGACCAGAGTTGACCAGTTGACCAAAAGTCAACAGTAAGTCAACATTTGACTTAAATCAACCTAGTTTAATTTCGTTTGACTTGCATTGACCTAGTTTGACTTCGTTAGGCCTAATATGACTTAGATTGACTCTGTACAATCTAGTTTGACCTTGTTTGGCCTAGATTGACTTAGTTTGACATGTCTTGACCTAGTTTGACTCAGTATGACTTAATTTTACTTCCAAACCATTATATTGATACAGTATTCCATCTATAGGTCCTCGAGGCACTGTTCTTGGACTCAGTCGACTTATCCATTACATCACAGGCGAGTACATTCTCTGATAATATTTCTATTTTATGATATCGTCTTTGTTTCTAGTATTTAGTGTAGATATCCTTGTTCTCTTGACACATTGTTCACACGGATTGGTATTTGTCTGGATTTCGTCATAAGATGTTATTCCTCTTATATATGGTATGCCTTGTGCAAGTCTTCCTATTTCCTTGTGCATTGTATAGACAGGATTCCTGCGAAGGCTAGCTACCTTCTCAGAGAATTACGTGTCATGACGTGTCATGACTGGATCCACTATATTAGTCAGGGATGGGGGTGTTAGCGTAGATATGTGATCAATACCCCACAGTATTATATTGTATCATCATTGTATAGTGTTAATCATACACTCACGTATGATTAGCCAGGCCAAACATTGTATCAAGTTCTAAGCCGATCACATGTTGAAACTAATACTAAACTCACATAGATATAGTTCCAGATTTTATACATGATATATACTGTTTTCTTGTTCTTACATTCAGTTACAGTCTTGACATGCCTTACCATGATTCATGCATATATTATTTTACCTCGTATATTCTCTCTATTTACTGCTATATTTTCAATATCGTCTAACTATAACTGTTATTTGAGATTTGTGCTCGTTCCATCCTGACTGGATATGTTGACAAAATTTTACAGATTATGGCGAGGAGGATTGTCCTACCTACTACGGTCCTCATAACGTAGTTGGCCTAGACTTGGAGACCCTAGTTCAGCAAGGGTTAGCTTAAGTCGATGGGGCTTTAGAGTGGCTTAGCTGGTTTAGTTTAGTACTGGACTTTGTCTCCAGATTACATTTTGGCTTGTTATTATTTTAGTATTTGTATTAGAGATTGTTGACTCTAGACTTGTATTATTTTTGTGTTGGATCTTCTGGATGATATTTTATATCTTGTTGTCTTTATATTTCGGTATCCTCTATATTTCTTAGATCTTGTGATTGAGTATATTATATTGTCATAGCTTGTCCTCCATTCGGAGTTGACCGTTCTCGACAGGTTTTGATATTATAATTGTTGTTAGATAGTAGACCTAGACAGCGTTCTACGTCATTTCTACGGCGTAGGCTGGGAAGCTGTCACGCACTCATGTCCTTACTTCGGGTGCGGGTCGTGACAAATTTTATCGTTTGATACATCAAAACCGGCCACCAAGTTGACACTTTAAATTGTATTATTTTTGGACAGTTTTGTGGAGCCAACTTCGTCGATTCGTATCTCCTCTATCGCAGCTCCATCTGGCGTGCTATCAGTTCCTGTGCAGAGCTGGTATAACCCTCTTCCTACCCCTCCAGTTTTGTTTCATTGTGAGCACGTTTGATTGGTTGAATTCGACGCCAAAGTTGGTCGTCCGAATTCGTAATTTCTAACTTGTAAAATTCTATTTTTGAATCCGGGACTCCGGATTCAATTTCTGACACCACCAGTAGACTCGTGGCGTCATTCTGGCATGTTTTCATATAAAGTTTGCTTTGTTTGGAGGAAGTGGGCCCTGGCACGTATTTCGGTGCAAAGCGGGTCCCACGGTCCGAGTCAACGGGACTTTTTGACGTCGGCTCATCGGAATCCAATTTCGGATATACTGCTGAGTTTGTATCGTCATTCTGGACTCGTTGACATATAATTGGTTCCGGCACGCTTTTCGGTGCAAGTCGAATACCAATATCCGGGTCAACGGGTCATTTTGAGATCGGTTCACCGGAATCCAATTCTGGATATACCGTTGGGTTCGTATCGTCATTCTGGACTCGTTGACATATAATTTACTGAGTTTTGAGGACATTGGCTCCGACATGCTTTTCCGTGCAAATCGGATTCCCGTATCCGGGTCAACGGACCAATTTGACATCGGGTCATCGGAATCCAATTTTGGATATACCGTTGAGTTCGTATCGTCATTCTGGATTCGTGGACATATAATTTGTTAGGTTTGGTGCACTTTTATTTTGGTACATTTTTCGGTGCAAAGTGGGTCCGACACGAACACCATTTTGGCCCGAAATTACCTTTTTGCCCCTGTGTCCAAATTGGACTTATGGACAGGCTATCCTAGCTGATTTGACCATTCTGGACACGTTGGTGATGGTTGTTTCACCATCCGACAACATCTGTAGGTTTTCACCCTATTATTATAATCGTTCTCCTTTTGTGGTATTTTGAGTTCCATCGATTTCGGTGATTTCACAATCACTGAAATTGATGTGTTGACCTTGTAGATGTTTATAGAGACTAGCCTTGACCCTGTTTGACCATGGTTGACTGCTTTGATTGAACGTGGAAGTAGAGTCAACATTTGACCTAGTTTAACCTAGAGTTGACCATAGTTGACCAGTTGACCAAAAGTCAACTGTAAGTCAACTATTGACCAAATTTGACCTAGTTTGACTTGGTTTGACTTTCTGTGACCTAGTTTGACCTAGTGTGACTCAGTATGACCTAGTTTGACTTAGTTGACTGAGACTTACCTAGATTACGTAGCTTATACTATAGAATCAAGCCTAACACTGTTGAACCCTAATTAGCTTATATATATCTTATCTTTAGGTCTGTGGCATCACTCTGAGCATCGACCCCATTTGACAGCTCAGGACCGCAGGCGAGTATATTCACTGATAGTTTTTATTGTCTTGATATCTGCTATATCCGATTCAGTCGTAGTGTCTTACTTGATTCTCAGTCACGATAGTTCACGGACTAGTATATACCAGATTCCTGTCATGAGATGTCATTCTTGGATTTTCTTGGGATGCTGGTACTTGCTCAATCTTGTTCTTGTACTTGTATTGACACCGATTCCTGAGAAGGAGTAGCTACCTTCTTAGGAAATCTCGTGCCATGACGTGCTATGTCCGGATCCGTATACTACTCGGGGATGGGGAATATTATAGATAGTGTGATCAATGCCCACCTTGAGTTACTACTTGTATCATAGCTATACCCTCACCTCACGATGGGTATAGCCTGACCTGTGCTACTACTTGCTCCATAGCTTACCATCCCGGCCGGACCAAGTCCACGTACTTGTAGCCGGTCGGCTGGAAGCCTGATCTTGACCCATACCGATCATATTATGCTATAATATTCGAGGCACATTTTATATTTACTTTATCTTATCATATATCATGTTCTATTCTACATTCAGTACTTTTTCACCATGCTATGATATTTAGATTACTCACATGTTCTACATGCCATTATATTGTATCTTGATTGGAGACTAAGCTCTGCTCGGGAGAAGAGTTCCAATCCCGGTCCTTGTTTGGTTTAAGGGTTGTAACTCAGCTTCCGAACGGTTCCCAAGTCTTCATATATCTTTGTCTTGTAGTTCAATATACTGTCTCTTATAGAATTTGTCAATTCACATGGAACTGCTGTTAGTGCTTGTACTTGCTCATTTTCCTGACAGGATACCGTTGATAATATTTTAGGAGTAGTTGTGCCATTAGTGGACTTCATGATGTTGCTAGCTGAGGTGGATCTTACTATTCTTCTATGTGAGTTGTCTGGTAGTTATTCTTAGTTTGTCTTATTTTCTTTCTTTATTTCCTGTCTTATGATTCCTTCTAGTAGTTTCTAGTTGTTCTTGTGCTTTAGTTATCTTTCTTATCTTATCATCCCTAGCTGTTGTGATGTGACTAGAGTATATTTATAGTTATAGGCCTTCTAGACGTAGTGTATATTTATTGGGTACTAGACAGCGTTCTACCGCCGATACTGCGACGTAGGCTGGACGTCGTCTACGTATTCGTACACGTATATCCGGGTACGGGTCGTGACAGAGGAGATATGTGTTGTTGGTTGCACGAAGTGCAGCGAGTCGAGATATGAGACGATGCGTGTATGTGGCTATATGAATGGTTATGTGTTGTTGGTTGCACGGAGAGCAGCAAGTCGTGAATCGTTCGTTGCATCGGTACAACGAGTCGACATGGTATGTGTTGTATGGCTATGCGGATGGATAGTGATGTGTTATACGAGATTGAGAAATAACCTTAAGTATCGAGAGTAAATTGTTGCACGAGTTGCAACGAGTGAGATTGGAAGATCGCGGTTGCGATAGTAACGAGTCGAGTTGTTCGCTAAGTCGAGTTTGAGTAGGCGAACGTTTATGTTGGCTGAATGTCGCATTGAGCTTTGAGTAAGCGAATGTTGCGTATGTGATTGACATGATCGCTAAGGCACGGTTAGATTGAATGTATGTCAAACTTAAGTGAACGATGGTACATGTTGGCCCAGTTGTTGTACCAACTCGAGTGAGAAGAACGCTAGAGCTGGGATCGGAAGGATCGCCACGGGATAACAAACTTGAAATAGATGTCAGACCTATACGAAGTGTAAAGTCGAGTAATGACTCAATTTTGTGTGGTATATGCAATACCACTTGTGCGATCAGTATGTAGTAAAGTGTTGTATCGATAATGATTGGCTCGATTCCTGAGTGGTATATGAAATACCACTTAGCGATAACTATGTTAAACCGGTTGGTGACTTATGATAGGTTACATCGAGACGATTGTATTGTTACGATATGTTTGTCCTCAACGGAAGGAGTAGTACCGAGACTTGAGTGGAAATGACTTGAGAGAAGTCGATGCAAGTATGCTTCGATGAATTGAGTTGAACGATTATGTGCGGAGTCGTGCCTATAGACGATACGTCGGACGAGGAGTCCTTAAATGTAAGTCGAACGATAGGCTAAGCATAACGAAGAAATGTTATGTTGAGGAAATAGTTGGGCCGGTCGAAATTACGTTGAGTTGGTGCGAAGACTTATTCAGGAACGTGTTGAGTAAGTATGAAGGAATCGTTCAAACGAATTCGAGTTAGTACGATAAGTCGGTAGCACGATTTGGAAGTACGAGTTAGGGATATGAGAAGGAATATGTGGAATGGAAATTATGTCGTGATGATGATAGATAGTTACAACGAAATGGATCTTGATGTCTGCATGACTTGATTCATATTCGAGTTCGGATAATGGCAATGATTGTAACGAATTTGAACTTATGAGAGAGGAAGATGTTTAAGTTATGCATATCGACGAAGGTATTGAGGCTTATCAAAGACGATATGCAATAACTCGGGGATACTCTGATCGAATGAACAAAAATTATGTTGAGCATTATTGTTAGATGAATAAGATGCAAGTTAAGTTGATGGCAGTTGGATGATGACGGTAGAATGCTTCGTGAATTTGAGAGTAGATAGATATTACTTGGATGAAAACGAAAGTACCTGATTGTTTCGAGGATAACCACAACGTTGACATTTTTGTCTTATGCAAGTGCAACGTTCCAGCATCGCATATGCGTCATGCCAAATTAGGGCGATCATTCTGTATGAGCACTGGTATGATGATTCATACAGCGGAAATTATCAAACTTACAAGGCATGGAAAATTAGATTTGACTTGTGGTTTGACGCGAAAATTGTTCGAGGATAGTTTTGATGAGTATGGAATGTGTCAAACTATGATCACGAATAGGTAAACTCTGACTTGAGACGAGTAGATGTCATATGACTAGCAAAAATAGTCGACGGTAATGCAGGAGTGATTCGAGTAGTAACGACACGCAATGTGCATAAGTGATTCGAGTAGTAACGGCACATCAGTTGCGCGAAGGAATAGATAAACTATAGATTGGTGAATTATGTCGGATAGGACAAAAGTCTTGTAGGGATTGTCGAGAATTGATTTGGCTCTGCGATAGGATATAGCATGGTTTGTTGTAACTGTCCCTCGTTGATGATCTTCAATTATCGAGCATAGTTTCGGGGCAGATGACCCTAGAAGACTTGACCGCCAAATCAAGTGAATGTTAAAGTCCCATAGGATGACCAATGGAGTTGCATAAGAAATTTCGTCGAGGATAAAGGATAATGTAGTGCATATTGAGGATAAGTCTAAGCGAGTGAGTATCGTGTTTCGGAAGTTAGAGAGTAGCCTTCGACTAGATCTATATTGCCAGAAAAGTGATGGTCAATCGAATGAGTGCGTAAATAGACTTGGTTGGACGAGGATTGAATAGACGTTAAGGAACATACTTAGAATAATAATGCGGTAAGGCGATTGCAAGAATTCTGCAATGTACGAGAGTGACGAATAGTAGGATGACCCTAAAAGTTGTGTTGTAGATAGGTTTGAGTAACGGTTAGGTTATGTGTGTTGAGCGCACCATCGATATTACAAAACAAACTAGTCGGGATTGAATCAAAGATTGAGTAAAGGATTCGTACTCGGTCAAGAATCGGAGTTAGGCATATCGTAAGAGACCTTGGGTCGGAAAGATTGTTGCCTTTGAGCATCGTAGACTCAAGTTGACCTCTTGTGTCGGGAGAGATTAAGCACGATGTTTGGATAAGTTACCTAGCGGGGGTAGCCCCAGACGCAATGCGTAGGTAGTTCGAGAACGTGGATCATGTTGGAATAGTTGCATATGATGCGCAGTACGGATTGTAGGCAAGGAAAGTTGGACATGTTGGACTTAGTCCATGTCATTAAGGCAATAAACAATTAAGTGAAAGGACTTGCATGTACGAGAGATGGAAACGATTGGGGACGTAGGCGTTGAGGAGAATTATTACGATCGGATGCGCAATGACTTGATGCATTATGAGTGCTAGGTGGCCAGCGAGAAACTTATGAGATCGAACTAATAGCCTTGAGTTACGTATGTGCAGAGATGTTTGGAAGATGGTCGCATGTTATGGGATAATGCATACGAAAAGTATTTTGGGAATAGGTGTTAAGATTTGACTAAGTCGAGTACGGAATAATTGGTGCTTAAGGATTTAAGTTGAGCATGTTAGTTGTCCCAATATCCTACAACTGTAATGCCCGTGGTTCGTATTACGTATTTTGTATACGTGTACGGAATTTCGACCTGTAGTTAGACTTGCCATGCTTGTCTTGATCCTGGTTTAGTAGCTTGGCTTGGTTTATCTTGGTTGGGTTGGCTTGGTTCGGTTTGCCTTAGGTTCATCATGAACCAAAAGAAAACCCCACCTACCACCACCATTCCCATTTAATAGCCCACTCCTCTTTCTCTCTCTTCATTACTCTTCTTCTTCCCCACCATTACTTCTCACCAACCTGAGAGAGAGAGAGAGCTTAGGCAAGTGCATCTTGTTTTATGGAGGAAGTCCATTTTTATTGTTCCACTGTCTTTCTTATGTGTTTCTAACCCACTTTAGTACTTAGCATTTTTTATTTCTGTAGTTAATTTTTTGTAGATCTAGCTTTGTGATATTTTTGGTTTTCATGAATTTTGATCTATCAAACTTGCATATTTTTGCTAGTTGATGGTTCCATGCTTTAGAGAATTTTATTCTACCCTATTTTGACCTATGGAAGTTCGGATTTGGACTCTGGATGATAGAATTATGGAGCTTGGGAGCATGGCTTCATGGTGTTCTTCTTGTCAGAAATTGGAGAAGAGGAACAGTACTTGACCGCATGACTATTTCATGCGGCAAGTGTTTTTTCCAGCCGTATGGCCATTTAATTGAATATTTAATCTAATGGGTCGTATGAGCATTTGCTGGCATGCTTATATAAGTTGGCCGCATGGCCTTTATATTGAAATATATTAATTAATTACTTTTGGCCAATCAAGTTGGCCGCATGGGAACAATACTTAGCCGCATAAGCTATTTAATATTTGTGGCCGCATGGCCACTGTTCAGTTGCTGGCCGCATATGAGTTGCTGGCCGCATAGGAATTAGTATTTCAAGCTTTTGCTTGCATGGCCTCATTTATACTTGGCCGTATGGCCACTTGAGTATACTTGGCCGCATGGCCACTTAAAAATCCTAGCCGCATGGCCATTTAAAATTTCATGGCCGCATATGGCCTAGCATATATGGCCGCATGGCCATTGTATAATCTTGGCCGCATGGCCACTGTATATTTATTGGCCGCCTGTATTTTGCTTACGTCAGCAATTTTATTTGCATGCAACTACATATTAGCTTGTATGCTATTTTGCATGGTCCTAGCATAATAAGTTGGCCGCATGACCAATTATATTATTGTAGCCGCATATGGCTCACAATAGTTGTTGGCCGCATATGGCTCACTGCATTAATTGGCTGCATGGCCTTTCTATTAATTGTATGGCCACTTACATGCACGTGCATTAACTTTAATTGCTTGCTTGTATGGCCTTGCATGCATTTGCTTGCAAGCCTAGTAACATTAAATTAATTGCTGGCATTTTGTTTGCATGCAACTTGCTGGCCGCATATGGCCTATGCTGGCCGCATATGGCCCAATTTTTCTGAGCCGTATGAGTCCTCCACGGCCTTGCTCCTACTGATATTTAATTACCACTTGTATGCTTGTGCCATTAATATTAATTGTTCCCTGATACGATGGTGACCCGTTGTGGTATACTTTTGACAAATGACATGACATGATAGTGACCCGCCGTGGTGCACTCCTGACAATATAACTTGACATGATAAACCTGACATGATAGTGGCCCGCCGTGGCCCACTCTTGACAAGTAAACCTGATATGATATTTCTCAAAATGTTGTTGCGACGACTAACCTAACATGACAAGTATGAATAACCTGGACACCGTGGGCGATTGTGCTTGTACAAATGAATCCGTCTTGTCTTGCATCATGTATAGGACGGGGATCCCTGAGTACCACGGTCAGGGGTACCTACTAAATCGACTAAGACTAATTACTAGAATAATCCAGTAGTCATGAAGAGATTTTTCTAGCTACAGGCAATCCCGTTATCTGGGCGCCCCACTTGGGATCTGTAGCCTGCCGACGAGTAGGGCACATTTCTAGCACACTGTCATGTGTTGCACCCTTATTGTACTAATATTCGACCTAGATAGCCTGGATGGTCTGCAGGGCCTGTGGCTGTTGGAATAATCTTACTGCATCTTGCTAGTAACTAGGCCTGTAATAGCCCTAATTAGTTAACGTATCAAGCCGTACTTATTGCTTGGCCGTGAAATATTGGATAGAGTTTACTCAGTCTAGTCTTGTCTTGATCATGTACAAGATTGTTATATGTCATAATTTTTTATTTTATCTTGCCGATAAATGGTGGGAGAAACTAAGTTCTGTTCAGACGAAGGGTTGCAACCTCGGTCCTTGTTTGGTTTACGAGTTGTAACCTGGTTATCTGAATAGTCCCATGGTTATCTCATCGTATATCACATATCATGATTTTTTCTTAATTACTGTCTTTTATTATATAATTATATCATTGTGCTAATTTGCCGATTTTAGTTCCTAAGTGAAGCCTCCTTTGTGGTACTTGCTCTTTCTGGGGTTTGACCCAGCTGGTTTTGTATGGCCAGATTCTGGAGCAGCTCCAGAGGATCTACTTGTCTTCCAGCCCGATGGTAACCACCAGACGTAACCAGGACAACGAGTGAGTTTATTTTGGCTCTCCCACTCTATTGTAAAAATATTCTTTTGAGGCGTTTAGCCGACGAGCACCTGTTAGCTCGTATTACATACCTTACTACTGTCTGCCTACGGGCTGTAATATGATTGACAGATCCTAGGGTTGATCATGTATGACTAAACTCTTACTAGTCTTACATTTTGTACGACTAGCTTCATGATCAGCTGAATATGTAATGTTTGGGACGCCTTACTATTGTATATTTGGTGATCTTACATCTTGTAACATTTATTTGCTTGCTTGTGATTGAGACACTAGGCTTGTTCTTGACCATAGGAGACTGATGGATTGTAGTTAAACCCTCATATATCTAGACAGCCGTAACCGTATGGTGAGATAGATTCTATTTCATTATACGTAGCTGGCTATGTTAGCCCTCGCTCTCCAGTATTCTGGTTATGGGATGTGACATGGTTTAAGTGGTGGCCCATGCAGGTCTTGTAAATCAAGATATGTGAGGGTTTACCGAATAGATGTCTCAATCAGTACTCGTCCTTGATCTCTGCCCGTATTCTCTGAATCCCTAAAATTCTTGTCCTGATCACATGCTTGTAATCATTGATCTGTCCTGGTCCTTCCTTATTGTTCCCTATGTCGTCTTCTTCAGCGGCATTGTTCCAGAATCTGCCGATCAGCAAGGCGGACCACCTCCCGTGGACCAGCAGCAACCCGAAGATCAGGTCCAGTACTCAGGAGCAGCCTCCCGGGTCATGCCTACCAGGGATCCCGAGCCACCAGTTCAGTCCGTCCAGCCTGCAGAGTCCGATGATGGCACCTTGGTGGGACTCATCAGGACATTGTTAGCTTTCCAAGATCGGCGATGAGATGCCTTGTACCAGGCAGTACAAGATGCTCTAAACAGAGGCGGTCATCCAGAGAACAGTGCGGCCAACAGTTTCAAGCGTCTGAACCCTCCGTTCTTCGATGGCAACGAAGATGCTATTGCTGCTGATGCATGGCTTCAGGACACAGAAGTGATTCTAGAAGCAGTCAGGACCCCAGAAGACAAGAATGTGGCCGTAGTGCGCCTGCAGTTATTAGATCTAGCCCGCAACTGGTGGGCGGCGCAGGCCGTTGGATTAGTGGCACCCATTACTTGGGCAGTATTTTGTGAGAGATTACAGACCAAGTATTTCGATGCTGTAGCTCGGTATGATCTACAGACGAAGTTCACCAATTTAAAGTAGATGGACAGGACGGTCGATGGATATGCGGCCGAGTTTTCCAGGCTTAGTCGATTTGCTCCCACCTTGGTGGCGACCGAGTTCGATAGAGCCCAGCGGTTTCAGCAGGGACTCCACTTAGAGATTTTGCTGGCGGTAGAGCAGTTTGAGCATCAGACTTTCGATGCGGTATTGAGGGCAGCTAGGAGGCACGAGTATACCTCACACAAGATCGTGGACAGGACCGGAGGTCGGAAGCGATCTCACGGCCAGATGACCCAGTCTTCAGCACCAGCCCCGGCAGCTAGGGCTTTGACTATTGGATTTCCCCGAAGGGCGGATTCGGTTACGTCGGTTTAGCATTCGACTCCGACGTCTCCTCAGAAGCAGAAGCAGAAGCAGTCTTCCGCAATGGGCTGCACTCATCATGGGAAGCCAGGACACGTTGTTTCGGAGTGTCGCAGAGCCCAGGAATTGTGCTTGGCTTGTGGAGCACCGGACCACAAGATAGGGTCCTGTCCGAATAGGGTCCGTTCATTATCGGCCCAGACTAGTCCCTCGGTAAGGGGACCAGCACCAGTGCAGCAGCAGCAGCAGTACTAGCCTCCGAGGCCATTGTCGCCTCCGACCCAAGTCTTCCAGCAGCAGAGACCCCAACAGTATGCCCTGGTCCAAGCTCAGATTCAGAACCGACAGAGAGGTTCCTAGCAGGATGTCTTCCCTCTTCCTCATGCTTTCAAATTCTTTGCTTGCATGATTGATTGATTGCTTAGTATAGCTTGTCCTTGCATCTCTAGCCTCTTGATTAAATTCCGAGGACGTAATTCTTTTAAGATGGATAGAGTTGTAATGCCCGTGGTTCGTATTACGTATTTTGTATACGTGCACGGAATCCCAACCTGTAGTTAGACTTGTTATGCTTATCTTGATCCTGGTTTAGTGGCTTGGCTTATCTTGGTTGGGTTGGCTTGGTTCGGTTTGTCTTAGGTTCATCATGAACCAAAAGAAAACCCCACCTACCACCACCATCTCCATTTAATAGCCCACTCCTCTTTTTCTCTCTTCATTACTCTTCTTCTTCCCCACCATTACTTCTCACCAACCTGAGAGAGAGAGAGAGAGAGAGCTTAGGCAAGTGCATCTTGCTTCATGGAGGAAGTCCATTTTTATTGTTCCACTGTCTTCCTCATGTGTTTCTAACCCACTTTAGTACTTAGCATTTTTCATTTCTGTGGTTAATTTCTTGAAGATCTAGATTTGTGGTATTTTCGGTTTTCATAGATTTTGATCTATCAAACTTGCATATTTTTGCTAGTTGATGGTTCCATGCTGTAGAGAATTTTATTCTACCCCATTTTGACCTATGGAAGTTCGGATTTGGACTCTGTATGATAGAATTATGGAGCTTGGGAGCATGGCTTCATGGTGTTCTTTTTCTCGGAAATTGGAGAAGAGGAACAGTACTTGACCACATGACTATTTCACACGACAAGTATTTTTTCCAGCCGCATGGCCATTTAATTGAATATTTAATCTAATGGGCCGTATGAGCATTTGCTGGCATGCTTATATAAGTTGGTCGCATGGCCTTTATATTGAAATGCATTAATTAATTACCTTTGGCCAATCAAGTTGGCCGCATGGGAACAATACTTAGCCGCATAAGCTATTTAATATTTATGGCGCATGGCCACTGTTCAGTTGCTGGCCGCATATGGGTTGCTGGCCGCATAGGAATTAGTATTTCAAGCTTTTGCTTGCATGGCCTCATTTATACTTGGCCGTATGGCCACTTGAGTATACTTGGCCGCATGGCCACTTAAAAATCCTAGCCGTATGGCCATTTAAAATTTTATGGCCGCATATGGCCTAGCATATATGGCCGCATGGCTATTGTATAATCTTGGCCGCATGGCCACTGTATATTTATTGGCCGCCTGCATTTTGCTTACGTCAACAATTTTATTTGCATGCAACTGTATATTAGCTTGCATGCTATTTTGCATGGCCCTAGCATAATAAGTTGGCCGTATGACCAAGTGTATTATTGTAGCCGCATATGGCTCACAACAGTTGTTGGCCGCATATGGCTCAATGCATTTATTGGCCGTATGGCCTTTCTATTAATTGCATGGCCGCTTGCATGTACGTGCATTAACTTTAATTGCTTGCTTGCAAGCCTAGTAACATTAAATTAATTGCTGGCATTTTGTTTGCATGCAACTTGCTGGCCGCATATGGCCTATTATTTGCTGGCCGCATATGGTCCAATTTTTCTGAACTGCATGAGTCCTCCACGGCCCTTGCTCCTGCTGATATTTAATTACCACTTGTATGCTTGTGCCATTAATATTAATTGTTCCCTGACACGATGGTGACCCGTTGTGGTACACTTTTGACAAATGACATGACATGATAGTGATCCGCCGTGGTGCACTCCTGACAAGATAACTTGACATGATAAACCTGACATGATAGTGGCCCGTCGTGGCGCACTCTTGACAAGTAAACCTGACATTATATTTCTCAAAATGCTGTTGCGACGGCTAACCTGACATGATAAGTATGAATGACCTGGACACCGTGGGCGATTGTGCTTGTACAAATGAACCCGTCTTGTCTTGCATCATGTCTAGGACGGAGACCCCTGAGTACCACGGTCAGGGGTACCTACTAAATCGACTAAGGCTAATTACTAGAATAATCCAGTAGTCATGAAAAGATTTTTCTTGCTACAGGCAATCCCGTTATCTAGGCGCCCCACTTGGGATCTGTAGCCTGCCGACGAGTAGGGCACATTTCCAGCACACTGTCATGTGTTGCACCCTTATTGTACTAATATTCGACCTGGAGAGCCTGGATGGTCTGCAGGGCTTGTGGCTGTTGGAATAATCTTGCTGCATCTTACTAGTAACTAGGCCTGTAATAACCCTAGTTAGTTAACGTATCAAGCCGTACTTATTGCTTGGCCATGAAATGTTGGATGGAGTTTACTCAGTCTAGTCTTGTCTTGATCCTGTACAAGATTGTTACATGTCCTGATTTCTTATTTTATCTTGCCGATAAATGGTGGAAGAAACCAAGTTCTGTTCAGACGAAGGGTTGCAACCCCGGTCCTTGTTTGGTTTATGGGATGTAACCTGGTTATCTGAATAGTCTCCATGGTTATCTCATCGTATATCACCTGTCATGCTTTTTCCTTAATTACTGTCTTTTATTATGTAATTATATTCTTGTACTAATTTGCCGGTTTTAGTTCCTAAGTGAAGCCTCCTTTGTGGCACTTGCCCTTTCTGGGTTCTGACCCAGCTGGTTTTGTATGGCCAGATTCCGGAGCAGCTCCAGAGGATCTACCTGTCTTCTAGCCCGAAGGTGACCACCAGGCGTAACCAGGGCAACGAGTGGGTTTATTTTGGCTCTCCCACTCTATTGTAAAAATATTCTTTTGAGGCGTTTAGCCGACGAGCACCTGTTAGCTCGTATTGCATAACTTACTACTGTTTGCCTACGGGCTGTAATATGATTGACAGGTCCTAGGGTTGATCATGTATGACTAAACTCTTGCTAGTCCTGACATTTTGTATTACTAGCTTCATGATCAGCTGAATATGTAATGTTTAGGACGCCTTACTATTGTATATTTGGTGATCTTACATCTTGTAACATTTATTTGCTTGCTTGTGATTGAGACACTAGGCTTGTTCTTGACCATAGGAGACTGATGGATTGTGGTTAAACCCTCATATATCTAGACAGCCGTGACCGTATGGTGAGATGGATTCCATTTCATTATACGTAGCTGGCTATGTTCGCCCCCGCTCTCCAGTATTCTGGTTCTGGGACATGACAACAACTGAGCTTGGCTGAAATGCATATATTGGTGGGACGCCTAAAATATGTGAATAATCCAAACTAAGTTGTATGATTCCAACGATAGTAGCACGAGATCGTGAAACGATCTAGCGAGACACTTGGATTAAGTGTTGGTTTCGGTTCAAGGACGAACCTTGTTTTGAGTGGTATATTATGTAATGCCCCGCTCCGTACAGTACATTATGATGAGTCGTTGACTCGAAGAGTTACGTTGGCCAAAGGTAAGCTTTGAGTCGATTGGAATCTATGAATCGAATCGATGCAAAGGATAAGTCCCGTTTGAAGCAAGTGCTGATTTTAGTTGATCTGGTGTGCAGGCTATGCTTTTACGCTGGACGATAAGAGGTCGGCATTTTGCCTTTTTCAGTGAAGTGTTCGCGAAACCAAATCGTCGCCTTGCAACGGAGTGTGGCATGGGCACGATAGGCCAAATCAACTGAGTAGTCCAAAGGAATGGCTAAGTCCGAGTGATTGCTATGCAACCAAGTTATGGAATCGAGCCGCTTCAGCTCGGCGAAACGACAAGGCGTATCGGCCTAAGGTGGGCGGGTTCTTAACTCTCTCTCCCTATTCCTTTATGTCTAATAAAATATATTCTTGTATGCGTGCGTAAGTTACCATTAGTAAGCGAGCGTGGCTCGAACGGTTAAAGGTCTTCATATGTGTCGAACCTTAAGATAGAACATTGAACAATCGAAGCGACGTGCATCAAGTGTACGGGTCGCAGTAGGGCGGTGATGGTAGAACATTGAAAGATAATATCAAGATGTGCATCACGTGCACGACTCCGAGAACATTGAATACTAGGCCTAGAACATTGATTATGGCGCGGAGCGTGCCCTCGTGCACGGAAGCTAGGAAATGACCAAGTAACTACGGAATTAGGCTATGTGAATAACTTATGAATGGAACACGTTGAGTATGAGTACGAGATGTCTAAGCCGTTGAGCGTCGTGCATCAATACAGATGTGTTGGGGCATAATGCCGAAGGAACTTGAGATAGAGATGGATATGTTTATGTTTATAGAACACGAGATGGGTTAGAATGTATGACTTGTATGCTGTGGCACGTATTGCATGGTCAATGGACTCGGATGGCCCGTGCACGGGTGCGGCTTCCCTCGGACGTTTACGACCGGGGCATCGGGATCGTTCGGCCTATGAGGGAATTATGTATGGTATTTATGGTGCACATCATTCGGACCGGTTACGACCGTCCAGTGTTGTGATAAGCTATGATATCAGTAAGTTTCGGATCCTTCGGATATTGGGCTAGCAACCCTTATCGAAGCGATCATAGGCTTACACATAAGAGATGCCAAGTCCATTACGGTGCGAAATATCGTGACCTTCATATAGATAGGGCCGGTGGGCTGAGATTAGAGTTGGGTGCAGGCGCAGGGCCTGCTACCCTTATGTATATGGCTAGGTTTATGATTGGTTGCATGAATTGAAGGATTCCTTATGTAAGTCTAACCATTGCAGGCTAAGCAAAAAGGGACGGAGCTATGCACAATTCACTATGTTTATGTTTCATATTATGCCTAACTGTATCTGCTGCAGGAACGCGGCGTGGGACACATTTACAATAAGTTGCTATACATTGAATATGGCCATAAAATTGATCCTAAGGCTAATTAGAAAGATCACCAATTAATGTTGCATGTTTCACTAAATATATTTAGTGTTTGCTTTGGGTACGAGCGGGTCTTGATCAGTGCGAAGCGAGGACGAAAGCACTAATCCCCCACTAGTTTGCCTGCAGGTTCAGGTATGTTCGGCTCAGGACGGAGCTTGGCTTGGACGTGCCGAGGCATGGAGTCCTTGGCGTTCAAGAGGAGCTACCGCATAGGCGTTCGGACTTGCGACATGGAGATGTTCAGCCGAAGACTACTTGTTGGCTATAAAGAGACATAATGTATGGAACAATGTAATCCTTTGTAAGCTAGAGAGATCATAAGCGTTGTAGCCATGCAATTGGCATATTAAGTTGGGCTATTCAGAGCCTTGTAACCTTCAGTTCATTATAAATAAAAGAGATTCTTATTGTATTCTTTGTTTCCTTCCGCTGCTTATGTTACGTATTTGAGATAATCACTATGTGAACCGTTATCTTGTCTTGTACAAGCGCAACTCCAGGCTCGTGCGGCATCACGTCCCAGCGAGGACGATGATTCGGGTAAAATCTAGCGAGGACGAGCGATTTCCCGGGTCGGGACGTGACAACCCCAGCCATCGTCGTCACCTTGACCACCACCAATCAGTTCGTCTCGACGAGACGAGCGCGTGCCTATTTTTCCCCGGCCACCCCGACGCCTTCTCCGCCGTGCAGCAGTCCCGACAACCCCCATTCTTCGGACACGTACGTGTCATTCTTCCTGTGGTTCGTGTCGTGTCTCGTGTACATGTGTGTGAGGTCGCCCAGTGTCGATGAGTCCAGTGGTGAGCATGGACACGGCGAATTCGTGTCGTGCTAGCCACGGACACATGACTCGTGTCTAATTCGAACGCTCGTGTCCCTAACTGTCAGGACACGGGTTTATTTGGTTTGGGTTCGGGTTTGAATTAATGCTAACGGGTTTAAACCCGCACAGTAACGGGTTTATGATATTTTGGGTTTACTGTTTAAAATGGGTTTGGGTTCGGGCCCAATGGGTTTTAGGCTGGATTTTTATATATATGTATATATGTATTTATATATATATGTATATATGTATATTTTTTTTTATTTTTTTATATATATATATGTATATATGTATATATGTATATATGTATATATATATATATATATATATATATATATATATATATATAATATATATATATATATATATATATATATATATATATATATATATATATATATATATATATATATGTATATATGTATATATGTATATATATTATATATTATACTGTTAAGTATATTTTATATATACGGTTTAAATGTATATATATATTGTATATGTATATATATATATATATATATATATATATATATATATATATATATATATATATATATATATATATATATATATATATATATAAATATATATATATTTATATATATGTTATTATGTGTGTATATATATATATATATATATATATATATATATATATATATATATATATATATATATATATATATATATATATATATATATATATATATATGCATTTTTGTATACAAATGATAAGTATATACTTCTATGTAAATATAATTTTGTGCTATATGTTATTATGTATAAATTTACAAGTTATTTTATGATTTAATTTTATGACTTGTATATTTCACTACATTAACATATATATTATTAAAATATTTTAATATTCATTTGTCTATATATTTTAAAATATGTATTTTTGTATTCCGATTTATTACGGCCATTTGAGTCCAGACCTAGCCTGGGTTCTGTGGACTTAAATGAGCCTAAATACATTCAAGGCATGTACGAGTCATATCGGACTTGATTCATGGCTTTGGGTTCCGTATCTGGACTCCGGTTCAATTTCGTATACGTGGATAAAATAATAAATAATTATTTATTTATTTTCCAGAAATTGTAACTTTCTGTATTTGAATTTTATATATGATTTAATTACTGTAAAAATCTGGAAAAAATTATATTTAAATACTATGTTAATTTAGCTAATTTAATATAATTTTTCCAGGATTTAACTAGTAATTTTGACATTTTATAAAAATAGGAAAACAGAACTCATTTTCAGGGTACTTATGTTTACTGATTTTTAATAAATATCTATGAGGGTTTTTAAATTCCAAAAAAATTAGTATAAATTTCTATAATTAACAAGGATCATTTTACTACTTTATTTTATGTATATTTGATCTTTCTTCCTAACTTAATAATTGTTGGAACATAATGTACAGTCTGATTTATTTATTGAATAATTACGACCTGCGATGTATTGTGTGATTTTGGGATATTTTAGTATTGGACCTCACCCTACCATAGTATAAAGGCCCTAGAAAGTTGGTTTAGGTATTGTTTCACCCCACATTGGCCTCCTATGCTAAAGTCATCATTTGGTTAGGTGTCCAGTCAGAAAGTCGTGTCACACCACTAGTGTCCTAGTATGTAGCTTAGTATAAAAACTAAGTTTATGTATCATTTTTACAGTGATTAGACACCAGGATATCTATAGCTTCATATACATACCCTTGCTTTGCTCGAGGCAAGTACCTCTACAAACTTTATTTACTGTATATAATGAATTGTGTATAAACAATGTTAAATACCGATACCTAAAACTGCAAGTCATATCTCTACATGTTTCACATGCTTTATACTGCTCTCAGTATCCACCATATTTTATACTGTTCTTGTATCTCTCACATGTTTAGGATCTGGGTTATGGGGAAACTGATAGTTTAGTACGTGATCATGCCCCCTTCTCCCGTACGTATGTACCGAACAAGGTTGATATTTTATATGTATACCTTGTAGGCACACCATCTATATTTGTACGTATGCACATCTATCGCTTTCTTACTTGTATGGAAGTATATTTTATATACTTGTGCCACAGCACATTGTACACCTATTGATGATCACGTACCTGCTCCAGTTTTAAATATTACATCTACATCTGTCGCTATGACATATGTATCATTGCCATGATAGATTTGTGATATGTCATGATTCCTGTTTATTACACTTCTGTTCATTCCATGTTTCGTATATTTAGTTTTTTAGAATCAGTACTTGCTCCCGTCCTGACAGGATGACGTTGTAGGTATACTTACCGAGGAGGAGTTGCTATGCGATTCCTATTATGGAGTTGCCGTCGAGGATCAGACTTTACCTTACGAGGATGTACCTGCAGGAAAACTCGTCTAGTTTGTTTAGTTGCTCGGAACTTTTGAGAGCAGTCTTGTTTTTAGATTATGTATTTTGATACTGGACCTGTATCCAGTTTTACGTCTTGACTATGTATTTGGAACATATTTATATATATACGAGATGATTTTGTGTTTGGGATATTTTCTGACTCAATATGACATATAGAACTGTTAGCACACTTCGATCATATATTTGTTTGTCTTTAGAACAGCTTACTACGCTTTATCTCAAGCGTAGGCTGGACATGACTCGGCCCGGCCCAACAATTTGGGTAGCGGATCATGACAATGATGGAGTCCCGTCCGACTCCTCCTTTCGTCGCAGCTCGCTCCTCCTCCCTCCTCCTCTCGTCGGACTCCGCGTCCGACTCCTCCTCCCTCCTCCTCTCGTCGGTGCTCCTCGTGAAGCTTCACCCACAACGCCTCCGTCTCCATCTCCCTCTCCTCCGTCGTCGTCTCTTCCCCCTCCTCCGTCGACCCCTCCCTCCTCGGCTTCTTCCTCCTCTCCGAAATCCTAACCCTAGCTGCATCCTCTCCTCCACCTACGTCCGTGCTCGAGGTCGTACTTCTACGACTGGACCGAGTGACCGTTCGTCCACCCAGGAAAAAATGCGAGGAGGAGGGACCCCAGGAAGTACCGTTGTATGCTTCGACTGGCTCGATTGTGTCGTCCATACGGTCATCGGCCTCCGCAGTGGAGAGGGCCGCAGCTGCGATGGGTATGCTGTCGGTCTCCCTCTCGTCCATGTCGGTAATGTCACCTTCTACGGAGAAAAAAAATAACAATCCTAATATAATGTAGGACTGCCAACTTGTTGGCAGTCCTAGGATTGCAACTACGTTGGCAGTCCTAACTTAATGTAGGACTGCCAAATTAGTTGCAGTCCTACTTGCTGGAAAATTTTAGGCTAGTCCCAAGTAAAAAAAAATGGATGGCAAACTTGTAATTTTTTGAACATTTTTTGGGCCACCCCAAGTAAAAGTGGTAGTGGCCTTAGAAAAAGCCTAATTTTTCTTTCTAAGTTGTCCTTTTCTCCGCGCATTAATAGTGCTCTCTTAGGCGTGTTCTTTTTTTTTTACTTATAAGTGAGTGACACTTACTTCATTTCACTTATAAGTGCACTTATAAAATCAGATCTTTTTCACTTCTAAGTTATTTTTTTCACTGGCTATGTTTGATTAGACTTTTTCCTCATATAAAATATTTTTATCACAAATTTTCCACCAATTGTAGTGTTTGACAGCTTATATTTTCCATGAAATTATTTTACAAAAAACTACAATTTTTCATATTTTCTTCTAAAATGATGGAAAATAAAACTGGTCCAGCCCATAGGAATATAACTATTTTCCATAGAAAATAATGACAACCAAATACCCAAATTAAGTTTTCCATAAGGAAATTTTAAAACTCCATGGAATTTTTTTTCATAGTAAAATAATTTCGTTAATTTTTTCCCACATATTTTTCACCTTGCAATCAAACGCACTCTTATAAGCAATTTTGTTGTTTTTTCGCACTTATAAGTGCTACTTTACCATTATTTTCTCTCATATAAAATATTGATAATTGATGACAATCCAAAAATATGTATGTCAAAATATTGTACTACAAATACCAAAATATTTAGTTCAACACAAATACACATATAATGTGTTCTATAATTCGAACTTCATCTTACACAAAATTATAGTTTTAAAGTACTGCAATAATATCAATTGCATCAGCAATTTGGTTTCGTAAGCCAATCGTAAAATTTTGTAGTATTCTCGTTCGTGCTTTCTTCCAGTTCATCATTTGGGTTTTCCACTTCATCATTCATTTCCTGAAACTGTGATAATAATTCATCATTTATTTCATAACAATGCGGGAAGTTATGCATAATCATGCATGTTATAACTATTCTTTTCTATGTGAAAAAATTGAAAGCACCCTAGAGGGGTGAATAGGGTCAAGCTAACTAATCAAGCACTAAACGATTGCTAATAGGCAATTTAAAGATTAAGAATGCAAGAGAATAAGCAATAACAATAGCGACACCCATGTATCCTGGTATCTTTTCGAGGGATACTCCAGTCCCGAAACTCTCTCCGACTTTAATCCACTATTATCGCAAATAGTACAACGTGAGTTTTTATCCGAAAGCTCACCAACTTCTTACACGAGAGCTTTTATCTGAAGGCATCTCCGACTTCAAACTGAGAGTTTTAATCCGAAAACTCTCCAACTTCAACCGACATCTTTTATCCGAAGGCTCTCCAACTTCAACCTTCCAAATAAGATTTTGATCTCCTTACAACAAGATGAATATCTCACTCCTACAACTCAAGAACACTATAACACAATATGTGGATTGGCAAATGAAAACTTTGGTGGAGTGTTTGTGGATAAGCTTTGGTATATTATAAATTTTTGGGGCTCAAAGCATCTACCTTGAATAAAGGGGTTTAAGGCTATTTACAACAAAATCATTAAAAAGAGCTCAAAGGCAACTTTTTAGTTAGCAATCGGAAGATCCGTCGAATTTCTGCGAAAGTCCGTCGGATCATCCGCATGTAGTGTGCAACAACTATAAATATAGCCGTTGGGATCATCGATGGGACATGATCCGACCAATTAGATTTCTAATAATTCGGAACATCCATTTCCGCGAACGTCCGTCGAATAATCTGAAATTTCACAGAAGCTTTTCTGTGGGTCCATTCGGATCATCCTTCGGATTTCTGCGAAGATCCGTCGGATCATCCGACTGTCAGCCCAAACGTGATCCGGGGTTGTTATCCACCCTAGCTTTCAACTTTGCCATCCATTTATTGTGTTTATAATTATTCCTAAGACTCATTATCGACTCCAGATATACTTAAGCAGGTGTAGGCATCTTCAGAGTCTTGAAATGATGATGGCAGGGCTTGGCTTATTCACTTGATAGACGATGGCTTCTTCCATTGATGGCAGTTGTCCAAAGATACCTAGATTGTGAAATCTGAATACCTTTCGAGTGCGTGGCTCCAGAGATATCGTCTGGTGGTTCAAAGAAATCTTTTTGGATACCGTCGTCTTTGGCCCACCATGATTTCTTCATTACATATGTCCATATTTATCTTGCTTATTACTTTTTTGCAAATACATGTTAGACGAACAAAGCAATATACATAGCAGCGAGTATGATAAAATTAATGCACACTAGGACTGTGTTAAGTTTAAGTATAATACTATAGTGATAGCATGAATATTAGTAATAATATAATGCTAAACTTAATCGATTAACCGTATTCAAAAACATGATATAATCATTGTCCAACAAAAATTATAAGGACGCATATTTTCCAATACATAGAACATAGGCTTAAGCACGCCAAATGTCCTCTTGATAATATTTTATAGTTGGGAGTGAGTACGATTGAACTTTTCTATCTATCTCTAGCTCTACCTCCACATCGAAAGTCTCCCAACAAATATCTTTTGCCCTTATATGGAGTCATGAATCCCTTTGTGTGTGCATACCCTGCATCGCATAAGTAATACTTATTTGTAGTAAAATTAACATGTAAGTATTTTTAGTATAATTTAAAATCCTATACTTGATAATTTGTTTACATTGAAACATAAATGATAGAAGTAATACTAAACCGCAGGAGGCATTAAAAATTTGAATTTCGTATGGTCTCCGTCGATACCCATGAGTCGTGAGTTATACATTCCCATTCGACAACAACATAAGTGTATTTCATATCGAAGTCGCATATGTCCAATACATTTTGATAACATTCTTTACCTCCCCTTCCTCTAAAAGAAATTTGTCTGTCTAATGGGATCACAACAGGGATAAGTGTGCCATACATTGCACCTACTGCTCCTTTGAATGGCCCTTCTCTTAAAGCTCGATTGTTGCCTATTTATTCAACTGGTGCATCCCAATTGGATGAAACTATTATCTCTTTGGCAAACATCAATATTCTGCACAACACTTAGCAAAAAGACAACAAATAGTCTATCCAGAATGTTGGAATCTTTGTTTTACGAATCGATTCAACGAGTTAAGAAAATTGTCATCTTTTTCTCCACATCAATATGTTTGCTATTAGTTAAATAACCTCTCTTGAAAGTGACCGTATAAAGCAATAATACATTTTTTATCATCTTAATTAACTAGTACAACATCGTCGAAGATCCATCCAATAGTTCTTTCATATACATCTTCCCAGTAAGAGAAGAGGTACATAACTTTTGCCTAACAATTCCAGGTCCTTTATGACTAAGAATGATCAAAATTACAATGTTGGTTATCATCATTAATTCTTCAAGGTTTGTATCCATTCAAACAATTTTGTAACGTACCCTACAATATATATATATATATATATATATATATATATATATATATATATCAACTTTCCAACATAAGGATCCACATTCTAACATAAATATCAATATTCAAACATAAGCATCAACATTCTAACACAATTAGTGTCATTCAAACATAAACATCAACATTTCAATAAAAAAATATTAATAAAGTATGACACGGTTTAGGGTACTTCGTGGAACACAGTATGTTCAAATTGGCAAGAGGGCTATCAAATAGTAATTCGTGAGTTTAAGATTGAAAATATGGAAACACAGAAAGTTCTAAATATGGAAACACAGAAAGTTCTTGGGACTATTGATCGCTGAGGCAGTCATTGGTTTGGTAGCTGCATAGAGATGGAAAGAGTTGAGACGAGGAATGATTTTAGAAGTTTGAAAATTTAAGTAGAGACTTGAGTGGTCATTGGATAACTTGTGAACAAGGTTTGAGTTCCTTGAATGATTATCTGAGCACTGGGATTGATCCGACCTAGGCGAAAACTGTATTATGAGACCTTTAGATGGTGTGTGACCTGACCTGAGTTGAGTGCCTTATAATACGTTATTTCGGGATCCTTCGGTGGAGATCACGTCTCGCACGCGAAGCATCACTGTCTTGCCCTAATAGTCCAGGGATGACTTGTATTGCCAGGTACCATCATATAGATTGAGTCGACGTGCTAGCGGCAACCCACGAACATGATGTTAGTTGAGTCAAGAAGTGGGTGCACGACATGCAACGTAGCTATTAAGTCAAAGTATTGGCTTATGCAGAGAACGTTTATAACGTAATAAGTGATATTACATTTCGATAGCGTGGCACTAAGTTTCCTATATTATAAACTGTATTGTTGCAATAAACAAAAAAGGCCAGACAGTAAGTATGGGTTGTCACGCCTCAGAACCATAATACTGGAGAGTGGGGGACAACCACAGCCAGCTACATACATTGAAGTGCAACACACTTCGCAATATGGTCACGGCTGTCTAGATGCACGAGGGTTTATCTACAATCCATCAGTCTCTTATGGTCAAGAACAAGCCTAGTGTCTTAATCTCAAACAAACAAATGACTATTACAAGATGTTATATCATCAGACATACAAAGTAAGGCGTCACAAATATTATATATTCAGATGATCATGAAGCTAGTCATACAAAATTCGAGGACTAGCAATAGTCAAGTCAAACATGATCAACCCTAGGATTTGTCAATCATGTTACAGCCCTTGGGCAGACAGAAATTAAATTTCAACACGAGATAACACTTGCTCGACGGCTAAACGTCTCAAAAGAATAATTTACAATAGAGTGGGAGAGCAAAATAAGAAAACCTACTCGTTGCCACGGTTACTTCTAGGCCTCGTTTGGTTCACGGATTTAAGGAACCAAAAAAGAAAAGTTATTCCTTTCCTTTGTTTGGTAGCCACAAACTTGGGAATCAATTTCCTGGCAAGGGAAAATTGGTAGGAATATGGTTCCACTCAAGACCCATGGGATTGATTTTCCCTCCTCCTTTTCCAACATTTATTACAAAAGATATGACAAAAGTAACCATGTGTCATTGCTTATTTTACCATTAATGTTATTTTTATAATATTATTTTTATTTTAAAAGGTAAGGATATTATTGAAATATTATTATATTTTGCTTTCCTTTCATAGGTAGTTTCCTTGTTTTACCAAACAACGGAAAGAAAATGTGACAGGAATCCTACTTTCCCATTTCCATGGGAAATACAAGGGAATTCATTTCCTTTCCGTGAACCAAACGAGGTCCTAGTGTTTACCATCTGGCTGGAAGGTAGGTAGATCCTCGGGTGCTACTCCAAAATCTGGCCATACAAAATCAGCTGGGTCAGAACCCAGAAAGAGCAAGTACCACAATGGAGGCTCCACTTTATGAACTAAAATCAGCATATAAAGAATATGAGAACTGATAAAAGAACATAATTAAATAACATAAATGACATACTTTAAAGAACATACTAGCTTGCATTCTTAAAATAAATATCAGAATTCTGAACCAAACCAAAAATAAACCAAGTCAAGATTAAACCAAGACAAGATTAAACCAAGACCAGTCAAAACACGAATCACCTGATAAATGCCATAATTTCGTATACGTATCAGAAAATGGGAGTGACATGGGTAAGTTGATGCTGATGCGTAATACGGTTATGATACACGAGACATAAATTATATGTCATGAACCAATCATAAGGCACGATTAGAAAGACCACAAAATCATAGTGTGTACTCACTAAAATATCGTGCTGGTTTTGTATGGGTGGGTAAGAGGCCTCCCCACCAGTGCATTTTTATGTGCTGATACTCCACCAATTTGTATGCATGTTGCAGGCAGTAACTCGTTCGATACGGAGCTCACTTGGACGCGTCAAGGCATGAAGTTTTCTTGATATTTTGAGACATGCGATCGCGTTGAAGACTTTACTGGTATAATTGACACAGTGTATGAACATCGCCTATTGTAATCGTTCAAGTTGTAAGCCTCATGACATGAGTTATTCTATTGAGAGGGTGAGGGAGGGAGAGAAAGAAAGCTTGAGTTATTATAATCTTGGCTTCGAGCCGTTGTAATATTCTTTTTCAAATATTAATAAAGAGACTCATTTTTTATATATATTTGTGTTGATTACTTCTGTACGACTATGTCATTTAGCTGCTCAATCAGCCGTTTCGGTATTCGCCATGTGTAGACGCAACTTAGCCTCGCACGACATCCGTCCTAGCGAGGACGATTGGTTCTGCGAAACCAGGACACGATATCTAATGCCCCTAAACATCCTTATATTTAGAAAATATATAATAAGAGTAGTTAGATACAATATTTCTAAGAAGATGCTATATATAATTGTGATACAGGGTTAAACTTCATACCTTATAATATTTCCATCTCTCACCAGTGCAGTTTTCTGGAATTGAATCTGATTTTTTCAATAAGTATGCAGACTAAATGCAAAACATTATTGAAATACTTACTAATTGTCTCCCATGATCTCTTAAAGAAAAATTTGATATTCCAATTCTTCTTATCATGTCCTATGATATGCAATATATTGCCACTTGCTCATCCACCAATAAGTTCTTTGATGTCTTTATAACCATGGCTTTCAAAAATTTCATATAAACTATAAAAAACACGCCTACTCATCCTCAATTGTTCAAGACAACGAATTCACTCCTAAACTAGCTCATTTATTATCTCACTATTCCTGTCACGCCCCAGATCCAGAATACTGGAGAGCAGGGGCAAACACAGCCAGCTACGTATATAGAAGTGTATTACACCTCCATATACGATCACGGCTGTCTAGATGTATGAGGGTTTTTCTACAAGCCAACAGTCTCTTATGGTCAAGAACAAGCCTAGTATCTCAATCTCAAGCAAGTAATAATAGTTACAAGATGTTAGACCATCAGATAATCAATAGTAAGGTGTCCCATATATTTCATATACAGATGATCATGAATCTAGTCGTACAAAATACAAGGATTAGCAAGAGTTTCAGTCATACATGATCAACCCTAGGTTTTGTTAATCATGTTACAGTCCGTAGGCAGACAAGAAATATAAGTATTCAACACGAGCTAACACTTGCTCGGCGGGTAAACGTCTCAAAAGAATAATTTACACTAGAGTGGGAGAGCAAAATAAAATCTACTCGTTGCCAGGATTGCGCCTAGTGGTCACCATCTGGCTGGAATACAGGTAGAATCTCGGGTGCTGCTCCAAAATCTGGCCATACAAAACCAGCTAGGTCAGACCCCAGAAAGAGCAAGTGCCACAAGAGAGGCTTGACTTAGGAACTAAAACCAGCATATTAGCACATAAAAGCACATAAGGACATAAATGGAATGACAAAAGACATGAGTTAGAGAAAACAGGGTGATAAACGATAAGATAACTAAATGACCATTTCGGTAACCAAGTTACAACCCGTAAACCAAACAAGAACCTGGGTTGTAACCCTTCACCTGAACAGAACTTAGTCTCTAACCAATTATCGATAAAGTAAAGCATAAGCAAGCATGTCCTGAGATAACCATGAACTAGATCTAAACAAGACTAGACAAGATAGGACTCCATCCAATATTCACGGCCAAGCAAAGAGTACGGCTTGATACTTTAACTAACTAGGGTTATCACAAGCCTAGTTACTAGCAAGATACAATAAGATATTCCTACGGCCATAAGCCCTGCAGACTATCCAGGTTATCCAAACGCAAGTTACAAGCATTTATAGTGGATACATCGCCCATGAGACAAATGTATCCCATGTACATATAATAGTGGGTACATCACCCAGGAGACAAATGTATCCTATTAGGTGACTTAAGGGTACAACATATGATAATGTGCATATTACTTGTTTCAAGAAGTGTCCCACATGACAGTGGGCTGAAAATGTGCCATACTCGACGGCATGCTACAAGTCCATTAGAGAAGGCGCCCAGATAACGGGATTGCTTGTAGCCGAAATATCCCTATCTATATGAGCTACTTGATCAATCTAGTCATTAATCCTAGCCAGATTCAGTATAAATTCCTGACCGTAGGAAATCAGGAATTCATGTCCTAGAGTACATGATGCAATACAGAACATGTAGCTTGTACAAACACACTCAAGAGAAACACCCACGGTGTCCAATTCATTACTTGTAAGTCAATAAAGCTGTCGCAACATCAATCATGGTTTATGTCATGTCATATCATGTTATTTGTCTGGAGTGCACCACGACGGGTCACTTTTATGTTAAGAGTACTTGTTAGGGGTGTGCCACGACGGGCCACAATCATGTTAAGCAAAGAAGTGACATGTGACTTGAGTGCACCGCAATGGATCACTATCGTGTTAAGCAAAGAAGAAAGACATATATTATGAGTGCACCACAACGGGTCACTATTTAAGAGTTATCATGTCAAGTTACTTATTAAGAGTGCGCCTTAACATGCCATTATCGTGTCATGTTACTTCTTACTTGTTAAGAGTGCGCCTTAACAGGCCACTATCAAGATTGAGAGAAACATGCATAAAAATAGCTAGTAACATATTCTTGAAGCCAAGAAAAATATCTACAACTTCTATGTTGGAAGTTGGGAGAGATTCTGACCACAAATCAGCCAAATAGGACAAAAAAACAGCCAAAATAGGCATTATGCGGCCAAGGGTGGATGGGGCCTCATGCGACAGTGGATGGGTACCCATCCATGCGGCGGGGTCGATGGGGAGCCATCCATGCGGCGGGGTCGATGGGGAGCCATCTATGCGGCTGGGTCGATGGGGACCCATCCATGCGGCTGGGTCGATGGGGTGCCATCTATGCGGCTGGGTCGATGGGGACCCATCCATGTGGCTGGGTCGATGGGGACCCATCCATCTCTAAAAATCTGAGAAGGATGGCCATGGAACCCATAGATTCCAAGCTCCATAAAACCTTCAATGTAAGTCCAAATTTGGACTTCCATAGGTCAAAATGGGGTAGAATGAACTTCTCTACAACATGGAACAATCAAAACTTGAAAATAATAAAGTTTGATAGATCAAAACCCAAGAAATTCGAAATTTCAACAAACTTAGATCTACAAGAAATAAACCAAGGAAATTAAAAATGCTAAGTACTAAAGTATTTTAGAATCTCGTGAGAAAGACAATGGAACAACAAAAATGGAGTTCCTCCACGAAGCAAGTTGTACTTGTCTAAGCTCTTGGTAGGTGGAGAGAGTTATGAGGAAGAAGAAGGAGTAAATGAAAAGTGAGAAAGAAATGAAGAGAGAGAAAGGGTTGGTGGGTTTATAAAGGGGGGAGGGTTCTCTCATAATGAACCAAAAGCCCAATCGAACCAAGCCAAACCAAAATAAACCAAACTAAGCCAAACCAAGACCAAACCAAGTCAAGACCAACCTAGACTAGGCTAGCAAGTCAAGTCCAACTATGGGTCACCTGACAAATGTCAGAGATCTCGTATACGTATACGAAAATACGTATAACGGAAAACGGGAGTGACAATTCCCGAAGAAGTTAAGTACGTATTTTGTCTCTCTAAAGACTTTCTTCTAGTACACATCATATAGAGGAAACAACTTGAATAAACAGTTTAGTAAATTCAAAACATGCAACCAATGAGTACATATGGCAATCAACTTATTTCTCTCACTTGAATAAAGACGAGCCACTACTACATGAACATTTTCAAAACTCTTAACACATTAGTTTCATTTTAAAAACTTATACAAACTCTGTATATACAATGTACCATGAACCTGAAACCTTTATATAATATCATGAAAGACTATCTAAATAGGTTAGACATATATATTCAGAATCATCAACCTTAACAGAAATCATAACATGTTTTTGTATGTGTCGTGTCATATCCGTGTATATATAATAAGAGAACACATGTTTGAATATATATATATATATATATATATATATATATATATATATATATATATATATATATATCCCTCCTCCGAGCCCTCCGCCGGCGGTTCATCCGCCTCCGTGTTCTGTGCGGCCCCGGACCTCCCTCCTCCGAGCCCTCCGCCGGCGGGGCCTCCGCTCCGGGTTTCGTACCGGGCCGGGACACGTGGCGCCTCGGTTCGCGCGGGCTGTCCCCTCGGTCCGCGCGCCCGCGTTGGACAGCCCACCCCTCGCGTCTCGTGGCGTGCGCCCAGCTGCGTGTGGCGTGCCCGCAAACCCTGCCACCTAGGGCCGCGTGCCCTTTCCTTGGGCAGCCTGTATGCCCGCACAGTTCCCAAAGCGCGTTTCCCCCCTCGGGTTGCGTGCGACCGTTCGAATTCGAATTTCGATTTTCTAATTTCTGTTTAGTCCGCTGTGTTCTGTTACTACCTAGTGTTAGGAGCCCGTTTTGTGTTTTGTGGGCTCCACAACTGCTGTAACGCTCTGCTTGAGCCACCTTTTCCTTTCAATAAATATTCTCCTTTTGCTATATATATATATATATATATATATATATATATATATATATATATATATATATATATATATATATATATATAGATATATAGAGAGAGAGAGAGAGAGAGAGAGAGAGAGATATTAATTCCTTGACACAAATGCTACCATTAAAGAAAATGTGAAACCTATGATTCTTCCTTGAACAAAAGAGGAAGGTTACTAACCACGTTTTCAGGATATCATGAAAGCATATGCCATAGAATACAAACAACAGAACTGAACATATTTTTTTATATTTGTATCAGTTTTATCACATAGAGTATCATCATCACCCAAGCTTAAACCACATAATCAGTTACCAATAGCCTCACTAGCTACATTGCCAAATAATCATACATTGATGATGTATGTCAAAATTTATAACCTAGTCTCCAAATTTTGCATATGATAAAGATGGTAACAATAACACCTTAACTTGCTTGTATCTATGTACTTCCATTAAACATTTAACTATAATTACTAAAATAATGTCGCTTTTTTATGCCATGTTCATCACCAGCACTATCTGATAGACAACTCAACCTGTTTATCACCATGGCAATTGGGAAATCAACTAAGCAAAGTTCTATCATCTTTTGTTCAAAGCGAAGTAAAAAAATTACTTCAACATCATCTATATATATCTAATTAAATCGATTGGATCTCATATTTTAAATTAGATGATAGTATAATTGATAAATTTTGACACATTAATATAAGTACTGCAATTTCTACAATGTCATGTACAATTATTGTTGTGCAGTCCGTAGTACTATACTTTTGAACATTCATTACTTCAATACATTACTTTATTGTGTACAATTATTACACATTAACGACATAATTAATATAATTTTAGACCCTTGAGTTTGATATTTTTCTTCGGATTTGCTTAAGCTAGAATTTTAGAGCTCCGTCTGATGGAGAGGGGCAGAGGAAGGACGAACGGACATATGCCTTCTTGGATCGATGCTCTCCGAACTCAGTCGATGCTCGTCGGACTCCGCATCATGCAGAAGAGGAGGAGGAGGAGGAGGGAGGGGGTCGAGCGTCGCCGCACGCAAGAGGATGGATATGGAAGTGCTCATCCGCACACGGATGGACGGAGAAGAGATGTGGATGGGAACGAAAAATTTAGGAAGATTTTTTGTTAGATATGCTGACGGGGTAGAGGGAAAGGGAATCTCATTTTATTTTGTAAATAATGAGTTAAGGATAAAATTGTAATTTAAAATTTAAGTTGTAATGTAATTAAGGTTACATAAATTTTATAATGCAATTAATTTAAAAAAATACTACAAATTTTCATTACATTACATGTTTGTCCAATGAAACATATTAGATTTATAATACAATACAAATTACATTAGATGGGAAGCATTTTTAAGCTTAGAAAACCTCTTTTCTCTCTCCTCTCTCTCTCTCTCTCTCTCTCTCTGTGTTCATCGAAATCAAAATTGTGATCCCTTTCCTCTCTCCCAAATTCAAAATTCGAATGATCAGCTGGTGGAAAGACTGCAACTCCCCACAAATCTTCTAAATCTAGGTACAATTCCTTCTTATGAACTCCAATTCCCTCCCCACCCCCCCCCCCCCCCCCCCCCCCCCCCCCCCCCCCCCCCTCTTTTCTTCTTCTTCTTCTTCACTTCCAATTTTTTTTTTTTTTTCCACTGCCACCAATTTGTTACTCGTAGGCATTCTTGCTGGAACTGGATGTCTTTGGAGGAGAACCAGGAATCGGCTGGCGAGCTACTATCACGTGGCAGCTCGAAGAATGGAGCTAAGGTTTTCGAATCGAAGAAGGAGAAGAGGGGAAAGTCGGTTGCCGGCGGCTTTCCGGCGGATCTTTCCGGGACTCGGAGGATTCTGAGGTCTCATGTCGCTAAGCTTAGGGAACAACAAGAAGCCGAGGATAGGATGGTGGTAGTTGAGGACGGAGTTGGTGTCGCGAATGGAACTGAAGAGAAGCAAGCTTCTGAAGATGCCTGTGTTGGAACTGACCAAAACACGAGGAGTTGTGTCATCAACGTCAGGTGCGAGGAGGAGATTATAGTTGAGAGCAAGTATAATATGGGCTCCATCGAAGAGGATGGCAGTGATAATAAGGGGGTTGCGATGGGCCTTGCAGTTGAAGCAGACCGCAATGTAGAAGAATTCGTCCCCGTCGAAAGGAGTGTTGCAGAAGAGAAGAAATTTGGCGAGGAAATTGAAGCAGGATGCTTTGACGACACGAGAGGAGCTATCGGGAACTCTGGTTCCATAGCTGCCCAGAGGAATGACCAGAAGATTAAACGTGAGAACATCGTGTTGGAGAATAAGAGGATTACCAGGTCAAGTGCTAGCAAGCAAAGGGAAGAGGCTTCTCAAGGATTTGATCGGAATGGGAACAGCTCCAGAATTAGCGGAAAGGAGGGAATAAAAGTCGAGAAGGTCTCAGGGTCCAAAATTCGCAAGCAAAGGGAAAAATCTCACAATTGTGAGAAGAAAATCAAAATTAGCAAGAAGAGGAATACAAGGTCAAATGTGTCCGGCCCAACGGAGGAGATAGATACCGTTAAGAAGAAAAAGAAACTCGGGGAACCAGGCATAAAAAGGAGAAGGCAGGCGTACGATGCTGACACTGGTGAGAAGGAAATTAAAACCGAACATGTAATATGCAGGCAACGCCAAACTGGGAAACTTGGTGGAAAGAAGTTGAAAATGGCTCTACCTATTAATGGAGAGGATGGTCCAAGCCGGAAGAGAATGAAGCGCAATTTAAAGAAAGGTGAAATGATTAGATGCGATAAACATTTATTTCAGGTGAAGAATAATGATTTTTGTCTACTTAAGGAGTCGCACAGTACTCATAACAACAAGGTTCAGGTAAAAGGTCGAGGACGAGGTTCGAGGTTATTATTGCCAAGTGACAAGGAGGGCGAGTCTGAAATTTCACATAATGATGATTCGGGTAAAGGTCAGTTGAATGTGAAAGAATCCTCATCGCTGGAAAACAAGATGTCTTCAGGGACGAGAATTTATACTAAGTCCTCATCTCGACCAAAAGATCCGAAAGATGCGGATGCTTCAAGTAACAAGGCAGTGGTTACGGTCAAAACAGAGAGTGAAACTCCTGGAACCAAGCAGAGCAAAGAGGAAGAAAGAATAGAACGAAGCATGGCTAGAAAGAAGCTCAGAGATGAGATAAAAAGCATGCTTTTGAGTGCTGGTTGGAAAATTGATCTAAGGCCCAGGAGCGGCAAAAAATATTTAGATGCTGTTTATTTATCTCCTAAAGGACATGGTTATTGGTCAATTTTGAAGGCGTATTATGTATTTAGGAGTCAATTTAGTAATGAATATAATGAAAAAGGAAACAATTTGTCTGGAAAATCTCCAAGGAAAAAGAGAGAGGCGAGTGTTTCGTCATTTGCTCCTATACCTGAGGAGGTCCTCAGCATATTGAAGCATCCAATAAGCCATAGGAGAAGTTTAAAGCAACTAAAAGAAGCCAACTTAAAGCTTGGAATTGATAGCCGAAGCAAAGGCTCCAAGAAGAATACCAGCGTAAAACACCAAAAGTATAAACATCCTAAGGATAACGGTGGCAAGGCTAAAAGGAGAGACAGAAAAGATGAAGTTTTGGCTTCAAGTACAAAAGGTGCTGTTGGTTCTGCAGGTAAGAAACAACATCCAAGAAAGTACAGGAAAAAGCAAAAGGGATGTACTCTGTTGGTTCGTGGTTTTAGTAAACATGCAGAAAACTGCACCGACACTTATGTTCCATATATTTGGAAAAGGACTATACTCTCATGGATGATAGATTTGGGAATTGTGCCTGAAAATGCTAAAGTGAAGTATTTGAATAGCCAACACACAGAAATGCTGTTGAGTGGACAGATTACAAGGGATGGGATTTACTGTAGTTGCTGCAACAAAATTCTTCCAGTACTGGAGTTCGAGACTCATGCTGGTAGCAAACTATGTCACCCATATCAGAATATCTTTGTTGAGGAGGAAGGGATTTCTCTATTGCAATGCCAGGTAAATGCATGGGAAAAACAAGAGTCTGAACTCAGGGGCTTTTGCGTGGTTGACACTCATGGTGATGACCCAAACGATGACACCTGTGGCATTTGTGGAGATGGCGGTGAGTTGATATGTTGTGACAGTTGTCCCTCAACTTTCCATCAGAGCTGCCTAGGCACTGAGGTATGTGTAGATTATCTCATTGTATCTGTGCAAAGCCTGCTTATCAACGCCTCATAAATGCAAGATGACACTATTCGGACATTATTTTTCTGTGACCTAGTGTATTATAAGTGTTTTGTGCCATCTATGATACATGTCCACAGGGGAAGACAACCATAGGACAGCAGTGGTGGCTGCTGCCCCGGAGATTTCGGCTTCCTTCTTTATAGTCTTTGTGTGTCCTATTGTTTACTTCATTTCTTTAAAAAATCAGGAACCAAATAGCTTATAAGATGTCTTAGAGTTAAATGTCTCGAGTTCAATACGCACTAGATACTTGTTTGATTTATAATTAATTTTTCTTTTATGAATTCTATGTAATGTCGTCCTAGATTTTAAGTTAATGTAATTTAGCTCATCCTAGAAAAACGTTTCTGCGTATGTCACTGCGTGTCTGACATGAAGCGACACTAGTTTAACCTAATACATATGTAAGTTTGCCTTCTTACAATCAATATACATAATGGTTTATAATGGTTTATCTTACAGATGCTTCCTCCCGGCAATTGGTACTGTATGAACTGCACATGCAGGTATTGTGGGGTAAATTCTAGCGCTGTTGCTCAAAAGAATGGCGAAGTTGTTTCTCCATTGCTCTCTTGTTCCCAGTGCGAGGAAAAATGTATGCTTGTGTCATAGAAGCCCTCAGCATGTTGACTGTTTTCTTTCACAGTGCTAATTTTTCCCTTAACCTGCCAATGTTTGTAGCAAGAATTACTGATTTTTTTTTCTTGAATCAAAATTTTAGATCACCAAATGTGTGTTGCTGAGGAACATGCTACCCGTGTCAGTTCCAATGTATTATGTACTTCATTTTGTGGGGAGGATTGCAAGCAGGTATCACTGTTAATTTTTAATTTTGTTGTTGACTATGGTGGTGATACTGCCAATGGATCAAAAACTTGGAAAATATATCATTTGTCATATATCAAACATAACCTATATTGAAAAAAATCTTGGAAAATATATGTTTTCAGATTCACAAGGGTTTCATATTAGCTAAATGGTTATCGGTTAGTTTATGTCGTTTCTTAGTTCTACAGCGCCTCATGTTTTCTAAACTAAATATTATTTGTTACTGCAGCTCTCAGAGAAATTGCATATGCTTGTTGGTGTCAAGAATTACCTGGATGGGGGATTTTCCACGACCCTCATTCGGCGTTTTGATGAGGATTTGCCTAATCTTTTTGGGCTTGATCTACGGGCTGAATGCAATTCCAAGATAGCTATTGCACTTTCAGTTATGGATGAGTGCTTCCTGCCAATTATTGACCAAAGAAGTGGCATTAACCTGATTCACAATGTTGTCTATAGCTGTGGGTATGTTTGGCTACATGTTCCTTATGAAATCTGCTTCTCTTTTAATTGCAAGAAGCATTTTTTGCATGATTCATGTCTTATTATTGTTAAGAATCTTAAGATTGCTTCATTATTGTATACATCGTTAATTATTTGTTTTGACCTTGTCTGGAGTGACCTGGTCTATATTGGGATTCCTGGGGAATTAGTGAAAGAGCAACGTAATCCCAAACCAAGTAGTTGAGCAAGATAACAGTGTAATTTTTTTGTGAATTGTCAACACTTCAAAAGTGTTCTGATGCCAAAACACTGAGGGGGACCAAACACAAACCTTGGCGTGACTCAAGGTTATATTACTGGGTTCACTTCGTGCTTAGTCTGGGACCTTCTTTTCAATTCGATTACTTGCTATTTAATTGGATTACACTATTAAGTCTAGTGCATTGTGATATATATACACACAAATATAGAAATTTATAGATAATTTATATATATACATGTATATATACACTAGCGACCCTAATAAGCGAACCAGATCGAACCGTGAATCCAAATTGCGTACCGACTAAGTATACCCCCCGTATCGCGTACCCGAACTCGTACCGTGCATAGAATCGAACCATAAATTGTGCAACCCTGGTCGGGATCATCCAGATCCGGGTCGGATCCCAATTCCATGACACAGATCGTACAATCCATGTAGTCCGGATCATAGTTATCTGGAACGCAGTACGTTCATGGTACGAGTTCGTGAATGGGGTACGCTACTCGTCTTTATTTTTGACACAAAGATGGTTGGGCGAGTTGGTTCACTAATTCGGTTCACGGTACACTTTAAAATTCTAATGGGGACAGTACCAATTACCTATTCAAATTTGACTAGGTAATTCTGTCAAATACGAAAAAAAAGACCTTATGTAGACCATAAGAAACACCAAACTTATTACTTTACTTCATTCAATAAGATGTAAACTTGAACTTTCATAGTCACGCATCAACTTAGAACATAACATTCCAAATAAAATGATGCAATGATGCAAAATCAAAATATGTAAACATACTATAAAACAAAACAAAATAAAGTGACAAGCGACTTAGAACCTTCCTACATAATAACAAAATCATCACAAAATTTCATAAGGCCATTCTCTTCTTTGCATGAGCAACTTGCAAAAGAGGGAGGTGGCTCATAAGTAACGAAAAAACAACAATGGTATCGAATACAAAGTTAAATTTCATCAAAATGTGTAGCTATGGAACCAATTGACAAGGAACCTCAAGTTTTTTTTTCCTTCCAACTTTGCATTGCAAGAATCTCTTAGAAAAACAAATTTATAGTGAGATTTCAGCAATTGATTCAGATCGCCAAGTTTAGTGATCCCGATCGAGTACCACATCGATTCAAATCGCAGATGTACCTTGAACCAAAATGTTCATACCCGATATGCATTCGATGGGAGTTTAGGTGTACCTCGTAACTATGATCCTGATACGATTTTTGTCCATCTCGATCCATGTATGGGATCCGAATCATGGAGAGTCAAAATAAGGCCGGCTCGTACGATCATGACAACAAGGCTTCAAATACTCCCAAGAGCGCCGATTCCTAGACGAGGTCTTGTACGCTCTTACCGAGCATGCCACATGTACTTTCGCGGCTCTGACTCGCAACCCTCATCTATCTCCAATCTATTGCTGACACACCTATTTGAAGAAATATTCCTTCAGCCTCCTACAACCTTAACCTCCAACGAGCTTATGTGAAATTTGATGAGATCCCACGCTTCTCTACCTTCGCTCCAACAATCTCTTACGATCAACCGTTCCTAACTTCATCCGCTATTGGGTTTCCTTTTCTCTCAACCTCCATGCCTTACTAAAGCTTTGTAGTCTGTTCAAAGTGTTGCTATACTTTCTAGTCCTTGCAGACTAATGACAACTTCTCTTGACTTATTCCAACATCGACACCTCTGACTCAACCAATGGCTCCGACTCAACCAATGGTGGGGCCTCCAGTAGTAGCAACAACTCAAGTCGACGTTATCAGTCTATATTGAGCATGATAACTCTTTGATTTGATCTTGATCTTGATCTCCTATAGTTGATTTTTACTCTCAGTCGAGCAAGATATCTACTATTGCTCTCTTTTGTCGTGTGTTGACCTTCCATCGACGCTCTTCTCGGTCTCTCTCGACTATTAATGGTAAGCCTCTCTCTTTCCGGTCGTATGAGCCTCTAATAATCACACATGTTCAACGTCTAACGGTGATCCACATGTGTCTCCAAACAAACACCCAACTTCGTTGTCCCGAATTGGTGGAGGAAGAATCTCATGGTGGGGGAAGGACAAAGGAGTCAGCTAGGGTTAGGGTTCTGGCTAGAGGTGGCTGGGGAACACAACGGAGGATTGGAGCTAGGGTTTTGGATTAGAGAGGAAGAAGGTCTTAGAGTTTAGGTCTCCATGAATTTTGGGATGGTGGAGGGTAGAAGATTTTAGAATGGTGAATTTTGGTATGGTAGAGGCTAGAGATTTTAGGGATGATGGGCGCTAGGTTTTGGGAAAGGTAGGAAAGCATACCATGTCGAGAAGTTGTTTCAACTTAATTGACTTAATTAATTTGGTGAATGTAGATTACAATATATAGGCAAGGATGATTCATCCTTCCTAGTGCTTTTCCAATGTGGGACTAAAGCACATACAATGTAAACTATCTTCTACAACACTAATTTGTATTCTCTTGGATTTTCTCCTTTACTATAAATTTATATTATTGCTGCTTCTCTTTGTGTTTATCATTGTAGATTCTGTTCTTCACCTTGCTCGACATCGACATTGATAACCAGTCTCCGAGGGCCATTACTTGCAATAGTTTTCTTGATGAACTGGTAGTTTAATTACGATAATGGACATAATATTAGTTGTTCACAAATTTATAAGCTTCCACAAATCCTTTTCATTTTCATTGATCGAGTCATCTATACACATAGATAGGGTCCTTCGATTTTGTTGGTATCAGATCCTTAGCTTAGGGATATTTTTATAAGTAGACAAGACCTTAGTAAAAATAAAATAAACTTTTGACTTTGAAGACTTGTTAAATAGTTACTGAAACAACAAATGCTATGTTTGATAGGTTAATGCTAGACTCGATCAGTAACGCTAACTATGAGAAAATAATATAATAAGTTGGACACTACAGAGATGTGTGCGTTAGGGGCTCATCTTGACAACCATGGTGTTAAGGTATATATTGTTGCCATTGTTGATTCAATGCCCGTAGAGCATCTATTAGTTGAACCTGTTGTTTTAACAACCAGTTAGGTATGACACCTTAATTTGAAGTATCAATGAACATAGGAAGTAAAGTAGGCTAGATTACGTGTGCCTGAAGTGCTTCATAGTAATATTCTCTAACACCTTCTAATAGGCAATCTCAAGTATTTTGTCTATCTATAATGTTCTTTTGCTGTAATGCTCCCTCGGCTGTATATTAAAGTGATTTGGCTATTTACATACGTCTTTTTTAACTTTTAATCAACTAGCATCCCGTTGTGGCACATGCTGACCTGCTTTTTTGTGCAGATCAAATTTCAATCGACTAAATTATCGTGGCTTTTATACTTTCATTTTGGAGAGGGATGATGAGATTATCTCAGTGGCATCTGTAAGGTAAAGTTCTTACTTAAATGTGCATGTGAGTGCAAGTGTCTACACATATAATCATAGTGACAACCAATGCCAAATGGTATGTGTATACACTAGCAACAACATGTACCGACATAGAACTGTTTCCTAGATGGCCGTGAAAGAAATTTTAAAAGAAGAGGCATATGATAAGCTTCATATTGCATTGATCGTGTATGTTCCTTTGTGGGTTTAACAGGCTTCATGGAAATAGGCTGGCAGAGATGCCTTTTATTGGGACGCGGAGTATGTATAGACGCCAAGGCATGTGCCGTCGACTTCTGAATGAAGTTGAATCAGTATGTTATCCTAACATATCTTATGTCAATGCTTTTGTATACATCTTTCAAGCAAAATTATTACTTCTATATCCTTATGCCGTAGCAAATTTTTATCTATTCTATTAAAGAATTTATTTTTTAAACACCAAGGAAACTGTTGGTCACGTATCTTGTTTTCTTTGAGCAGCGGCTTCTCTTTTTCATTGAATTTCAAGTATCATCTATCAAACTCGTCTTTCTATAAGTGATGCAAGAAACAAGTTTTTGACCTATTGTTTGCTGTCCTGGGATCAATCAATCAAGGGGTTCTAGTGAGTTTCTAGAGTAGAAATTCAAATTACACGGTGCGGGATCTGGCGACATTTTATTCAGGTTATCTTCCAATATGTACATGACTAGTTGTGTAATGCCTTATTACCGATTATGTAAAAGGTAAAATGTTTGAGCATGTAACTTTAATTGACCAATAAACTCATAATAGAGTCCGGAGGTGAGGACATGTTGGGCAAACCATATTCACTTGGGGAGGGATTCTGAAATTCAATTGAATCAAATTTTAGTAATTTGAAAATGATACGTTTACTGAAGTGGAATTTGTAGATAGAAGACGATGACATTAGTCATTCTAACACCAAATGCTGGAACTTAGATTTTAAATCTCAAGAGATAACCAATCATAATTGCATTGTGTATTTCAAGTATCAAATTCCTCTCCCATTGCATGTCATTTCAAAATACTTATTCTCCCCTTGGAAGACCTAAAGAATACTGCTCTTCAATGGGTATCCTTTCCTTTCAGACTTGAATCAAGATGATAACTTGATAAGAATATAGAATAGTAATAGTGACCTCATTCAAATTCATAAATTTAATTAGAATTTAGAATAATCAACATAAGAGAACATTAACATTCACAATATAAGTAGTAGTAATACCAATACCAATACCAATACCAATACTAATAATAATGATAATTATTATTATAAATACTAAGTTAACATTATACCTATATAATACTAATTTCACAAAATTATTATAGTAATACCAATCAGGATGTCAAGTCCTGCTTCACGGGAGACCGAGCCACGTGGCATTGGCCAACTACGTATCAACTGGATTCCAGTCCATGCGTATAAGCTGTCTAAGGTTGGGTGGTGTTGTGATCATATCCTATGGCTGGCCTATCAATTATCTTAATCTACAAAAATAAAGTAACAAAAATGAACATAATATAATAAAGTGGGCCATTGATACTCCATATGTCTGAATAATCCCGATAAAGAAGTATATTGGCCTACAAATACAAGACTTGAGAGTAGAATAACCATAGGTAGCACAAGTCGCGCCTAATGAAAATAAAGTACAAAAATGAAACACAGAAGATGCAAGACGATCGATGTTGGATAAGGCACTGTGTCTCGGGTATGATCACCTCAATCTATTTCTCTTAATGTTGAAGATCCTCATTCCTTCGTTGCTCGTCTTCTAACTTAGATATGAAAATCTAGATGGTAAATACCGGGAAGAGCGAGTTATCCAATGAAACTAGTATATCATACACAAATACGGATATATGTATATAACATAAATGTAAACAATATAAGATAAGAGACAAAGTAAAACTACACTACAATCATATTTGAGAAAACACGAAACAAGACTCAATGGTAATACACGCTAAGATACTAAGTCACAATCAAGCTCAGGGCAAGACTCGATTTGACACTACTACTACTACATGGTCCCATATCTTCCATCGTTAGCTATAGACACATGTAAATCCTGCCGTGAACTAATCTAATCATGTCATATTTGATATCTCTACAACACCTGCAAGATGACTTTATATAGTGGTCGACAAGTACGACCCTCCACTAACTGAGGAAATCTCGATAATATTGCCAAAGACGGTAGCCGCTTCCAACCCCTTCAAGCTAGATATAAGTACATAGAACTCGCACTGTATACTCGAGCTCGATAATAATCCTACAAGGTGTTGTTCTCTACTTGATGAATCCGACTCGCTATAGCGTGCCGTGTGTACTTGACATATCATGAACTTATAATCTGGACTCATCTTAGCATAATCATAATTATGGCGTGGCATGACATACTCGATATTGTTCTAGTGACCCCATAGCCATATCCACTGTCCATCTACCATTCAGTATCTAATATTCATGTCGCATCTACTGTCCATCTACCATTCAATATCTAATGTCCGCGTCGCAACACAATCTGTCGAATATGACAAATCCAAATCCCAATCCCAATTCACTATCCCAAATCCATATCTATATCCATCTACCAATCTCTTAACCAAATCCACTATCCCAAGGCACAACCTTCCATCACAATATCATCCAAACTATCATGAACTAGAAACTACTAGAGCATGCAAGTGTCGCGAGTAGATTTATGACTTCTCCACGAGTTCCACATTGGCAGACAATTGTCAGAATCCTGCGCTATCTAATCCAAAATCCGAAGAAAAGAATTCAGATGGAGAATCATGGGCATACTCATCTTGAGTGTTTTACAGATGCAGACCGGAATGCAAGTCTTATTGATAGACGGTCTACATCTGGCTACTCAGTATTCATTGGTGGAAACTTAGTATTGTAGAAGAGCAAGAAGCAGAGTGTGGTCTCACGATCAAGTTCAGAAGCAGAATATCGAGCAATTGCTCACGGCACCGCAGAAGTGTTATATCTGTAACAACTTCTACAAGAGCTGGAAGAAAAAGTAGGATTGAAAACAACATATATGTGGTGTAATAATTAGTCCTCTATCCATATTGCTACTAATTCCATATTCCATGAATGGGCGAAACATATTGAGATTGGCATTCACTTTTTCCTTGATGAAAATCAGAAGGGGATGATCACATTTCACCATGTGAGAACATGAGATTAGATAACTGATATATTTACGAAGTCTCTTTTGGGTTCTCATGTTCAGTTTATTTTTAACAAGCTGTGCATGATTGACATATATGCTCCAACTTGAGGGAGGGTGTTAGGAGTATTAGTCATATATTAGTTATGAGCTTTAGTCCCACATCGGGTAGAGAATAAGGAGGGGGCTAATCCTCCTCCTATATATATGTAATCCTTCATTCAATAATGATCATCCAATTTATTCCCATTCTACAAGTTGGTTATGTAGTCCTTGTAAAAGAAACTTGATGGTTATAAAAATATTGGCACCAAAGGAGAGAATATTGTTCGAGAACTAAGTTGAAGTTGTGGAGACGCTGTGAGCTTTTGTCATGCTACACCTTAGAGTTATGAATATACAACTTTTTGGTTGTCAGCCGATATTTGCATAGCCATTGAGTGACTAATTTTAACTCTATCATATTCATCTTATCTCTCATCCACAAAATTACATGGTATCAGAGCCGACATCCTGAACATCCACTAAAGCCTCGTTTGGTTCACGATTTAAGGAACCAGGAAAGGAAACTTGTTCCTTTCCTTTGTTTGGTAGCCACAAATTTGGGAATCATTTTCCTGACAAGGAGGAAAATAAGAGGGAATATGGTTCCTCTTAGGACCCATGGGATTGATTTGCTCTCCGTCTTTTCCAACATTTATTACAAAAAATTATAACAAAAACACCCTGTATTATTGCTTATTTTACCATTAACTCCTTGTATTCTGGGTCTCTTTCATCAGGGCACAAAATATATTATTGGAACATTGATATATTTTTGCTTTCCTTCCCTGCACCAACCAAATACTGGAAATAAAATCAAACGGTCTTTCCTAGATGGTTTCCTTTGTTTTACCAAACAAGAAAAAGGAAATGTGACATGAACTCTACTTTTCTATTCCCATGGAAAATACAAGGGAATTCATTTCCCTTCCGTCAACCAAACGAGGCCTAAGCGTGAGAAATAGGTTTGTTTTTGTTGGCATGTGATTCTCGTGAAGTATTCGTTGTTGGCGTTGCGTTTGTTCGTGAAAGATGGATGATATATTTATGTGGTTTCAATTGCGAGAGCCTCACCTGACATGAGACAATATGAAAGTTGGAGCTTTCACACGAAGGAGATGATACTCTCACAGGGCTTGTGGGAGATTGCAGAAAAGGGCTATGAAGAGCCTAAGGATAAAGTCTCATCAAAGGGGAAAGAAAATGAGTTACAGAGGTTAGACATAAAAGCTTGCGTATTCATCATCGAAAGAGTTGATATAGATATGTTTGGGGAGATTTTAAGAACTGAAACACCTAAAAATATTTGGGAACATATACGGAAGATACATGAAAGAAAGAAAGCGGTAGAAGATGAACATATTCGTGTCAAAAATATTTTGGAGAAAATATACTCATTATCTTGTGATCAACTTATGGAGGTAGAGACATTAAAAATTGATCAAGTAGAAGTTGTTGGACATAGATACCACCATCCTATCAAGTGGGTTTGTTGATCAACATCATGAAGCTTCAGAATCAGATAGCAAGATAGACAATCCTAAAACGTCACAAATTGTAAGATCCTCCCAAGCTGATGGAAAGAGAGTTGGTAAGAAGAAAAAACATGTGGAGAAATTGCGTGAAAGAAAATTAAGTTTGGTGAGAGGCTGTATTGGTTCCAAAGAAGGAAGCCAATGCAAGGGTAACAGAGGATATGAGAGTCCTTAAGTTCGAGTTTATGGAAGATCTCAAGGTGGTTGTTGTGTACAAAGAAGAAGTGGTCATGAAGAAAGAGTTCAAGGTTCACATTGTTAGAAAGTAGAAAAGAAAATACCAAGGACTACACATCAAAGAGCTTGTGGAATAAGTTGTCATAAAGCAAAACTTCGTCGAAGAAATGATTTTACCAAATTTAGAGAAAATATTAAATACAAGAAGTTAGAAGTAGAGTTTGTGAAGAAACCTCATTGAAGAACCAAGATAGAAAATAAGTTTTGAAGATCAAGAGAGTTGGTGTTAGTTATCTCAAATTGGTTGGAAGAAATTGGAAAAAAGAAAATTGTGTTTAAGAGGGGATGTTGCAAATTAAACATGATTTTGAGCATGTCTACTAGTGAAAGCTGAGTTAAAAATTTGTATTTGGCATGCGGCATGAATCGTCCAAGATATGTCTTGAAAGAAACTTTTTGCATGATAAAGTGGACGAATCGAAGACGGTCCGACAAAGATATTACAAGAATTCAAGGTTGCGAGGAGATCGAGTTCAGCCAAAGTCGAGTTATTGCAAGAGTGAAATTGAGCTGCAAATACCTTTACAAAGTTGTTAAAGCAAGACATGTTCGTAAAGTTTCAAAGATTGCTCATGATATGATCAATAGAGGATTTGCAATGATATTTCAATAGAGGATTTGCATTAAGTGAGGAGGTTGGAAATAGTAGTCGAAATCCTATCCTATTATGGTTGGAATCTTTATTAAGCTAACATATTATTCTCCTAATTATGTATTGCTTTTATTTTTAGAGTCTTGGTCAAAGTCTAGTGATGGTAATAGTAGTAGTCAATGGTATATTGTTTTAGATAGGAAGTCGGTGGTAGTAGTAAGTTGGTTATGTAGTCCTTGTAAAAGGAGCTGGATGGTTGTAAACATATTGGCACCAAGAGAATATTATTGGGGAGCTAAGTTAAAGTTGCGGAGAGGTGGTGAGATTTTGTAATGCTACACCTTAGAGTTATTTATATTATAAAGGTTTTTTGGTTGCCGGTCGATATTTGCATGAGCCATTGAGTGGCTAATTTCATCTCTAGTCTATTTATCTTATCTCTCATCCACAAAATTTAACATGGTACCAGAGCCAACGATCATGATTGTCGACTAATTGTTAGAAATAGAAGTCGTTATTGTTTGCACGTGATTCGTGTCAAGTATTCGTTGTTGACCTTGCATTAGTTGTGAAAGATGGATGACATATTTATGTCGTTTCAGTTGCCAGAACCTCGACTCTCATGGAGCTTTCGGATGAATAAGTTGATAATCTCCCAAGGAAATATGAAAGTTAGAGCTTTTGGATGAATAAGTTGATAATCTCTCACAGGGCTTGTGGGCTATTGTAGTAAAGGGCTATGAGGAGCCTAAGAATAAAAATATCCTCGAAGATGAAGGAAAATGAGTTAGAGAGGCTCTACATAAAAGCTCGTGTATTCATCATCGAAAGAGTATGGATATGTTTGGGGATATTTTAAGAACTGAAACATCAAAAATATTTGGAAACATATACATAAGATACATGAAAGTAATGAAGAGGTAGAAGATGAACATATTCGGTCGGAAATATTTTTGGAGGAGATAAAGTCATTAAGTTGTGATTTGGGAACATATATGGCTAATTTTATCTCTATTCTATTCATCTCATCTTCCATCCACAAAATCAACAGTATTTGATTGCCGCCTCAGCAACGAGTTCGTTTTCTTTCAACTTTTCCCCTTCTCATTAATCAGATAGTAAGTGTGATTGATTTGTTGTCTTCTATTTATGTATTAAATAAATTTGGAGCAATGTCACCTTGCAACCGATTGCATTTGGCTCTTCATGCTAGTTTCGACTCCCCTTGAAATAGGCTTTTGGCAAAAAAAACTCAAGTAGATGTCCTTTTCTTGTTGAATCTGCTGAACATAATGCTTGCTGCTGCAATGGAGTTTGAACCTTGAAAGCTATTCCGTCAAGTTCCTCGACTCTTTTAAACCAAACTTTCCACTCTTGTCCACCTTTTAAGTCATTTCTTGACTTTCTTGAGCTTTTCAACAAGCTACTATACAGCAGGACCCACTGCTCTATACCTTAAAAGCTTTCTTAATAGTCTCAGGTATCCTTCCTTAGCAGGCCAATTATTTTTGTATTTAAAAGACTGCCATCTGCACATCTTGGCTAACTAACAAGTTATCAACAAGTGAATATGGTCACTAGAAGTAGTTTGAATTGTGCAACACGTTTGGGAAGTGATTTATCCAGTATGTATTCAAACCCTGTCCAGTTTGCATACAATCCTCTGTGATGTTCCTGCTTTGCTATGCCAAGTCCAAATATTATCTGAAGTAGGTAATTCAGTGAGACTTGATACAGATATTCAGTCATTGAAATATTATATGATTCTATTTGGCACTCTATTGCCTCCTTCTCCCACTCACTAGCACACCTGATGCAATCAAGTCTCCAAGCAATAGCCAATGTTAGCAGCTAGCAAGGCAATAGTTCCAAAGTGGTTTTCTTCTCTAGTTGCCATGTTCACAAAAACCATTGAGGGTCTGCTTGGATTGAGGGAAAAAAATAAGCAGAGTTAAGTGGGGTTAAGTGAGGGGAAGTTAAGTAAGGGGTAGTAGAGTCAATACATATAACCTTGCTTGGATTGGAGGGAGAGTTAAGTGGAGTGTGTTTAATAACTCTTACTTGGATTGGAGGTTTTGAGTGAGAGGAGGATCAATAAAAATATAATAGTTACCAAAATATCCTTATTACATGTCATAAAATTAAATTTGATTCGAATTTTAATTAGAACTTGTCAAAATATCTTCATAAATGAGGAAGCTACGGAGCAGCATGTTGAAAGTGAGAAAACAATGAAAAAAAAGTCATGATATTTTATAGGACAAATAAGAAATATTTATGACTTTTTAAACAAAATTCCTCAATCCCATTCGTTAACCCTCCGATTTGGAGGGTTAAAAAAAACAAAAGAGGGTTTAACAAACCCCCACTTAACCCTCTATAACCCTCCCTCCAACATGTTGAAAGCAAGAAAAATTGAAAAAAAAGTCATGATATTTTATAGGACAATTAAGAAATTTTTATGACTTTTTAAACAAAATTCCTCAATCCCCCTCGTTAACCCTCCGATTTGGAGGGTAAAAAAACAAAAGAGGGTTTAACAAACCCTCACTTAACCCTCTATAACCCTCCCTCCTAAATCTCCACCCTCAAAACAAGCATGGTTTTATTTCTCTTCACTTAACTTCCCCTCACTTAACTCTCTTAACCCTCAATCGAACCAGACCCTGAGAGTCGTATTGAAGCCACTGTGTTAGTCAACAACATAGTAATGATTTGCTCATCAGTAAGAAGAAATAGTTCCTGTTCATTTTTTGAAGTATCCAAATTCATCCATTCTTAGCACAAGAATAGCTATGAATTAAGGACCAACATTGGGGCAAGGGTTTCATAACCTTGTGCACTTTTCCTTCTTTTGTTTTTGTTTATTATGGATTTGGAGAAGTTGGTTTGGGGAGGAGGGGTTTGAAAAGTGGGTTTGGAGAGGATAAGGTTGGAGAAGTGGATTTGGAGAGGATAGGTTTGGAGAAGCACTTTTAAGAAGTGGGCTTGGAGAAGATGTATTTTGAGAAGTGGGTTTGGGATGAATTAGTTTAGGTTGGAGATAGTAGTGTTTAGAAGCTTGAGGGAGACAATTAGTAGATGGGGATAGGGTTAGGGTTTAGAGAGCAAAAAGAGAAAAACAAATGTTAATGTTGCTATTTCTCTAATACCATGTTAGAGATCGTGAAAGGATTGATTTCATTAAGACAAGTGGACATGTGTTGTATCGGTCGTGGGGTCTTATACCTTGCTTCTACTAGTTTCCAACTGGAACCATAGTTCAAATGTTGGGCTTTGATTTTTGTTTTGAAATCTTCCTATAAGTATCGGTTTGGGTAGTTAGGGGAGTTTTATCGGTCTTGAATGGGTCAGTTTTGGTAGTTTCTGTAGTTTTGGATCCTGCAATTCGGATCAGAAATGGTTGAAACTATAGTTTCTGTAGGAACGAGATGTAAAGCGCTATACTCTAGAGAGGGGATAAATAGAGTAGGCAGCGGAACTTTAGTTATTAAAAATTTGTTAGTAGCAAGATCACAGAATATATCACAAATATGTAAATGTAAAAGAGAGAGCAGAGAGCAAACGCAAACACAAGGATGTATACTGGTTTTCCTCTTGTGAGGACTATTCCAGTCGGAAGAACTCCAGCTTCCGGTTGAAATCCACTATGGAAAAATGTCGCAAGTTTTCATGCGAAGTTTTTGCAACTTCTACAAACGCGAGCTTTGATCCGAAGCACTCGACTAACTTCAATTGTGAAGTGTCTTCTTGTCAAGCCTCTGATTACAATCACTCTGAAACTTCTAGACCGTATCGCACTGACAAATCGACTATAGGATTGTAACTGACTTGAGATTCGAAAATGAAAAGCTTAGAACGCTTTGGAAGACCGTAGTAGGCTTAGAGAGAAGAGAAGAGAAGAGAGAATGAATTGGTATGTTAAATGGTAGAAAATTTTCTCTATTTATAGGTTTTCCAAAGGGAGAATTCAGACAGAATTCAGGATAGAATTTTTTAAGAGAAACTCGGCAGATAGCCGTTGCTTCCGTAACTGCGGGAAGACTGGGTTCAAAAATCCAACGTTCTACTAACCGAACTCGGGCCGTACTCGGTCTGAATTTTGTTGGTCCAGAATGGTTTGGTTAGGGTTTTGTAAATCGGGTTTTTGGGCTTTTGAGAAGTCAAGCAGTTAGGAGCTTTTGTAAATGAGCTAATTTTCAAAATAAAGGATATTTTAAAATATTTTGGGGTAGCCTATTTGCCAGTACGACTCGGTGTACATTGTATTCCTAGACTCAATAAATTGTGAAAAATACATTGATATTGAAAATACAGACTTAATGGCAAAACGGCTCCAAGTCTTGAATGTAGCAGTAGCAGTTCTCAGCAGCCGTCCAAGTAGCCCTTATATCGAGATATGGTTAGATTAATTATTAAAATCAGGTTTGACCATGACCAATGAGCCAACAGTTTCACTTAAATCCTTGATTAGAACACCCTTGTTGTATTCGAGATTTGACCAAGATACGACACCAAGAGTTTAATGTTGCCATGCCTCAAATACTAAGATATGATACCAGGAGTGGACAAATGTTTGCAATTGGAACCATGTGAAAGGATTGATTTCATTAAGAGAAAAGTGGACAAATGTTGTATCGTTTGTGGGGGGTCTTATACCTTGCTTCTACTAGTTTCCAATTGGAACCATGGTTCAAAAACTGGTCTTTGGTTTTTGTTTTGGAACTTTCCTATGAGTATCGTTTTTTTAGTTAGGGTGGGTTTGAATCCGTCGGCTTCGGTAGTTCCAACAGTTTTGGACCCTCCTTGTCAGGTCAGAAACGGCTTAAATGTATTGGTTCCATCCAATACTTAAATCCTTGATTAGAACCCCAATGCTGTATTCATTGGAGATGTAACCAAGATATGATACCAGGAGTTTCCTCTTAACTCATACTTTAGATTACTTTGATGTTTTTGTTTGTGCAAAACATTTATCAGCCTATTAGAAAATTTTCCATGTTCCTTCAGTAATTTGTTTAATTTGCTATTTTTACTCGTACCTCTTCTATGATCCTAGTGATTGGGATTAATCTACTTTCTGGTTTCTCATAGACATTTTGGTTTTGTTTAAGTTTGTATAGAGGTTAATAATTTTCGACAAAACTTTGTTCATCTCTATTAAATATTGTCGAGTGCAGAAGCTAGGATTTTACTAGGCAATATTTTCTCTTTACTCCTTAAAATTTTCAATTTTGTATCATTTCTCAGGCACTTTGCTCTCTCAATATTGAGAGACTCATAATACCTGCTATATCTGAAATGATGGACACGTGGACTAATGTATTTGGGTTCAAGCATCTTGAAACTTCAGAGAAACAAGATCTACAGTCCACTAATTTGTTGATTTTCCCTGCAACTGGCCTATTACTAAAGCCGTTACAGAAAAATCATTCAGTTGAGCCATGTGAAACTTCAAATCAAGGTAAACATAATGAAGATTATACCATATTTTTATAGCATATATTTTATGGCCCCGTCACTTAATTGTTTACTACCATCCCTCTAGTTGCCAAGCATGAAACTGAAGGCGTTCATCATGAAACACCTGAGGCGACTAATTCATCATGTGTGTACTCTGCTGTTGAGCCTGACCATTGTGATTCTGATGTTATTCTCCAACATAAATTTGAGGCTGAGGCTGAAAAGGAACACACTACTATCCCTGTTTCTGCCAATTTAGTGAACTCCACTTCTGATACCTGAGTTGTATGATGCCCCTCAACCACGTTGTAACTTAACAAAGTTTGCTACTGATGAGGATTTACCCCTGCAATCTGGCGCAGTATCTCTTGATCGACAGGAAGACCATTTTGAAACTAATTCTTGAACCTGCATGGCGATGATAGAGTTAATCCAAACCTGCTTTATGTTGAAAATACTCAGGCAACGCATACTACTGAAGCTCAATTCATTTCTCCAGAGGCTACTGATGCAGGAGACCTGCTAAGAATGGGTGGCAACTTTATTCTGCAACACAAGGTTCAATATAGATACGCGTATGCTATTTTTTCTACTTCCCAATACTCTAGTAACCTCGCACATGATGCAGTTACTCAGTTTGCATTTGGCAGTGATGGGCCTGCTATTATTGACACCAGTTATGCTTCTTAAGGCTGAGAGCTGATCGAAATGTGAATATCTGATGCATCTCTTGTCGCACCTGGCCATTGTTTTGATGCTCCCTTTGAGAAACTGTGCTTTTGAGGGTATTACTGATTTCAATAGCTTTGTGCCTGAACAATAGTCCAACATCAGGATCGACAAGGTTTTTGAGTCTGGTTCTTGAGAATCATGTCCTAGTGACAAATGTAACCTTTTAGTGAGATTATTGGTGAGAGCTCGGCCGCAGGAGGGCTATGATACCAACAATTTAGATGCTGTATCTTCCGCTTTCCTCCCTTTTTCTGCCTTTTCTGAATGTATTTCCTTCTTAATGGTACAGTTGTGGTATGTTTGCAAATAGATCCTGTACAAAATTTCTCCATGGCTTCTCTTTAGCTTGTTAGGTTGGACACCTCTGTTATGCATGAGACGATCAGTATCCAATCAAACCTGTTTTTCCAGGAGAATTTGATATTGGTGCTGTAACCAAAATTTGCTATGTTCGATGAAGTATCTCAGCTTTGACATTTATGCCGGTTGATTGTACCATCATGAAGTCCCCCACAAATACAACCTTCCAGATTAGCAGATGGTCCTATTTATGATCACTAGTATGTCACCCGTGCGATGCACGGTTTGTATATTTAAAATTATTTTAAACCGCAACCTAAATAAGTGAATGTTCTTGATATTTATTTAACGTTTGAAATTAAAAGAAAAGTTAGAATAAACTCAATTTTGAAATACATGAAAGATAGCATTATATTAATATGATTATTTAGGAATTTAATTTTAGCAACGTAATTATCATTAGTACTATTTATGTAATTCACAATATATCTTGGACCAAAATATATTAATATGATTTTGAAAGAATTATAATAATATATACCTCAATGTAAATAAAATAAAACGTTAAAGTCTATTTCGGTGACATAAAAGATAACATTTCACTTACTTCTACAAATTTTGAAATACTTCCTTATACACAACATTTGTTGTTGAATTATATTGATCTCCATCTTCACTGCATATTAAAATCTTCAATCCTTTCCTACTTGTTACCCTTGAAACCGCAACATATAACTGTCCGTGACTAAAAACGGGATTCTTCAAGAAAAGTCCAACATGAGAAAGTGATTGACCTTGACTTTTGTTTATTGTCATTGCATAAGAAACAATCAATGGATATTGTCTTCTTTGAAATTTGAAAGGCAATCTTGGATCAGAAGGTGTAAGTGACATTCTTGGAATCAGAACTTTATTACCAGCATTGTCTCCACAAAGAATCTTTGCTTCAAGAACACGATTGCCTAATTTTGTAATCAGCAATCTAGTACCATTACATAGGCCAGCTGAATGATCTATATTTCTTAATAACATTACTGGGGTACCAACTTTCAATTTTAACTCATGATTCGGTACACCTGAACATTTAATACTATTCAAGAACTCTGGAGTGTGAACATCTGATAATAAGTCAACATTGGCATCTGACTTGGATGGACTATCAGAACTTAAATATGTGCTTGCGTTACCAGAATTCAGTGAGATCATGTACTCATTTACAGACTCGACAACATCAAGAGTTGGCGCTAATATAGCTCTATCCTTCAAGAAATCTGGATCGAATAGTCAAATGAATTTTTCTTCTGAGAAACAATTAACTGCGTAGGCTCACTTGACCCACAAACTGCATACAAAATCAACATATATATATATATATATATATATATATATATATATATATATATATATATATATATATTGTTAGATAATTATATAAAGAACAGTAGTCATTAAATACTTTGTTAAAAATTAAAGATAACATACCATTCGTGATGTCACCGAAAGGAGACCTAGATAATGGACAAATGGTCATGTTCGAATCGTTCCCACAAAATATATGCTGAAATTTTTTCTGGCTTGATGGAGGTGTACATTTACCTAAATCAAAATGTATATTTTCTACAAAATATAAAAAATGATTAAGTTAAATTTAAATAAAATTTAAACGTAAAATCATACAAATTTAATAAATTATATATATTATACATATAAAAATGATTTAGTAGCCATCTGTTTTAGTATAGCATTGATATAATAAATAATACAAATTTAAATTAATTTTAAACTTAAAATAATACAAAATTAATAAATTAAAAAGTTATGAATTAGTAGCCCACGGTTTTAGTCTTAAAATAGTTTAGTAGCACACGGTTTTACTAAAACCACGGTTTTCCAGCCCATGGTATTGGCTCAAAGACCAATGGTATTACACTCAATGCATTTTATTCTAACTTTTTCTTTCTCTTTCTCTTTCCACCCTAACGTTTCCTCTCCCCAACGTTCTGTTATATTTTCGTTCTCTTTGATTATATAATCTGAATTTTTTTTTCTTCCTTCCTTTTTCTCTTTTTTTTTTTTGGTATTTTACATCTACATGCAAAAATAAATCTAGTTCTCTAAGATTATACGCATGAAAAATGCTGTCGAAATGTTATTTTTTTCGTGATTCATCAGTTTATTTCTGGATCTACAAATTTAGTTCTTTGTTTTATGATTTTTTTTTGTGATTCATCAATTTTTTACTCTTCCACTTCTTTTTTTCAAGTTTTGTAATAATTTTATCGGATTTATACGATATTGGAAGGCGATCTGATTCTGGTATTACAGTAGGAAGATCAGTTTTATTCTTTGCATCGTTCTTTCCTATGATTTTGAGATGGTACAAAATTCTATTTTTTATTATATATTATTTTTTTTCTATTAATTTTTTAAACAAATCCGTCCCTTTTCTCTTTATTTTTCGTATTTTACATCTACATTCAAATTTAAGATCTTGAAATATTTGATTATACGCATGAAAAATTAATTAAAATGTTATTTTTTCATGAGTTATCATTTGATGTTCTGGATCTACATATTTAGTTCGATTTCTATAGTTTTTTTTTGGTGATTCATCAAATATTTATTTTTCCTCTTCTTTTTTCAATTTTTTTTAATAAATTTTTCGGATTTATACGTTGTTGCGGAGTCGATACGATTCTGGTTTTAGAGTCGATTTCTTTGTTTTATTCTTTTTATATTTCCATTCCTATGATTTGGAGATGGTAAAAATTGACATTAAAATTATATAATATTTTTTTATCGAAATTTCGTATATTTAAAATCGTGAATCGTCATTTTATGTTCTGGACCGAATGTTTTTTTCCTACAAATTATATATAATGATTAAGTTAAATTTAAAATTTATGAAAGATGTAAAATAATACAAATTTAATAAATTATATATATAAAAATTGATTTTGTAGCCCACGGTTTTAGTATTCCATTGATTTAATAAAAAATTTTCATGTAAATAAATTTTAAACGTAAAATAATATAAAATTAATAATTTAAAAAAAATGAATTAGTAGCCCACGGTTTTAGTCTACTATTGGTTTAGTAGCACACGGTTTTACTTATACCACGGTTTTCCAGCCCATGGTTTTGGCTCAAAGACCAATGGTATTACACTCAATGCATTTCTGTTTTTTCTCTTTCTCTTTCCATTCTAACGTTTCCTATCTACAATATTGTGTTATATTTTGGTTCTCTTTGAGTATATAATCTGTAATTATTATTTTTTTCCTTCCCTAATCCTTTTTTTTTCATATTGTACATCTCTATCAAAAGTTATATTGGGTTCAATTAAAAATGATTTTTTTCGGTTTTATAAGTTATTTGGGGGGGAGGGGGGGGGGGGGGGGGGGAGGGGGTGGGGGGGGGGGGGGGGGGGGGGGAACCAAATCTGGATTAGAGATGACTAATTTCTTGCTTTCTTTTTTCTATTTCCATTCCTTTAATTTGGAGATGGTCAGCTACAACATCAAGGTATAATTTAACTCTTGTACTGAATATCATTTAATTTCATTTCTGTTTCATGATAACATATAACCCTCATCTTAGTATGTTTTTGGAATTAATATTACAATTGTTATCTACGAAACTATGAAGCTATGAAGGTATAATGCTATTGTTTACATGTTGCAAAATAATGCTTGTACAGAAATTTATTTTTTTCAATTTATTTATGATTGTTAAATGATAGTTGTCAGATAAATAATATAGATAATTTTATTTACATTTTTACAATGTATATAAGTGAATGAAATATGACAGCAATATTAGAAATTAGAATAACGTAAAAGATAACAGAAATTGGATGCAACTATTACCTGCTTCATCTTTGGTAAGCTTCGGTCGCTTGTTAAGTGTTGTACTCCTTGTCAGCTTCCTCATTATCGATTTGTTTCTTTGTAATAGATCCTTCCTTGTTATATAGTAAGTGACCAAATTGAATTCTGGGATTTGTATGCTGGGATTTGTATGCTGGGATTTAGAAGTGACCAAATTGAAACCCCATTCTTATATAGTAAGCCCATTATATAGGCATTCAATTAAACATTATTTTGTATTGGTTGGAAAAAATGCAGGAATGCCAACAGTTGTTGCTGATATCAACACATCATTAGAGATGTATTTATTATTGCCATACATCGTTTTTTGTACAATTAGGCAAATATATCTATGTTCTCAAATCATGATTATTTTGTATTGGGAAAGACAGAACTAAAATTTTTCCAACATATTGTTGCTAATCATACATCTTTTTAAAGGATGTAATGATGTATGAACATTCATTTAATTTTAGATTTTCAAAAATAAGCTTTAATGGCAACTACTTTGAGTTTCATTTAAATATTCTGCAAACCTGATTTCCAATGTATATATATGTGTCATAATAAAGGACTTTCTTTTAATGTTCTAATGATGAATGTACATACCTTATTAGGTTGCAATTTTTATTTTAAATCAAAATTTCTGATCTGCTATTCTGTTACAAATATATTATATTTGTTTGTACGTTAATGATAATGACATAAGATCAATAAACAATAATGTACGACAGCATCTGAATTTAAAAGAAGTAAGGTTCAAACTAATTTAATATTAAGTACTTGATGGAATTTGATCAATATAAGTAATTTAATTAAGGATATTTACTTTTATAATAAATCTTAATTTCAAGTTCATATTATTTCAACTTTTATTCTTTAGTTGTGTGGCAACATATGTGAATATGGCTGTCTTACTTTTATAGATTTTTCGGATTTACATAAAGTAATATAATGGCTATAATTTTATCATAATTATAAATTTAAGAATAATGTTGTACCATTGCAAGATTAAATGCGGACACAAACTTATATTATCCCTCAATATATGTACATGCAAAAGTTAGTTTATTATCAATATTTATTGTTAATGTATTATTTTTACATGCATAAGTTAGTTTATTATCAATATTTGTTTAATATTCTGATCTGCTAGTTTATTTTTTTATAAATTATTGTAGTTTGTATCTTAAATGTAATAAAGTAAGTTCAATTGACATTAATGAACATCATTTATCAATTTTAGAATCACTAAGGATCTTAATACATAAATTAATTTTATGGTATATAATGCTTCTTATTGTATATAATTACTATGAATATAACAATTAATGAGTATAAAATGTGAATTTACTATATTACACACAGTAATAGAAAATTTCTTTTGTTTCAATTATTCAAAAGTATGCAGCCATATAACTGAAATTGGATGCAACTATTATCTGTTATATGGCTGGGTGTTCTTTGCAGGCATAAATCCGAGTATATCAAATATTTTTAATTTGATTCGATTGTTACAAAAAACTTTTTATGTTTCTGTCATTTAATTTATGTATTATATTAAACTGTTGGTTTTTATGTTGCATGCACAATCTTATTATGTCGCAGGCTTAAACTTTTTATGATTCTGTCATACTAAACTGTGTTTTTTTTTTACGTAAATATACAAATTGAGTTTTTTTATCTAACAAAAAATAACATGCAGAATGTAATAAACTGTGGGTAATCAGAAATACCTCAGAATCGTGGAATACACACTCCATACTGAATGGTTGCCCTTTTCCTCCGTATCCGGGTACATCATACATACGAATGAGTCGTACTTTCAAATTCCAAAATGTTTTGGATGGACTGACCTCACGGATTAGTGAGAAGAAAGGAGCCATAGTTGAGGTAGATTTTTTCTTTTTCTGAAAGTTGAAGGGGAAGATGGATCCCATTTCTACACTGTATATATAGACAGTTTGAATGAACAACATTAATGCAAAATATGTTGGGAAAACCAACAGTTTTCTTCGTTTTTTGAGAGAAAAGTGGCTGTTGTAAATGGAAAACCAACTTGTGTTTAGGTGGGAAAGGTGCATGTATATTTGAATTATTTGAATATTTTGAATAACTTTCTTGGAAACCTGAAGGTTAATTAATGTATTCTATATAAACCAATTTATTGTTGCTGTTTGTAAACTGTTTTTTTATTAGCATTTTTTTTTATTGCTGTACTGTGTTTGGGCGGGAAAATGATAATGTTGCAATTTTTGACAACTATTTTGCTATTATATATATATTATATATATATAGATTTTAACTCAAGACAACCCAGGAAGAGATTCGGCTTCAACACCAATCATGCGAATGTAAGTGTGAGTCCACATTTAAGGGCTAATGATCCGCTGGATGTATGTGTTTGGCGGCAAATGAAAAGTAAAAGGAAATTAGGAAAGTAAGGAAATTTTGTTAGTTATTTGGTAGGGGGAAAGTAAGGAAATTTGTAGGACCCATCACTAAATAGAAATTATTCTTCATTTTAGTTTCCGTCCAAACAGTTGGGAAGTTGTAAAAAGAAATCAAGCCATTTTTATTGTTATTTAATTTTAGAACTAAGTACTCATAAATTTTATCTTATCATGTCACCATTTACTACAAGTTTCTATGTTTTAATTTCCATCAAACAATCATCATTTCCACTTTGTTTTCTTAAGTTTCCACAAAATAAGTAAAGAAAACTTAATTCTCTTAGGATTTCATCAGTTTATATCAATTTGGTTGGCTGCAATTGAAAATCTCTGCAGCGTTTGCTACTGTAATTGGAGTTGCCGTCAAAATGACTTCAAAAAATATCACAGACATTGACGTATGTATCACAATTTTTTTTTTCATCAATAACTCCATTTACAACCAATCAAACATCAAAATTGATGTAAATGTTACAACGAATGTTGTTAGAGTTACTTTTACAGTCAACTAAACATCTCCAAAGTTTTTTGAAAAGCATATTAATAAAATAATTTATAAACTAAATATTAATTAATTTTTATTTGTCTTCTTACATAATTATTATAATTTACTATCTTAATTTATGAGCACTAGTTGAACAATATTTATTGTCTACTATTAATTAAATATCTTAATAACTAAGTTATTAACATAACAATAACTAAATATTAATTAGTATGGTAGTTAATTAGCTAATTAAGAATAAAAATAAATTAATAATAATAAAATATTTAATTAGCACAACACTAAACGCATCCTCTTTTTTGAGATGATGTAGGAAACGAAAATTTTCACTGAAAGCATCACAGCTTTACAAAATTATACGTACATCATTAATTTCCACAAAATTACAAATAGAGCATAGGAATGCCTTTTCGAAGGGCGTTCTGCTCGTGAAATGAATAGAAAATTACTTTGTTAACGATAGTCGTTTAAACCCCGTTATATATATATATATATATATATATATATATATATATATATTAAAATATATATATATATATATATATATATATATATATATATATATATATATATATATATATATATATATATATATATATATAATCATTAATGTAATATGAAATATATACAAAATATATATATCTATGTGGACCTTTTTGGAAGCACTATATGACTACATGGGCTTAGCTTGGGTTCGGGTCAAGTTTGACTAGTTTAGCACAATCGGGTCTCCTAAAAGTCTATTTAATAAATAATTAAATCATTTATAGGGGTTAAGTCGTAATTTTGACTGGTTTTTCTAGTTAGAATATACCTATGGCTCGGCCTTCCCTACCATGGCTAAAACGCTAGTCAAAGCACACGACTACCCTATCCGTGCCACAGTTCCTTTCCATTTGTACTTTATTTATTTATTTATTTATATATATATATATATATATATATATATATATATATATATATATATATATATATATATATATATATATATATCTTTGCACGTATTTCAATTAGAATATCATAAGGTCAGCTACCGTATTTCCGTCTTTTTTAGGTGACTATTCACGTGTGTGTGTGTTTTTTTAACAATGCCAAGAGATTTTAAGTACAAATTTTGTTCTTTTTTTAAATTTATATTGAGAATAATAATCTTTAGAAATATGGTAAGGACATAAAAAATTATTACTATTGGAACATGAAGAATTGTATAGAAAGATGAGACTTTATAGCATGCAAATTTTATCGATTTGACTCTTAAACATAAATGACATGCAAGTTGACATGATAATATCATGTTTATAAAATACTCAAGGATATTTTAGGAATTCAAAAGTTTCACTACTAAGTTTTCTATTATATATATATATATATATATATATATATATATATATATATATATATATATATATATATATATATAATAGATAGAAAACTTAGTAGTGAAACTTTTGAATTCCTAATATATATATATATATATATATATATATATATATATATATATATATATATATATATATATATATATATATATATTAGGAATTCAAAAGTTTCACTACTAAGTTTTCTATCTATTATATATATATATATATTTTATATATATATATATATATATATATATATATATATATATATATATATATATATATATATATATATATATATATATAATAGGAAACGTCCATCGGAAGGGCGTTCTTGCATGAAAAAAAATAAACCTCATTGTTAACAGGTAAAAATTATACATGAGCGAAATTGCATGTATATATTTAATTGTATTTTACTGATTATGTTTATGTTGATAAATATTAAAAAATTGCAATGGTTATTATAGATGGCTACTCAAAATGATGGAAGAATACCCAGGTGGACTACCTGACTAAGATGTTCCAAATCTCCAGTATCGATCCAACTGGGATGTTTGGGGAGACTGCAGGATATCTAAGCCTACCCCTGGGACCCTCTTTTGTTCCATTGGATATCCGAGATGATTATCCTATAGGCATTGTCAAGCAGAGACATTCACGTCCTCGTACGACAGTTGATCGAGGTGCTACTTCAAGCAAGTCACATGCACATTCTCGATAGGATGGCGAGGGCACTTCACAGACTTACGTTGACACCTCGCAGCCTTACGCAAGCACCTCCCAGCCTTATGCTGGTACCCCGGATCCTTACGTAGGCCTCTCGCATCCTTATGCTGACACATCCCAAAGTTATGAGGGGACATCACAGAGTTACGAGGGGCACACCACAACATGCTTCTGATACCTTTGATTGGGATTATTACATGCAAATGACCGGATCTTCGTTATTTGGCCCAGCCCATCTCGATCAAACAAGCCAATTATATTTCACTCCGTCAGTGCCGATACCTTCATTGGTGGAGGAGCCACCGGAGGTTACTGAGGAAAGGAGAAGAAGACTAGGTCTAAGGCAAGTCGATCGTAGAGACTATAGAAGGGATGATAGAGGAGAATAGTCATTTCTATGAAAATAGCTTATTTTATTAGAAATTCATGTATAAAAATTTCAGCAACTTCAATTAACATCTTGGACAATAATCAACTTCAATTAAAATCTTAAAATAATCCCAGATGAACGTTAGCTATGAAAACCTATTGGTGCCAACCCCAAACCTAAACGTGTGTGACACTACCAAAATATGTCACATTAGCGACGCCAGATGACGTTGCTAAACATCAAAAATACGTCGTTAAAATAAATCAGAGACGAAATTAGCGACGTTTTGACAATGTCGCATAAAACATGGTCGCTAACTAGAGAAACGTCGATGTTTGTTGCTATAGCGACGTAAGTCTGCGACGCAGCACGTCGCTAGATTTTTTCACAAGTAGCGACGTTTACCGACATTGCGTTGCTAATCTGCGACATACAAATTCGTTGCTAATTGTCGCTGACATTTCAAATGTTAGCGACGTAAACTGTAAGTTTAGCAACGTTCAGCGACTCCATATCTAGAAATTTGGGATTGCCATGTCACCATTTTAGCGACGTTTGGTGACATAGTGACGTTACGATACTTGCATAGCGACGTATTGATACGAACTTAGCAACGATGATAGCGACGTTGCCTGACTAAAGTTGATGGCCTATAATATTTTCCACGTCAGCATTTTTGCGACGTTCTACGATGTTCTGATTCTCAGGTTTGCGACGTTACGGTACACCTTAACGACGTATGCTTGCATCTCAAAGCGTCGTTGAACGTCGCTAAACGTTGCTAACTCCAAAAAAATGTAAAAAAAATACAGTATTCATTTTATATAAATGACAATTACATTATAAAGTATTGTACCAGCATTTAGAGTGACAGTTTGTAAATAATAGACCCGGAGCAACCCTCCGTAGAATTCCCTGGGTTCGCCGACCCTTTCGGTGGAATACTCAACACCGGTTAACCAATATAGAGACAAATGATAAAAATGCACTACCAATAATCAAATAAATAAAATATAACAATAAAAAAGACATAAAATAGCCAGTGGGTAAAAATCTACTAACAAACGGTTATAAAAAGTGTGTCCGATAATATTCAACATAAAATAACACAAAAATACATAAAGACCCAACAATGGGTCACCAACACAATAAATGAATAAGTCCAATAAAGGACTACTACGCCTGGTCAGGATGAGGATGAGGAGTAGACAGTCCCGGTATCTGGGACATCATGAACCTATACTGCGCCGGGGTCAGCATCACCGGTGACGACTCATCGGTAGAAGGAAGAGGAGGCAGTGGAACCGATACAGTCGGTGTAGATGCCGACGAACGACCATGAAGTGTCTGCTTCATGACTAGCAGTCTGGAGTTGGTAGAATCCATAACAGCCGTCAGCCTCGAACCAGATCACCAATGGTGACCTGCGACCCGTGCAACGCGTGAACGACAAGATCCGCCCTCTCTTGTACCGCCTGAATGGCACGATCCGTCCTATCGCCCGTCTCTCTAATGGTGCGCTCGAGCATATCAAATCGTGCGGTGAGGTTCGCTCGTCCGTCTAATGCTCCGCAATCCTCCGTAATAGCTCTTCACGCAGCTCAGTAAGCTGGCGACGGAGTTCCTCCACTCGGACCGACTCCTGTGAGGGCTATGGACACTACAAGAAATTCGGGTTTTCGTGACAAGTAATTTGTGACAAGTGTAAAACTTGTCACTGAAAGGGATATTTTTGTGACAAATAAATTTTGTTGTCACTCATAGTTTGATTCTGTGACAACAGTGGTTTTTCGTCACACAGTTAAATCATTTAGTGACCATATTTTTATTGGTCGTCACTTAATGTTGTCATTGAAATAAAATTTAAATTTTTGACTTATGTCAAAAACAAGTTATGTGTGACAAGTGAAAATACTTGTCACTTAAGGTATTTTTATAGTTACAAGAAAATATTATTGTCACATAAATGTATTAGCCACAAGATTTAAATTTTATTTATGTCACTTAAAAGTATCTTTTAGTTACCAAATAACTGTATGTCACACAAAAATATTAGTCACAAAGAAGAAAATTTATTTCCTGTAACAAAAACTTAAAATAATTTAAAAAAGTTAAATAAACAAAATATCTATAGCAATGAAATATAGCTTTGCTAAATATTTCAAAAAAAAAAAAAATTAGTACCCAATTTTTGTCGTTTGGTTTAGGAGGCAAACCAGAAATATTTCCCCCGAAATAAAAAATTTCGAGACTCTGTTGAGTACAAAATCCCCAAATCCCCTTCCGTTCCCAATACGACCAAACATCTCTCTCTCTCTCTCCATCCGCTCCACTGCTTCCTAATCTCCCGGCGCTCTCTGTCAACGACCTCTCCAGAGTCCATCGATGGCCTCTCCACGAGTCTCTGCCCCCTCCAAAGTCGCTGCACCCTCCAGATAGTTGTCCGCTCCCTCCAGAGTCGACGACCTCTTCAGTCGATGGCGTATATAGGTTGTCTTCTCTTCAGGTTGGACCTCCCTATCTTTCTTTTAATTGAATCAATGAAATATAGGGTTTTTTCTCCTATACTTATTTGCTCCTCTGGTTAAATTTCTCTGCAACACCTATTTGTGCAATTGTGTTAGAGAAATCTAAGATTTCTTTTCTCCTCTTGGTAGAAATTATGGTCATTGTGGCAAAGGCTCAAAAAGTTTACTTTGTACTCTGTAGGCATGGTTCAGGATTCCTTAGGATTCATATTGACCAATTTAGCACTAGCCTCTCGAAAATGACTCCTAACTTGAAACAAAAAGTTATGCATATTATGGCACTCATAAAAAATTTGAACTTCTGAACATCTTAGGCAAACCATACATGTTTAAAATAACAAAAACAATAAAATTATCAATAGGAGTGCAATAATGTAAATGTAAAGAAATATGTGTCGATATATATATATATATATATATATATATATATATGGGAAGATTTATGAAATGCCCAAAAACTAAAAAAGTTTTATGTAAAACCCACCGCTAAAAAAACTTTCATCGCGTGCCCAGAATTAGAGAAACTTATCCAAAGCGGGTTCCAAATGACCCTTTTGCCCTTCCTTTTAATTTATTGGAAACACCCACAAAACTGCTCTTAAAAAAACGTTTCAATACTCCATCTTCTTCCATACGCTGCTCACTTTCGAATCTAGATTTTCTCCTCAAAAATCTTCAAAAACTCGTCGAAAAATTTCGGAAAGTTCGGGACGAACGACAAAAGTGCTAAAACGGAGGTCCAAACATCATTTTTTTGCGAATCTAAAATTTCGGAAGGCCGTCTAACAATGAAGCTGTTATTTTCAGTCTCCTCGACGATACGCTCATTTTGCGACAAACGGGACCTCGTTTCGACCTCCCAGTCAAAAGTTATGGCCCTCCAAAGTTTCAGCTAACCATAAAATGCAGGAGAATGGCATTCTCCGTCTTAATTTACACGGAGAATGACCATTCTCCGTCTTAATTAGGACGGAGAATGACATTCTCCGTCTTAATTTACACGGAGAATGGTCATTCTCCGTCTTAATTAGGACGGAGAATGACATTCTCCGTCTTAATTTACACGGAGAATGGTCATTCCAGTGTTAAAACGCAGGAGAATGACCATTCTGCCATTCTCCGTGTTAAATGAAACGGAGAATGTCATTCTCCGTGTTAAATAAAACGGAGAATGGCATTCTCCGTCCTAATTAAGACGGAGAATGGCCATTCTCCGTGCTAAATTAAACGGAGAATGACCATTCTCCGTCTTAATTAGGACGGAGAATGCCATTCTCCGTGTAATTTATCACGGAGAATGGTCATTCTAGTGTTAAAACGCAGGAGAATGACCATTCTCCGTGTTAGAAACACAGAGAATGCCATTCTCCGTGTTAATTAGGACGGAGAATGCCATTCTCCGTCTTAAATAAAACGGAGAATGCCATTCTCCGTCCTAATTAAGACGGAGAATGACATTCTCGGTCCTAATTAAGACGGAAACGGAGAATGTCATTCTCCGTGTTAATTAGGACGGAGAATGGCATTCTCCGTCTTAAATAAAACGGAGAATGGCATTCTCCGTCCTAATTAAGACGGAGAATGGTCATTTCCAGTGTTAAAACGTGTAATTTAGTTTTTTCAGGAATAAAGAGTTTCGTTCTTCTTTCAAAGCGATGATAATTCTTATGGAAAAGAAGAAGAAAGATCTTCTCTCCACAATTGAAGATCTGAGTTCAAATGTCTCCACGATGAAGATGATGATGATGGTGATGATGATGACGAGCGATGATCTGAGTTCGACTGAAGAAAAACACACCGAACTACGAACGATCTTTGCGATCTCTGCTGAATATGAGAGCAATGGAATTCAGATTTCCCGTGAAGAAGAAGAAGACGAAAATCGCAATCCAGATCTGAGTTTTTTGAATTCAAATACATATAGATGACCAATTCGCGCGGAGGGGTAGTTTCGGTATTATAAAAATAGCAGTTTCTAGCGGGTGGCATCTAAAAGGGAATCTTGGAATATTTAACGTGAAAATACTTAATTCTGGGTATTTCATAAAACTTATCCAGCGGGTGGGCATTTCATAAAAGCCCACCCCGAAATTGGGTTTCTCAGCAATTTCCAGTATATATATATATATTCATGGTTTGAACTGTTTACATATTTGAGTGATTTCTGAACGGTGGATTTTGCACCATGAACATTGGTGTAAAGCTCTACAAACCAGTTATTCCATGGAGAACTTTTCATGAAATTTGTGTTTAGTTTGGGGTTGAACTGGGAATATGATCTCACTGATGGGGTAAGGATAAGTAAGTATTTGGAAGTTCATCTCAGTCTTACCTACTTGCAAGGGATTTGGATACTCTAATTCTAATATCTTTTAATGTCCTCTAATACCAATACAAATATGTAGGAGGGTTAAATAAGATTTTGATAATTTCTCGTGGCCAATGGTCAATATTTTCTGCAAATATCTCGATATTTCATGCAATCTTTTTTGTTTGTATCGGTATTACGGAACATTAAGGAACATTAGGAGGGAATATGAGCACCATGTTGTGGGTGGCAATCACTGTCCACATTCTGTGTGCCTGGGTCACTTGCACGCATGAGCGGTAATGTTTCTGCTAAACCGCTCTGGCATTCGTAAGGCTAGTTAGGGTTTGGTTGGGTTTTCCTCCCTTAATTTTGGGGTTTACGTTTTAAGTTTTTTTGTTGTTGTTGAAGTTTTCAAGTCAGAATTTAGTACTACAATAACTGATAGCATCCCTTCCTAATTGACTGGGAACTGGTGGTGATCGAGCATAATTTGCCATGAATTGTGCAGAAAAGAACAAGCAGACAACTAGAATTGGAGAAAAAACTAACTAGGGTTTACTGTCTCTTCACTAAGAGACACTAGTAGTCCCCTGAACTCTTTGAGCTGGCAAACTCTCTTCTGAAAACCTCTGGCACACTTCTTTGATACACTAGACTGCTTCTGATACTCTGGAATGGTACTCCCTGACTGCTACACTCCCTGATCTGAGACCTGGACTAGAAGGCTTGTATCAATAGCAACGCTCAACTTCGAACCCTAACTAGTATCAAGGTTTGGATTTCTCGTTAGGGCCCAAGATTTGAAGAGTTTGATGAACTGATACGACTGAAATCATGTCCAACAAATTCTTCATAAGGAACCTAGCTGCCTCAGTGAGTTTGAAAAATGCATCAATATGGGAAATTGAGACTCCTATTTCTATCTTTCAAAGGTCGATAGTTGTTTAAGGCTTCAATTTTTGGTGGACACAATATATTTAGGTACAAAACATTACCTAGGCGCCTAGTTTCTCTTATATTGAGAGTTTGCACGCCTTTGTGGCTGTTGCAAGCTCTTTCGAGGCTATATCTTCAATCCCAAATAATTCGAATGTCACACTTCAATTTTATTTAGAGAATGTGTACTCTAAACTAGCAAATACTCGATAGTTAAACATGATTTGCAACGATTGAAGCTGGACTGGGGGGCTGTGTGGTAGCTCTTCAAAATTTGGTCAAAATGACTAGTTTCAAAAAGGGATCTCTCAACATCTATATTTAACCCTGTTTATCGAAAATCAGCACTGCTCCTGAGTTTCAGTACCCTACAGTCATGCAAAATGGTTAGAACTGATGAACTTAATTGTTCTCCACTGTTGGCATTGAGCTGCAATTAGAAGAATCGTTAACATGAAAAAATGGCACTCTCCATATTTTAATATGTCAAATCTCTTTATTCTTCCATCAACCCTCCTCGTGGCTTGAACTAGGAACCTCTGGAGCAGCTCTCCGAGAAATCTTTTGCTGTGCTCTCTTCCATTGTTTTCCCTTCTTACTGGAAAATTAAATTGTCGACAACCGGAAACTCTACCAGCTTAATGGCATTGATTGTATTCTATTGATTCGTCTCAGACTAGAAAGTTCAATTATGCGATAATCACTTCTTTTCTAGTTTACCGTTTCTACTGTACTCTATCATTTCCAGTGTGGAGAAAGATTAAACAATTAACCGTAAATTGGAGGTAGTTCTGTAGTTTGGCCTTTCAACCCTTAACTATTATTTTCTACTAAATTTACTTCCTTTATTGCAAGAGATTGAAGGTTTCTTCCTAGTTGATTTTATAATTTGACAACAAACAACCTCCATTGAGCCTGCATTAACAGTGGCATACTTGTACCCATTTTTATATCTATCAAATAATTAGCAAATGGATATTGTGGAAGGCTTTGTTTGTAGAAAATAATATCTTAACCAAGAACATCATATTGCAAGTATAATGTCTTAGTCATAGCTCTCTTTGTAGGAATTTAGCTATTTTGTCTTTTGTACCCCTTTTAGTCCCACAATGGATAGACTAGCTAGCCTCCTATGTAATCCATTCTAAAAGTAGAAGGCCTTGAACCTAATAGCCTAATGAAAGTATCCTTTCACAAATTCTAACACATATATCTTGTACATTCTAGTCTTCTATCATTTAATAGGTGTAGAATTTGGGAAAGTTTAATTCAAGATTTATTCTTTTTCCCACTTTAACCAGAGTGAGGAATCATTTATCCTCCCCCTTGCATAAGATTGGGAAGTGCCTTGGAATGCCGTAAATGCAGAGTTTGGTCCACAAAGTTCCACAACTAAACAAGGCTTAGTCTTATAGATTTGGTTATGGTGATATGCTTTTCATTCTGGGAAGAAAATAAGTTATATGATTTTTAGTTATACTTCTTAAATTGTCAAGAATTATATCTAGCAACATTGTAGGTAAACTAACATAAGAGGACGCAAACATGTGTCTGTTTGTATAAGTTAAGAGTAAGGATTTTAGGTTAAACCTGTACGAAAATATTCAATAACTTTGTAGCTGATCAGCGATTTTAGAAGATGTTAGGTAGTAGTTGCTTTTGCAGTGACTTTTCAACAGCATTAAATGAACTATCACATGTGAATCTTAAAATGGCTTGAACCTCCACAAAGTTGTTAGAGATTAAGCTTAAAGTACGTACACACAAACTGACTACGTACTTTATTCTAACCTACCAAAAATTATGTGCATTCGGTCTTAGACAGGATTCATATTATTTTAGATAGAGTTCCTACAGTTTACTGTAGCTTTACTGCTCACATGTGGGGTTTGGAGCAGACTGGCCGAGTTTACTTCCATAAGATTCATTACTCAACCCAAAAATTATCAGGTTAAACTTTATACAAATTTTACTCATGATTTTGGCATGCGACAGTTTGGACAGTGTAAGGATCTGGATCACATGTGAGCAAGTAGGCCAATAGACTAAATTTGCTAAATGTATGTGTCACACTAAATCTTCTGAATAGATCATTCATGATTCAAATTGTTAGCTACATAATTCAATAAACTTTCTGGGGAAAGTAGAATGAACATTTTACCAAAATGCACCTTGCCACGTGGCTCAAAAAGGGGGAAATGGGAATTTGCAAGAGTAACTACAGTCTACGCCTATATTCCCCAACTAATACTCAAACAGAAAAATATTTAGATTGTTAGAATAGATATCTCTCTCAACCCACCGTACAACTCTAGAGTTTTGGTATAGTAGCAGGATCCTTTGCATGGTATTCGAGCAATCCAGGTTCCATTCTCCTTTGGCGCACACTTTAAGCGGATTTATAAAATATATACCACCACGTGAATCCAGTTCTCTGCCCACAATGGACCTTCGACAGTTCGACCTGGGGAGGTGCGTTGAATAGATATATAACCCGTGGTGTAGTGGGTGAGGCTTCAACATAGATGACTCGGATATTCATGCTAAGGAAGAGTAAATACATCTATAGGAGCATTTTACTTTGATAGAAGAATAGACACTAAGAAGTTAAGAAGTCACTCCGTCCGCTACTTGCTACATTGAAGTAGAAATTATAACCACTTACCCAGGCCACTAGATTTTGTTCTACTTGAGCTCTGGTGTTGTCAATTGCTTTTCGCCCAGTGATCAGTTCAAGGAATACAACACCAAAACTATAGACATCAGATTTTAGTGTTAACTGCCCAGTCATAGCATACTCGGGAGCGCAGTAGCCATATGTTCCCATCACACGTGTAGAAACATGAGTCTTGTCACCAACAGGACCAAGGTTTGCAAGGCCAAAATCAGACAGCTTGGGATGAAATCCTTCATCCAATAAAATATTTGACGACTTGAAATCTATGTATATAACTGGAGGGTTTGCCTTATCATGCAGATATTCCAATCCTTTAGCTGCACCAGCAGCAATTTTCATTCTTGTATTCCAGTCAAGTGGTTCTTTGTCATGTGGTATATCTGAGGAAAGAATGCAAAGTTAGTTATGGAGTGAGAAACTTAGAAAGGACGCATTTTCTCCAAATTACTTAACAGCAAAATCCCAAGAACACTGAGGACTTCATTTATTAGGAAATTCCCTGCACAACTCTCCCAAGATTACAGAGGTAATGCAAATATGATGCAATGAATTTAGAACTGACTGGATACTAGAAATATATTAAGTACTCTACAAATCTGATCTAAAAATGTCTGCAGTTGTTTAGAATGGCCTCACATTGGCATCGTCATGTTTCATGCTGATATTCGTCAACACAAACGATGTTGCATGGGATAATGATGCAAGAAGCACAAGAGGCACTTATAAGGGGAATTAGATACTGTCATAAATTGTTGACTGAAAATGATGTGTGATATGTATAGGCTAATAATCCCTATACCCCTATATGAGAGACCTTTTCTCCTCTACTATAGGTCATTCAATTATCATCTCGTCGTGTTCATAGGAAGGTGATAAGCCGTAAAGTGTAGTCTTCTCCATCAGTCCATTCTTGATCCCCCTAGTAGTATCAATTCAACTACCAAGTCCCCAGCCACATGATCCATGTTAAGAAATCTATAACGGTCATGTTGCAGCTTGCTATGCTGGCGCTTCTATACACTTGATACCAAATGAGAAAGCTGGATCGATCAAATTATATACTCCATTTTTAATGTTTCACTTTTGAAAGATCGAACTGATGCCTGTGGAAGAATACCTAGATCAGAGGCCAAAATAAGTTTTTCAAGGTGTACCAGAATGTTCTTGTCAGGTAACTTTTCATGCAGTCAAATATATTTATGTTTATAACTTTCTATGCATGGAAGTGTCAATATAGTTTGTTATTTGCATGAACTAAGCCGGGCATAAAAAGATAAGCATGTGAACTGCTACTCTAAAACAGTCCTTGTGAAATTTACCAGTTCAAGAAATTTTGGAACTTATAGAGTTCATTGGCAAGGCAAATCAACCTTAACCTCAAGATGCAAATCTTCACCAGCAACAAACAGACCAAAATTAGCTATAACTTTACAACTAAACACGAATGTTGTTTCCGATTTCTCGAATGTTTTTTTTTTCTCTTGGCAAATGTGTTTAACAAGTCCTCTTCATCTAGGGAAGATAATTATCTTTTTCTGAACCACCATTATCATCAATCCTCTCTTCAACCCTAGTAGATGGTGAAAAATCTTTGGATAGAAAAATTAAGGTCAAGTGCTTGATACGAACCTAGAATTTTTTTAGGGATACTTTTTATTGGTTAGTAGCTTTTATGTAGTGACCATATACTAAACCTTGGACATTCTAGTGGATAATTAGATGCGCTTGACAATAATTTTAGAAATGTGTATTGGTAGCCATAGGGAGGGAACCCAAGGTACCCAATCAGAGGAAACTCTTGGAGGGCATAATATGAAATAAGATATACATTTCATTTTCTAGTTCTCCCAAGATACTTCCTAAAGCATCTAAATCTGGTTGTTGGACATCTACAAGCTTATCTCCAAAGGGAAGAATTTTTGTTTTATCTACTAACCGAACTGAGGAGGTCAGAGTCTAGGTGTCCATGGAGGATTAAAGTTGACTATATTGTCCAAAAACTTCTAATCAGTCTAATCAATTCTAGATATTCTTCTCGTCTCCCCATAGGAATTTTCTCATGGTCTTGTCTAAGAATTTAAGAGTGCCAATGGGCCCCCAATCATTTGCACAAAAGAACACGAGGGCAACCAGCACTAATTTGACCGGGGTGAGTCTTTCTGTAAAGGAGAATGAAAAGATTTTCCATCCTGTTAATTTCTTAATTGCTTTATCATGGAGTTTAATGCAGTTAGAGAGTTTTGGCCTTCCTTGCTGAATATCTACTACCCGGTCTTCCAGTGCGAAAAGAAATAATCAAATTCTTGTACATCCTTAAAAAGTTTATTGTGATTTTCGGTTAGTGGATATAAGTGTGAGGTGATGTGATGCACTTGTAGGATTACTTTCTTTTCTATGAGAAGCCATTGTTCATGGTGATGCATTTCTCTATCATACTATGTGAATTTAGTTTGAATGAGGATATTTTTGGGCTTCAGAAAGCCTCCTTAAATTATTTTTTTTTATACCAAAAGTTGCAAGAGTATATTTGCTATGATTCAATGAGCTGAAAATAGCTACAAGTACTGAATGCGTGAAGGAAACAGGGTTGTTCAATAATGGTCAAAGATGTCGATCTTTATTTAATATTGATGGTATCATGAATCAACTAGGGCTTTGTGGATGAATTATATTGGTTTGTTTGTAGGAGGGTTACATAGCACCAATAATTTGATCTTCTTTCCACATGCTTTTTTCTATATGGGACAGTAATATTGAGGATCAATGAATCAGATGAGAAACCTCTGGAAATATAATACATAGACAAGGTGGAAAGATATTTGTACGTTAATAACTTCTACTAGCCACTATCAAATAGTCCCTATATGCTTCGTGGAATGGAAAAGAAATACACTTAAATGTAAGGTCTTTGTTTGTCAGTGTTGTAACTGGGATATCATTGGACTAAAATTGCATAGTTAAGGCTTGGCATGGTTCTAAATCTGTAACTTTGGCTAAAGATCCATCTCCACGAATTGCAAGTCTCGGCAAAAGAATTTTGTCTATCATCGGTATTGAGCAGGTGGTTTTTAAGGCAACAAAGTACAGTACAAGTTTTCATCAAGGAGATCCCTCTGCTCCTGCTGCTTCTTCCAACCTTGCTGTGTTGACACGATCATCTACCTGGTTTGATATGAATACTGGTACTTATAGTCTCTTATCATTTCATTTTTATTGCTTTATATGGGCTTGGTTACAAGGCCACATTATTATTGCCCTTCTCACCTATTGTAGTTGCTGCAGATGAGAATGAAAGAATCAGGTAATTAGAATATGGATACTTCAACTTCTTGCCCTTTTTACTACTATATTCATCTAGTTTATTTTATTTGTCACCTAATAATTTATTTTTATCTGTGTATATTCATAGTTTCCATTATTGATTGTCATCTTCTTTTAGGGCTACTTTTTTTATTTTGATTATCATGCCTATGCATTCTTGCATAACACAATAATCTGAATTGGTATTTTCAGGTGTTGACTTCTCTTACAAGGGCTTTCCATGCATTGCAGCCTCTGAAAGTTCTAGATTTGGGTTAGTGTTTTAGGTGTATATACATAAGTTCATTTCAAATTTCCAGAGATATGCTTGTTGCTTGCAATATGGATGACCTATGCTATCACTATTGTCTGAATTACATTTGTGGTTCCGATGTTTTTTTGGATTATCACTTCTCTTTTATCCATGTGTACTGTATAACGTTGTTGCAAAGGCAATCTACTCTTTGTTTTAAGTATGTGAAGGCAGTCAAGACTCTATTAAATTTGTAAGTTTCTAGAAGTACTAATGATGCAAACCTTATAATATCAATGGCAAGATGAGATATTGTCTTAGTCTCCATAATGTTTATCTTGTGAAGCAAACCTTAATAATATCACTAAAAGATGTAAGGTTTAAATTTGTAAGGTTTGCCACGATTTGGTTACATACTTACATCCCTAAAAGATGACCTAAATTTCTTAGGCTGCTGATTTGATATTCAATTTTTTCTCATTGTGAAGCAAATATGTTCATGATTCAGGTTGTTGCTCGTTGTGAAGCAAATATTCAGTTTGTTACTTGCTTGGTTGATACCAAACACACCTGCATCCATGGCATTCACTTCCTACAAATACAATAGCTACAAACTCCAGCAAGTGTTCGAAAACAAGATACCTCATATTTCCATTTATCGTAGTAAATGTAAAGACACCTTACTTTTGGCTTTTGAACTAAATTGCAAATATTTGTGTCTTTTTCTCTATTTCCATTGCTTCTATTGTAGAAATTCTGGTTTCATTCCTTTCATATAAACCACCACAAGTTTGATCTTGTGAATTGATTATAGGTCCACTTCAGAGGTAAATGTTGTGAATGGCAGAAGGTCAAGGCTTTAAACATAAGTATATGTGCCTACAGATCATTTTTAATTAATGAAGTGGATCAAGTTTAATCTACATGATGCATGACATGAATGATCAAGTTTTATTGACAATTTTTTTCTTGTATATATATATATATATATATATATATATATATATATATATATATATATATATATATACACACACACACACTTACGTAATATTCTAAACAATCTCTTTATTAATTTATGCAGGTTATTAAAGATTGATCATCACCAAGACAGGAGCTGCATATGCAATTGACCATCAGTTTATATTTATAGATTACTCTAGGTTTTATGTACCAGCCAGTTTGGATACTTTTTATTTTATAAGTATTCAATATTACTTCTCTTCATGTTATATGTACTGAATTTTATGGAGCAATATAATTACTTTTTGAGGATTGATATAAATACTTTTCATGTTGTTGTTGTCTAATTACTTTAGAGTTAGTCGCATATATAAAGGCCTTTTAAAATTTGTGAAGGTTAGTTCTGGTTTACATTGGAAAGTCGATGGGGTGTTCTTGGAAGATGATCACAATCATGCATACCTCTTTACAAGAATTGTGTGATATTGTATTGTGTTTTCTTGTGTTTCAATGTATAATGACAATGACAAAAAAAATACTCGTGACAATATTGATTTGCCACAAAACATATAAAGTGTACACTACGGTGACAACATTTACATTCACTAAACATATAAGTATATAGTGACAACAATAAAAATGTTACTGCAAGTGTTTACAATGATGACATGTACTTGTCACTAAACATATACGTTTATTGTGACAACAATAAAAGTGTTACTAAAATTGTTTTGAGATATCAAACGTCGTCACGAAAATAATTTTTATTTTTTTGTCAAAAAATATATATTTATTTTAATTACCATAAAATGCCATTTGTGAGAATAATGTGCGTCACTTATAATATTTTTAGTGACGCATTTGTTGTCACAGAAAGTTAACTATCACTCACAACATATTCTTGTCACAGTAGAGAACTTTTTGTGACAACGACTTTTGGTTGTCACTTATACTTTTAGCTACGAAGGTATAAGCTACGAACGTAAGTCGTCACTGTACTCGTCACAGAAGATGAGTTGTGACGAGTTTCATAACTTCTGTGACAACGTTACATGTCACAGAAATCATGTTTTCTTGTAGTGGGAGAATGCACACTGGCAGAGGGGGCCCTGGATGACTGCGTCGCCACAAGGGCACCGTCGTACCATATTATGTACCCCTCTGAAGACCACCAATGGCGATCATCCAGAGCTCGTCCAACGTCCGAGCCGGAGGAGGCTACGAGGAAGTACCATCCCCTTCCTCCATAGATGCAATAGTCATCTCACGCTCTAGCCTACGATACTTCTTCTAGAAAAGTGCGCATCTCGATAAGCATAATATTTACTACCAACCTAGTTATTCCACGTCTATGGATGTATATTGCATATTTCTTAGGTTATACTAAAGTTAGTGACATGTAAAGTAATACTTACATAGCTTTGCGTGGCCCGATCATCGATGAGCTTTCCGTCCTTCTCTCTGAACTGACAGGAGACGATATCTACACAACAATAATTAAATTCATGAATATATAGATATAAGTATATATAAATGTTAACTAATTAACTTACTTTGTAGGCCCGTCGGACCAAATCTCCATCTTCGTCTCATCCGGAGGGGCGCATGGGGGATCGCTCAGATCATATGGAGACGGCGTAGGTGCGACCTTCTCCACCTACTCCTTTGTCTCCATAGTACCGTCCGCAGGAAGAACGCTGCTGGACGCGATAGGATCAGGCCTGGAACTGTCCGTCCCAGGAGTACTGCCATGTACCGTCGATGCAGACTGAGATATGAGTGGCTGGTATACTGGAGTACTAGGAGACGAGGGACCGGCACCGTCATCCACTAACGGAGTATCACTCCGTCCACCGGTGGAACCTTTACCTCCAAGGGATACTGTATCACCCAGTTTCTAAAATGAGGGTAATTTTGAAAATTTGCAATTATAATCATTTAATAATGATATTTAAACTATGTTATGATTTTTGGTGATTTTTAGTTAATTTAAAACTATTTAAAACCACGACTTATGATTTTGATGATTGACTAGTGTAACCCTAGAGTTTGGCTAAGCCTAGAGACTAACCATGACCAAGGGAGCCTAGTCATGTGATTAGGATGACTAATTACAACTTTTAGCCTAAGGATATTTTGGTCATTTTGACAATTTTGTGAAATTGTAATTATGTTAATTAAATATTGTGCTAATCCTTTAGTTAAGCCTTAACCTAGAAGTTTAACCTAATCTAGATTAGTCATGAGGTTAGGATCATGGTTAGAACATTCCTACTAAGTGCCAATGTTAGTAATATCTAGATATTTATAAGTAGGATATTTTCTTCTTAGGATATTTGTGAAAAGAAAGCCTAGAACCAATAGAAAGGCTTGGAATTGGGTGGAATGATCTTAGCCACTCATCTATACCTAAACCTAACCCTAAATCATCTAATGGCAGCCACAATTGGATCCCCCTTCCTATAAAACATCCTTAGCAAAAACCTTTGCCTCTTTTACAACTTCTTAGAACCCTAATAGTTCCTCCCCAAATTTCCTTCCCTAAATATCCAAATCAAGCCAAATTGGTCCTAATCAATTGCATCATCATCCCCAACATTAGAGGAGACTTGTGGAGGCTTGCTAGCAAGGTTGGAGGATGTTTGAACCGTAGCAAATCAGGGAAGACGTCGAGTCGAGGCTCTTTTCATTGAGGTTTCACCCTCAATAGGTAAAACCCTACAAACACCTATAAATTCCCAATTTCTTTCCATAGATGCATCCATTTAGGGTTCCCCTAGGTGTAGCCCAAGTTTGGTAGGAATTCGTGTCCATTTCGTGTCCGTATCGGACACGTATCGGTGTAATTAAATGGTTGTTTGATGAAATGCTTGAATGAAATAAATTTTACTAATTTCGAAAACTAATTACATAGTAGTGTAGCCCTATAGGTAGGGATTAATAATCTCCAATTCTGAACACGAGGACACTTGTGTCCGTGTCCAAAATAGGGTCGGACTCGCAGCACGAGACACCGCACGGGGCTCGTACGGCTGCCCTGCTGCTCGACACTGATTGCGGACACGACACGCAATGTCTTGACATGAAAATTTAAGGGAAGGTCGGGGACATGACTGACACTGTGCTCATAAAATTTGGGGTGGTGTCGTGTCGTGTTGAGGGAGAAAACACGAGCGTACTGATTCTACACTACACTGTTACACGCGCACAGGGCTCACTGACACGGGGTTCGTGTCGCTTCTGGACACGTTGTGGTCGTGTGTCAGGGTGTCAGACACGAAGCCCTATACCTGACGAACCCCTAGGCACGACCACGAGGTGTATCGTGTCGTGTCCTAGCCTGATTCGCACACGTGCACGAGGCTGCCTGCACGTTTAGTGTCTGTGTGTGTGTTCTCTCTGTTAGGACACGTTCGTGTCCAGTTTTTGGACACGAGAACAACCCCTCTGACACGAGTATATGATTCCTCACCTCTGTTTCGAATTAGTTTAGGTTTTTCAAATTGATTTGGGTTTCAAAATTTAGAAGTCAACAGTGAACTGTGAAGTTCACTGATACTCAAGATGAACATTGGGTTCGGTTTTCATAAGTTTTGATGAATAGTTAAACTAAGTTTGAATTGTTAACTGTAATACAAATTTGTATATATATATACCTATATGTTTAAACTGGAAATTGATGATTGTTTTAAACTGAAATGAAATGGGAATTTGAACGAAAACTTGATTTCCTAATGGGCTAAAACCTGAGAACTATTAAAAAAACATGGGTTTTGGTTTTGTGAAAACATGAGATTTGGTTTATTAGAAAACCTGAGATTGAATGACTGGTAACAATGTTAGTCTAGTTGGAATTTAGGTAGTAACCTGTTAACTGAAACTCACTGAGATGGGTTTGTTCAAGAAAACTGAGAATATGCACTGTTTACCTATGGTTTTCATAAGTTAAAACCTGAGATTGGAATAGGGGTTTTGGTGGTTAACAGTAAACTAAAATTTAGTTTTGGATTCATATATGAGTACTGGATTTGATGTGGTGTTAAAAATGAAAACTGGGATTGAGTATTAACTTATATGTTTATGTTGAGTATTAGTTTTGAACTGTTTTGGTGTTTTTCCAGTTTTCGAGTTTAGGTTTGATTTTTGATATTGAAAACTGAGTTATATATATGTGTATATTTATATACAGTGATACATTGATAGGTTGGTTTTGATTTATGTATCAAATGGAAATAGACACTACACACACACACCCATTCCTGATAACTCATGATCCACTATACACACACTCTCTTTCACTCACTCACTCACTCTCTTTCACTCACCTACAAGCTCTCACATACACACCCACACACACATGTATACCCCCTTAACCCTCTCTCTAGCTATGATGTATGTAGATATGTATATATATGAGGGCATGTATGTATATATTAATGTATGCATACATATATGAATGTATGTATGGATGTATACAAATATGTTAACTAGAAGTTCTACCTTACCTAATGCTATACAATGTCTCTACACACACACACAACCTATATATATATATATATATATATATATATATATATATATATATATATATATATATATATATATATATATATATATATATATATATATATATATGGTTTTTATATGTGAATGTTAATGTAAATGTGATACTAGACTAGATTACTTGGTTGTGTGTGCCTAGCTAGCTAGATGTGATGCTAGACTATGGTTTAGCTTTGTGTGTAGTATAGTTAGTTGCCTAGGCTATGTGTTGGATACCTAGAATTGACTTGTTAAACCTAGAATTGACTTATTAAGCCTAGATTAGACTAACTTAGACTAGTTGACCAAGATTGACCAAACCCTAACTAGTTTGACCTAGTTTGACCTAGACAATTGACCAAAGTTGACCAAGAGTTGACTTTGACCTAGTTGACTTAGAATCATGTAGTTCGCATTGCAGATTTCCATTATTTTAATTTGAGTACTTAAATAACCTGTTTTACTCTAAATAGGACTCTGTGACACCAGTTCGGACATCTATTCATATCAGTCATACATGGTGATAGGCGAGTACATTCTCTGATCGTTTCATATTTGTCAGGACTTATATTCTTGCTCTAGATTACTTTACTTGATACTGGCACGATTGTTATCACGGATTGGTACTATATAGATGTTCTCTTGCGATGTTATCTCTATTGTGTTCAACAGATACATATTGTGATGTGCGTTTCATGAACATATTGTATTTATTGTACACCCCTATTCATGTATACTCATTGTGCATCTTGTACTCTCATGATCACATGAGCTTCATGGAGAAACTATTGTACAAGGTAGCGTTACTGGATTGGATCCTTATGTATTGATTGGGGAGGGTGAGTAGGAAATGGTTATGTGATCAAAATCTCATATTGTATAAATATTGTATGCATCCATTGTACACTCACGTATGACGGAGCTACCTATTGTTATTGTATAACCTAACCCGTTTATATAACCATATTGTGCTCTAAATTACTAGTATTACAGTTTTACTTATCCTATATATATTTTCAGTTATAAATTCTCTCTCGTTTTCATATACATCTTCTTACAGTTCATGTATCTTACTCTTTTGTATGCTTTATATTTCCTAACATGTTATGAACTGCGTGAGATGTATTGTGCTCGCTCCTGTCCTGACTGGACCTGTTGAAAATATTACAGATGATGATGGTGACTGCCCTACCTTCTATGGGGCACATGAGGGTGACCTTCAGGAGCCCGAGGAGCATCTAGCTCAATAGAGGGCGCCTAGTCTAGTCTAGTATTTATAGTTTTCAGTTTGTATCGGATTGTTCCGATTGTTAGTTGAGACTTATTTATATTTCAGGACTTGTATTTATTTGTGTTGAACATCTACTTTGTGTGGTGCGATAACTCTATTTATATTTCAGTTTCTTCCTTTTATCTGATTCCATATCGTGCTCTATCTTTCCTAGACTTGTGATTGAGATATAGAGTTGAGATGTTATATTATACCTCCGTGCGGAGATGATATGTTTATATCATATTAATGTTAGATGTTAGATATTATAGACGAACTATACAGCGTTCTACCGCCGACACTGCGGCGTAGGCTGGACGTACCCACGTTCTCGTGCCCTTCCTCAGGGTGCGGGTCGTGACAGATACTCCTCTACCGCCACGGTGGTACGATCCTCTACGTCCTGCCATACCTGATAGAAATAGATATCTATAAGATAATAACCATGCATTTAACATATCACAGTTTATAAAAATAGACCCGGAACAACCCTTGTTGAATTTCTAGATAATAACCATGCATTTAACATATCACAGTTTATAAAAATAGACCCGGAGCAACCCTCCGTTGAATTTTACTACAACAAAAAGGCCTATTAATAACGCTCGACAAGACGTATTGATGACGCCTGATACCAATGCGTTATCAAAGTTTGAAATACCTTTTTTCTATGACGGTTTGGGCTAATTCTGGACTTTTTATAACGTTTATAAAACAAAACGTTATTAATATTTTAGAGCGGTGGCAAACTTGTAATATTTTTTAAGTTCAATTTTTGGCAAAATCCTTGCTGCACCCCGCGCTTCAACAAATTTTTTCTTTTGGTCGATCTTCTCCTCTTCTCATTTTCTTCTCCTTCCTTTCCCCCAACTCCAAAATCCTAACCCTAGATCCAAAACCCTAAACCTAGTTAGAAAGAAATGAGGAGATAGGGAGGGAGCTGGCGGTATCGGTCAAGGTTCTTCTCTCCTCCTCCACTTCCCATTCACTCATTCCATCCCTAACCCTAACCTAACCCAATCTCCTCCTCCTCTTCCTCCCTCTTCTGATGGACGACAATCGGGTCCTCCTCATGCAAGATCCGTTCGGATCGCTACCCGCAATCCAACAACAACGGAGGAGCTCCTCCGACGTTGACTTCGCCGACGTCTTCGGCGGACCCCCACGTCGCTCCTCCATGGCGGACCTCCGCCGGAGCCGGGAGCGCTCGATGGACTCCTGGTCCCGACCTGGATCCGGCGGAGGTCCTCCTCGCCGAGGGAGATAACACTACCGGTAATAAAATAGGCGACTTGGCTGGAGCAGCAATAACGAGAGGGAGGGAGGGAAAATATGTTTTCTTCTCCTTCTTCCTCCTCCTCCTCACTCTCGTTGGCTTACTTCAACCACCACAACCATCATCACCACAGCAGCAGCTACTCCCGCACGCGCAGCCCCTCCGTCCGCCTCCCCGCGCGCGCCGGAGCCCCCGCACGAGCCAAGTTTGACAAGTTCGCCGATGCCACTCCAGGTCCCCCCGTCGCAGAATCACAAAACCAACAGCCAGAGGAAGTTCTAGAAGACGATGAAGAAGAAGAGCAAGACAGGTTCTACATACAAAATGAAGACTTATTAACAAACACTTTCTTTCCTTCTCTAATTAACCTTTATTTTTGGATTTATTTATTTATTTTATTATTTTTTTTGGATTTTCAGTGATTTGCCTACGGATCTGGAGGACGCAATTCGGCAGTCGAGTCGCACGAGCGCCGCCTTCGTATCTTCTGGAGGGATGAGAGCAATTGTAAGTTGTGTGTTTGTTATTACTTGATGCTCTGTTTGTCAAGGACTTAGCATTATAATTCTTATGCATTGTGGAGAACTTTAGTGTATAGTTGGTTAGTTCCATCCTCCCCTTGGGTTGAGTACCTAGGAAGCACGGACACTCCAAGAACTGGTGCAGCGCTTGTGCCGTGTCGGACACGGCACACACACTCCAGAATATAATAGGACATGCCAATGCATCGATACTATAGATCTCTCTATGTACTCCTCCGAGTCCCCGTCCTCCTCGTCGAGGCGGGAGTTCTTCCCGCCGTCGTCTCCGGGCTCGCGGACCTCCAGCCCGACCCGGTCGTCACTCCCGACGCAGATCAGGTGACAAATTATTGATTCAAAACCTTACGCTTCGTTTAGTATTTGGTTGCGTTTATGTTCCACTATGCGTCGGGAAGCTCCAAGAGTTAATTTTGGAATACGCGTATGTATGGAGTTTGAAAACAATTATAAAAAAAACACAGCGTAAAATATGGTAAAAGTGGTTGATCCTAATTTCGGTCAGTTTTGAATGGAATTACGGTGAGTCAGATTGTTGTGTCGACAAAAATTTTATCATATTTTTGGGTCTATTCTGGATTCTTATGTTATTTCGGTCTATTTTAGGATCAATTTGCCAAAATTTGTGTCGACTCAAAATTTTGACTTGACCGAGATTCACGACTGACCGGAATCTTACAGTCCAGCACTTACCATATTCTTCTGCAACCTTGCTCCCGGTTCTTTACCAACACGGTTTTAAAATGTAGATTTTTAGAAATCCTCTGAGGATTTTATAATATAGTCTTGGTTTCTCAAAACTGTAGTCGAGTAGAACATCCAAGCTGAGAAACTAGCAGTTTTTCTTAAATGAAACGAAATATGTGATCGTGTAATATGGCAAGGTATTTGATGTGTAATTTACTTGGCATTTACAAAATTCTGTCATTCTAACTAAGAAAAAGTTTTTCTACAGTCGTTCGTTTTCGTTGGACTGCAATTAATTGTTACATCAATCTTTTGTTGCCTAGTCTCTCTATGAAGTCGGTGAAAGACCAGCCAGTATTTGGTTCTCCCACCCATCGCCCTATTTATAAAAGTGATGAAGGATCTCTTCCATCTTCCTCAACCTCTAGAGCTGTTACGGCATAAGATGACCTGAAACTTGATGGGCATGGATTATATCGTCAAAGCCCTTTGTCTCGTCCAAATTCTCAAAGCACGAAAAGCTCACCAGAGGTCACTGATTCACTTGAAATTCATTCACAAAAGGACCAAGCTAGTTTGGAAAGTTATATCAGCAGTGGTCAGTTCCACTTCTCAACATACAAATGGGCAGGCAAAGGAGTGAAACTGGTCATGGCTTCCAGTTCAAAGAGTAAGTATGGAAGTATGTTTGAAAAATTACCAGATATAGTTGTGGAAGAAGTTGACATGAATCTCGAGAGTGAAGATATCTCGACCCCAATGTCGGTATCGGTCAGTATCGGATATCGGTTGGTATCGGATTGGGATATGCCAAACCGTATCGGTGTCAGCCATATTGTATCGATATCGGCCGATACCTTAAACTATGAGTTACAAATTATAATCCCAAAATTATGTTGCCAGCTAGATTTGCTTGATGACCATTATATGGTTTTGTATTTATGATACAGAATAAAATAAGTTTTGATGGCCTTTATGTGCTTCACTGTTTTTCAGGTTCCCAAATTTGATGGAAGATGTTCAAAGTCTATTACATGGCATTGTTTCAGCTAGATAATATATTCTTTGCCATAACACAAGGTTTGATTCTTCTTACCAGTCATAATGATCTATTACATTAATGTAAAGTTTTATTTTTCACATTATATTATAAAGTATATTGAACCTTGTTTTATCTTTTTCAGGATTTTGCTACATGTTCTGTGGACAGTTTTGATGTGGCCAAGTTTTGATGTGGACAATTTTGGTAGTTGTAAATATATATATGTATTTGGATATTCTATTTTGAGAATGTAATGAAGATGTTGATATGTACTCTATTTTGAGAAATGTAATAAAGATGGTGATATATAATGTTAAGTTTTTGGAATGTAATATATACTGTGCAGTATAGAGCGTTATAAATATGCTAATTTGAATAGTATAAAGTATTATAAATGTGCTGCATTGAGCCTATACATATTATCTATTCATGACGTTTTAAAATTGTTCTGAATTGTGCACTATATATTAACTATTCATAACGCTTTTATAGAAACTATTCATGACGGATTTTTTATGACGCTTTTAAAAAACATTTATAACATCCGTTTTCATAACGGTTGCTTTGAAAAAAAAGCGTCATGGTTTGTCATTAATGACGCTTTTTAGCCGTCATTAAAAGGGTTTTTTGTTGTAGTATTTCTAGATAATAACCATGCATTTAACATATCACAGTTTATAAAAATAGACCCGGAGCAACCCTCCATTGAATTTCTAGACAATAACCAAGTCTAGATAATAACATCCAAAAACATCCAAGTCTAGATAATAACCATGTCTAAAAAATAAGAAACATCAAGAGTTGTAAAAACATCCAAGTCTAACCCAGAAATAAGTCTACCGGAAACAAATCCGATCAAAAGTTATATCATATTGCTCTACCCTCTACGCAGGCACAGAGAGATCTCCCTCCTCAGCCACTGCGTATAAGTTGGATCTACGCCAGCAAGATCAATATCCATAGGAGCTGGATGACTGGAACTTCCGGTGCAACTGCCTTCTGGTGCCACCTCCTCCTTCACAGCTATCTCAGCTTTAGGAATCACTTCCTTCTTAATAGTAGGAGGAAGTTCTTCCTTGACCTTCATCTCTGCTTTAGGTACCACTACCTCCTCAGCAGCAGGAGGAAACACTACCTCCTCAACAACAGGAGGAAGCACTACCTCCTCAGCAATATGAGGTACCACTACCTCCTCAGCAGCCATCTGTGCCTCTCTCAAGCGACGTACTCGGGTCACAGGTGCCATCTGGATAGATTGATGGAAATAAAAAGATTAATTAGGGATTAAACAAAATGACAGTATTAAATGTGTAATGTGGAAGATTCATTGTTGCATGGAGATTAATTAGTGGTTAAACATATTTTATATTTTATTTTCAATCATCTTCTGAAAATTCATCTTATTCATCCTCCGCATCCTCATCTTTCTCTTCCTCCTCATCTTCGCTTTCATCTAATTCGTTTTCCTTTTCGGACACTTCTACCTCTTCTACACGATTAGATGTGTAATATAGAACTTTCATTATGTCCACGTCAATTATATTTGTTACAAGAGGTAGCTCGTCCTCCTAATAAGCTATTTCATCAACATCGTAGGTATTTCTGGCTTTAGTCTTGCATACTGCCTACCAGTCCAACCTAGTTGTTCTCCGTCTAGGATAAGTAGTGAAGTAAACTAGTTGAGCCTGACTTGCTAGGACAAATGGTTCGTATCCTTGATATCAACGCCGGTAGTTAAGTAAACTAGTGTGTGGTAGTCCAATCGAAAACTTTTTACTTCTGATGTTTTGAATATGAAGCTCTGCTTCATGTTTGATTTTACATTTTGCTCTACTAGAAAAAGCCATGAGATTCAACCGTAAATAATACCGATAGCGATTCCGATACCGATACCGATACTGTGAACCTTGGTTAATATTAATATTTTCACACTTCTCTAGGGTGAGGTTGAGGTAGATATCATATATGATACGGAATAGTCGTCTGAATGACTCGAATGAGAAGAAAGGAAGTAGGGAGGCTCACTCTATACACTCTAGGATACTCACTCTATACACTCTAGGATACTACGATATACTACTAGTATACTCACTCTATACACTCTTACTTATGCAAGCCTTTTGAGGCAATCAGCGTTATACTAGATTTTTGAAAAAATTTATAACTCTGATAGGCCCAAAAGGCTTGGCATAAGTAAATTTAATTTCTAGAGAAGGGCTCAAAATAGTGTAGTAATCATACCTACACTTCTAGGATACTCTATACACTCTAGGTACTAGGATACTTCTTAACAAGGTTCTTAGAGTAGGTAATCCCCAATATCTTAGGATACTCTATACACTCTAGGTACTAGGATACTCTATACACTCTAGAGTACTCTATAGGTACTGTGATACTCTATACACTCTAGGTACTAGGATACTCTATACACTTCTTAGGATACTCTATACACTTTTAGAGGATACTCTATAGGTAGTAGGATACTCTATACACTCTAGGTACTAGGATACTCTATACACTTCTTAGGATACTCTATACACTCTAGGTATTAGGATACTCTATACACTTTAGAATAGGTAATCCCCAATATCTTAACCTAAATTAGGATTCGCATTACCTATCCTAGGTAAGTCCTTACCTATACATTAGAGTAGGTAATACCTTAACTATGTTACTACTAGGTAAAAGCCCCAAGTCATTTTGATAACCCTCACCCTAACCCCAAATATGAATCAAGTATTCACATCAAGATAGCAATGGCAGTGTCAACGTGTCTGTAAGCCGTATGTGTCCATGTGTTTGTGTATCGTGTGTGTCCACTTGTCTGTGTGTCATGTTATATACTTTCGTGTCTGCGTATTAGGGTGCGTATGTCTGTGTCTGTGTCTCAGTGCGTGAATGTTTGTGTCTGTGTCAGTGTTCATGTCGTAGCAGATTGAGGGAGTGTGTCGGTGTCGTGTCAGTGAGTGTGTTAGTATGTCTATGTCGTGTCAGTGGAAGATAGGGTTAAGGTTAGGTATACCTGGACGGGGTCGGGTCGGGGTCGCCGAAGCGGAGCAGGGGACGAGGGGGGTCGGCGGTGGAGGAGCGACGACGAGGTCACCAGGGGGTGAGGGGGGTCGTCGGGGCAGGGGACAAGGGGGAAGGGGTTCGCCGGAGGGAGGGGTCGCCGGGGGGAGGCCTTGACGGACGAGAGGAGCTCGCTGGGGGGAGGGGTCGCCGGAGACGAGAGGGGAAGGGGGAGAGAGATTTGGGGCTCGAGGCGGGAGATCGAAAATTTGGGTGAAATAAAATGAAATCGATCGGGTTCCCAGAACCCTATATAAAAGTTTTTAGCGATGTCATAGAGAGACGTCGCTAGACGTCGCTGTCCACTAATAGGATATCGACGTACTTGATTAAATATCACAAAATATTGCTGAATAAAATAAATCAGCGACGTTTTGTGACTAAATCATGACTTGTTCTTTCCAAACCATAATTCGACTCGCTATTAGTCGCTAAACGTCGCTGATAGTGACATTCAGCGACATCATTTTCATACGTCGCTAAATACACAAAACATAGCGACGTTGTAGCACCCAATTTCCCAAATGAGGGTAATTTTGAAATTTCGTGTTTATAATTATTTTAATAATGATATTTAATTCATGATATGATTTTTGGTGATTTTAAATCATTTTAATATTATTTAAATCAATGACTTGTGGTTTTGACGTTTTGCTAGTGAAACCCTAGAGACTGTTTGACCTAGAGCCTAACCATGTGATTATAAATTATTTTAATAATGATATTTAATTCATGATATGATTTTTGGTGATTTTAAATCATTTTAATATTATTTAAATCAATGACTTGTGGTTTTGACGTTTTGCTAGTGAAACCCTAGAGACTGTTTGACCTAGAGCCTAACCATGTGATTATAATATTTTAATGTCATTTTTGGCCTAAGGATATTTTTGCATTTGACCTCTTTGAATTATTTTGATATTATTTTATTATTTATGATATTATTTTGGGGTTATTTGAGTCGGGTTCGAATTTCAACTCAATCCGACTTGAAACGGGGACCCGGGGGTAGTTTGACTCTAGTGGGACCCACACACTAGTTAGGCATGGCCCACATGATATTAATTTTAGTCCACATGATAGAAATATTTTAGTTAGAGGTTAGACTAATTATTATGGATAAGGTTAGTGTGATTAGAGACTTTAGAATGACTAATTTAGCCCCAACCAATTAGCCCTTTCCTAATACTCATAGAATAGATTAGTAGGGGCTTTTGGACTTTTCCTAATAGGACAAAACCACCTTTATGGCCAGCCACAATAAGGATAGGGTTGAGCCTCCCATTTGTCATTATCCATCTATTTTTCTCTCTCTTGTTCTTCCCCAAATTCCTAGAGAGCAATCCCTAGCAATTTCTCCACCAAATCCTTCCATTTTACCACCAAATCTTCTTCCTTCCTTCTCCATTCTAGCCAAGGAGGAAGCTACCCAAGTTTGGGAGGATTCGGAGCTCGTTCGTGTCCTTTTGGAATCTCTACGTGTCGGTGTCGCTCCGGGAAGGTTTTTCTTCGATTCGATCTACCGGGAGGTATAAATCCCTTCTCCTTTTTATTTCCTCATGCATATAGGTCTATTTTGAACCCACAGGAATGACCCCCATGGTTGTATCTCCATTTGTGTCCATTTGGAGGTCATAGGAGTGTCCTTTGTGTTGTGGATGTGTTCATGTTACATATATAGATTTATATATATATATTGTAATAAGAGTGTATCTATATTTATATATGTAATAAATGGTTCATGATGATTATATAATCAAGTTTGTGAGTGTGGTTCTTCATATTATTATTGCTATTATTGTTGTGGATAATTAGGATATATATTGTGTATTCTTTTGGCTCAAACTATCTAAATCCGTCATGATTTTTATCCACGTTTTTAATTTCAGCCCTAACTTAGAAATGTCATAACTTCTAGCTCAAAGCTCGGTTTAATCTCTATTTTTTTAAAAGAAGTGTATTGAAGTTAGCTTTCCAAAAACATGTATTAATAGGCCTAATTCTTTCTGTAACTTTCTGGAGAATTATTTGAGTGTCAGCTGTATGAAAGATAAACGCGTTCTCGGTGTTTTCGCGATTCCGGGAGTTTTCGGAAACAAAAATGCGATCCGTTTGAAGTTTCGGAAAGCTAACACATAGATCTATAACATACTTTAAGCCTAAATTTTAATTCATTCTGAGATGGTACATTATTGATTATTAGTAGGAGTTACTATTCGGTATATGTATTTTGTGCACCCTTGTGTGTAATATAATGTTCTATTTGATTTTAACCCATGTTAACGTATATACATTATGTAACTAAATAGAGAATACAAGTATGAGTAAATTGTTAAATAAATGATGTATGAGGTGTAAGTATCCTATTTAATGTAAGCATGTATAAGTATGGCTTGTAATGAATATGTAGGTTCCATAGTATGTAATGTATGGTGCATATAGTGGTGCAAGAGAATAAATGAATGATGAATGAATGCAAGCATGAATGTAATATAATAATAGATGTAATGTATGCAATATATAAGTTAATGAGATGCATGTAATGTTCTATGTTAATACAAATCCTATATTACCTCATGTACCCCCTTACACTATGTTGACACTATCATACTTGACACATTGTTCACTTACACTTTGACACTCTTTGATATGTATACACTATGTATGCCCATTTAACCCTCACTTGCCCCTTTGCCATGTTCACATACACACACATAGCCTCTTAAATAAGTATTTATGAATATAGTTAACTTAGCTATGTATGTATATTATATATATGTTAGCATATTGTGTTGTAATATATATAAGTTTATATAACCATTTGAAATGCCATTATTATAGACCTAATATTGAATACTAATATATGCATGTGTATATATGTGTAGACATATATAGCTTAAAGTAATAGATTATCTAGTGTATATCCAATGTGAATTCTTGCCTATTTGAGTATTGAATAATTGCATGCTATATAGAGTCGGGTGTATGTTGGCTTGTATAGCCTTGTATTGATGTGTGCTTGCTAGGATAGTCTTGGTTAGGCCTAGTAAGACTTGCTGGGTTAGGACATGACCTAGTTTGACTAGTGCAGTTGACCAGAGTTGACCAAGGGTTGACTTTGGCCTAGTTTGACCTAGATTCATGTAGAATGCATTGTAGTACTTTATATTACCCTTCTGGACATGTTGTGACTTGTGCTGTTCTAATTAGGAGCCAGACACCTCTCCTTGGACAGTATCTTTACCTTGGACATTCAGATATCAGGCGAGTACATTCTCTGACCGTTTCATACTTGTATGGATTTACATTCTTGCTCTAGATTACTGTACTTGATGCTGACACGATTTTTATCACGGATTGGTACTATATGGATCTTCTTCTGAGATGTTATCTCCTTGTATTCACTAAGTACATATTGTGATGTGCGTTTTACTTACATGTTGTATTTATTAAATACCCTTATCATTGTACACTCATTGTGCATATTGTACTCTCAGTATCATATTGAGCCATTGTACAAGCCATTGTACAAGTCATTGTACAAGCCATTGTACAAGCCATTGTATAAGGTAACGTAACTGAATTGGATCCTTGTGTATTGATTGGGGAGGGGGAGTAGAAATAGTTATGTGATCAATCGTATTGTATAAGAAATTGTATATGTCCATTGTACACCCACGTACAAAGGAGTCCCATTTTATTGTATAACCTAATCCGTTTACATAACCATATTGTGCTCTAAAATCATATGTTCCTTACAGTCTTACTTATCATATTTAGATATTTCCTGTTATCAAATCTCTACTGTTTTTCATATATCTTCTTCTTTCAGCATTTCATGTACTTTACTCTATTGCATACTTTATATTTCCTAACTCATTATGAACTGCGTGAGATATTTTGTGCTCGCTCCTGTCCTGACTGGACCTGTTGATAAATTTTACAGATAGCCTGGAGGTTGCCTGCTAGCCTAGAGAAGACAGTAGAGGTTGCATAGATAGCTAGGGTTTTTGCTTATAGTTTATTTTCAGTCATCTTGAGTTGTATTTATGGATTACTGTATTTGGGTTTTGAGATGTATTCTGAGTTTGTATCTTAGACACTTAGACTTCTATCTGTTGTATCTCTTTTCGATTTCATGTTTTATCTATCTTCCTTTATGCTCTACCTTAGATGTGATTGAGTTTACATCCTGCTATGTCACCCCCATTCGGGGAGTATAAACTGTTTAGTCTTATACTGTTAGATGCATTGAGACCTAGGACAGCGTTCTACCGCCGACACTGCGGCGTAGGCTGGGCGTTGTTACGTTCTCGTGCCCTAACTCTAGGGTGCGGGTCGTGACAGACGTTTTTCCACTGGAGTCGCTAATTTGATATATTTTGGTAGTGTGAAAAAATATACATATTAAGGGCATTTTTCTTTCATATATATTTATCTCCGCTTATTTTTTGGCCCAATCACAACGTTAACGACAACAGTTAACCAAAGTAATTTTCTATTCATTTCACGAGCAAAACGCCCTTCGGAAAGGCGTTCCTATGCTCTATTTGTAATTTTCTAAAAAATTATGCTATACGTGTAATTTTGTAAAATTTTGATGCTTTCAGTAAAATTTTCGTGTGGGAAATTGGATTTGAAGGAGAAAAAGGTGCAACCCACATTGGACATAAACTCCTAAACCAAAAGCTTGACCAAACACTGATAGAGTAAGATTTTGGTCCATTTTTAAGGGAAAGTACAAATCTGACTCGAAATCCTCTTTATCAAACAGTCACAGGAAATATTGGACACGTGACTATTGCTACTAGTAGCTTAGCAAGAGAAAGGAAATTCACAAAATTGATATCAAATACTAGTAGGGGTGAGCAAATGTCAGTTTGAAACTGAAAATCGATCTGAACCAGATTAACAATTCGGGTCAATATCAGAAAATTTTGGTCAAAGTTACAATTTTAAGCAAAGCAAATATCGCTTTTTCAGTTCTGGTTTGGAATTTATTCTCGAACCGTAAACTAAATAGTAATATCGAAGTTACTCAATTATACCTCCCTTATATATAAATTAATCACTCAAAAAATAATCCCTATTCCTAACCCTAACTCTATTATGCTATCTTCTGCATCGGTCTCTCCATCTCTTGAATCTCTAAACCTATTAAACTCCAAGCTTCCCTCTCCATCTTTATCAGACGTCTCTGTTCCCATACAAAAAATGTAACAACTTTTGAATAAAACCTTTTACAGAAAGAAGAGTTCAACAAGAATCCTATACAAGAATTCTTAGTACAAAAAACTGGGGATTAGAGCGATGGAGATTAAGTTTGTAGTCGACTTCTTTACTCCGTTGACGATCCGAGACGAAGATTGCAAAAGCTTTCTAACTCTGGCTCACTAGCAAAATTTTGGAAGCAGGTAGACTCAACGTATGTCTTTCTGTCGGTTATTTATAAGATTTCTTCACTGGAAATGGCTATGCACGCATGAGGTGGAAATACACTATTCTTTGACTATTAGGCGTATAAACTGAGACTGGCGTATAGGCACTTTGAAGACGTGGGGTGAACATGTACACGTGTCATGCTCATCACCCACGTGGCTTCAGTTACATGGAACGTGCTGAGTGGCAGAGTCCATTTTTGTTCACCCACCAAAACTAGGGTGTTTGTTCACTCTCCAATAATGAATTAACAAGTGTCAAATTCTTTAGTCAAAATCACTTTGAATGTTTACAAAATCACTTTCAAAGGAGTTTATGTTGAATGAATTTGACGCGTGTCAATTTATTATTGGAGGGTGAACAAACACCCTAGTTTTGGTGGGTGAACAAAAATGGACTCCTGAGTGGCATACAACCACGTAATGCACGATCTCCACAAAATATGCAACATGTGACCTGAAACACATGGCATACAGCTGATGAAGCTGCCGCATACTGTTGACAGACATTTGCCGCATACCGCCGATAAATGATAGCTGTAAAGTATAATGATTACACTGTCATTTTTACTACATACTGCACGAGATGGCTCAACTTTAAATTAGGACGCTAGAATAGGCTATGCAGCTTAGTTGAGTATGCGGTTGGCCTGTACACATCCTTGTTCTTTGACTCATAGTCTCAAAGTTTACTGCTTTGATGGGTGCCACATAAACTATTCGAAGAATCATCGCCTTTAGTATCGCATAGAAGAGCTATCCTTTAACGCATAGCCACTATGCGTTTGAACTTGAATTTTTCATGCTTCTACAAGAGCCCCTTTGTGAGACCCTGTCTCACTGTATCTGTATTTATATACGGGTACGTATTTTGAGCCGTATTTCGTAATTCTTGGTTTTTGAAATATTTTAAATTTTTTCCAAGGTATAGATTTATCTTGACTTGGTTTAATTTGGTTTGATTCAACCTAGCTTGCTTTGTTTGGTTTGGGTTGATTTTACATGAAAAATGATTTTGTATAAAAACCCACCCTTCTCTTTCTCCTCCATTTACTTTTCATTTTCTTCTTCCTTCCATTTTCTTCTCCAACCTAAGGCAAGTACATCTTGCCAAATGTTGGACAAATGTGATTTTAATTGTTCTATTCTCTTTATTGCTACATTCTAAAATATTTTAGTTCTTAGTATTTTGGATTTTGGAGGATAACTTCTTGTAGATCTAAGTTTATGTCATTATCGGATTTCTTGGATTTTGATCTATCAAACTTTATTATTTTTAAGTTTTGATTGTTCCATGTTGTAGAAAATTTTGTTCTACCCCATTTTGACCTTTGAAAGTCCTAATTTGGAGTTATTTTGACCAAGTTATGAACATTTGAAGTTCTTGGGTTCCTTGGAGTTCATCCTCGGCCAAGTGGGGAAGAAGAACAGTGCATGCGCCAGTCTTTGGGCGCATAGCCTGTGGGCGCATAACACTGTGCATGCGCCAGCCTTTGGGCGCATAGCTTCCTTTGGGTGCATAGTGTTCCCTTTGGGTGCATAGTGTTCCCTTTGGGCGTATAGCTTCCTTTGGGCGCATAGTGTTCCCTTTGGGCGCATAGCTTCCTTTGGGCGCATAGTATTTTCTTTGGGCGCATCCCTTAGACTCATAGTGTTTTGTGTGGGCGCATAACATTTTATGTGGGCTCGTAGTGTTTTGTGTGGGCTCATAGTGTTTGTGTGGGCGCTTAACATTTCATGGGTACTCATAGTCTTCATGGGTACTCATAGTCTCCATGGGTGCTCATAGCCTCCCTGTGTGCTCATAGCCTCCATGTGTGCGCATAACCCCCTGGTGTGGGCTCATGACCTCATGTACTTAGTCGTACACTTCCATGTTTGCTAATCCTTCTAGTTGCACCCCTCTAGACCTATCATGACCCTTTTTGTTTATTGGTATATTTCGTGTCTTCCTGCTGGTTCCTTGGGCTTTGACACGATCTTAGTACGATTGACTTGGCTGTTTGGGGCGATGATTCTTACGCGTCGGTATGGCGCAGAATTCCCATGCGCCGGTGCAGTAGCCGTTTCACTATTTTTACTATTTTGCCCGTTTAAATTTTTTTGTAGCCAGAGTCTGGCAAACCTTAAAACATGAAAGTTTTAGATCTTTGTCTTGGTTTCAAGAATCTTCTTGTCTCACTTTAACTGGATATTTTCATGTGATTTGATAGTTTAATTCCGCGAAAAAATGTATTTATTTTCTTAGCATGCTTTCTGTACTCGGCCTAAATTGCGACGACCTATCTTAAATAGCACGACAATTTCTTATCAAGGTTAGAAGATTTTGCATGATTAGAGAATAATTTGTACACCCTTATACACTCGAATATTAGCATAGATTCAATTATTGTTTTGTGCCAAAGTAGTTACTATCTCCATTCCTTCTCACATGTTATAATAAGCCTTTCGTCAAGATCTTTCTACATGCTATCTTACGCCTATGATTTGCTTAACTAGATAGTGGCCCATTGTGGTGCACTTATGATTTATGTCTACTTTCTTTGCTTAACACGATAGTGACCCGTTGCGGTGCACTCAAGTCACATGTCACTTCTTTGCTTAACATGATTATGGCCCGTCGTGGCACACCCCTAACAAGTACTCTTAACATGATAGTGACCTGTCGTGGTGCACTCCAGAAAAGTAATATGACATGACATGAACCCTGAATGCTGTTGCGACGGCTTTATTGGCTTACAAGTAATGAATGATTTGGACACCGTGGATGTTTCTCTTAAGTGTGTTTGTACAAGCTACATGTTCTGTATTGCATCATGTCTAAGACATGGATTCTTGATGACCACGGTCAGGGATTCATACTAAATCTGGCTAGGATTAATGACTAGATTGATCAAGTAGTTCATGAAAAGACTTTCCCAGTTACCTGTTGCCCGTTTGATCCCGGTCTTATATATATATATATATATATATATATATATATATATATATATATATATATATATATATATATAAATATACATACATGGGATTTGGAGCTGTCTGTCATGATGAGCACATTTCTAACTCACCGTCGAGTGGGGCACCTCCTTAGGACACATGTATCTTACTGCAGTGTGTCTGCTATACTTGTTTTCTTTTGCTGGGGTCACTTCGGTAGCAGCAGGCAGGTAACTGGACTTGGAAATCTCTTTGCATCTTGTTAGTAACTAGGCTTGTGATAACCCTAGTTAGTTAAAGTATCAAGCCGTACTCATTGATTGGCCGTGATTGATGGATGGAGTCAGTCCAGTCCAGTCTAGTCTAGTTTCATCTAGGCAGTGTCCGTATGTTTATTTCAGTACACTATGGTTTATGCTTTACTTTCATCGATAAATGGTCGGAGACAAAGTTCTATTCAGGAGAAGGGTTACAACCCCGGTCCTTGTTTGGTTTAAGGGTTGTAACTTGGCTTCCGGAATGGTTCCTAAGTTATCCTATCATTTGTCGTCCTATTTAGTACTCACATGTTCTACATGATCCTTATGCTGCATAATGATTAGAGACTAAGTTCTGTTCAGGAGAAGGTTACAACCCCGGTCCTTGTTTGGTTTAAGGGTTGTAACTTGACATCCGAATTAGTTCCTAAGTCCCATTATTGTCACGCCCCGCTCCCGTAGGAGCGATCGTCCTCGCTAAGGCGTGATGCCGCACGAGCCTAGATTGCGCTCGTGCAAGGCGGGTTCCATAACGGCCGATTTCAGCGGCTGCGACGGGATCGTCGCACAGAAGTCCCGAGCAGAGACATTGAATATTAGCAGCAGAATTTAGGACAAAACACAAGTCATTCAAAGATGATCTTTATTGATATTGAAACAAAGATTACAATGGGGCGCAAGGCCAATGTTAAAAGTCTCTCAAGCTCACTCAAGCTCACTTTTCTCTCATTACAATTCACTCTGCTCTCTCTCATCTCTTGATTACAAATGCTTGAATCCAGCGGAAGCTTCGGAAGGCGATGTCCATACATTATGTCCCGTATAAGTCTTCACTTCTTGCGGCCGCACGCTTCGAATCGCCAAGGAACTCCGTGCCTCGACGCATCCAAGCGAACTCTGCGCCACGAGCTTCTACCTGTGCCTGCACATGAAACACTGTATGGGTGTCAGTACCACTGTACTGGTGGAGTGAGCTCCTCGCCCACCCATACAAAACCTACACGTTTCATTTACTTTGTGCAACATAAACCCTTTTATGATTGTCTTTCTATTCTTGCCTTAGGATCAGTTTTAGGACCGGCGCCTTAGCGCAACTTGTGTATCGGGACCATCTCGTGCTTGCAATGTCAACGTTAACTCATACTTGTCACTAGACCACCCTTGTGCCAACAACGTTAACCTATCAAGTCGTGTTTGCCTTACGGCCATAATCGGAGACGCAGCTACACGAAAGACTCCATTCCCTTGCCTCTAGACCTTTCTCGTGCTTGCAACATCACCTTAACATGAATAGGAACGCGAGACTCCCAACCGAGGGACCGCCTCGAAACGCTTAACGTATCTTCACTTCAACTTGCCCTACGGCTTTTCTTGATTTAACTCGCAACATACTCAAGCCTAACACATGCAACTCTATGCCAACGACTTATCACTCGACGCCACATTCCGTGCCGAAGCACGCCGCCTTCTTGCTGCAGCCAAATCTTGGGCCCAGACATTGTGTTCACTAATTTCATACACTTTTAACTCAACTCAATCCAAAGGCACGCACGCGGATTGCCGCCCGTGCCGACACATCTATATGAAAGGTCACTGGCATTAACTAGCCATCTTGGACATAGCCTGGCATTCGGGACCCTTGCACCGCAGGTGGCGATCCCCGATGCAAGTCCCCGACATACCAATTGCCTATTACCCAGCTCAGCTATAACTTGTTTCTTCCTAGGCCGAAACGGTCCCATGGCCCAGGGTGTCCGCTCGAAGAAACCATCCCTTGTCGACAAGTTGTCCATGACCACGCGCCTACGCTAACTTCTAGACTTAACGTAATGCATGGTCTCATCATCATCATTTAGCTACTTTGCTTTACCTTTTTACATACTTCCTTTGCGGAGCCCAAACCAGGGTTGCCTCGGCGACTGAACCGCAGTCCCGATATAATTTCTTCTCGGCGACTAACCATCGCTTATACTTAACATTCTTTTTGGACTCGGGGATCGGCTATCGCATAGCCTACCCGCTTTACTTGAACATATCGTGTTTCTTTATGGATCGACCGACCGTGGATAAGTTTCCACTGAACCAACCGTGGCTCGTGCCTTAGACCAACACATGTTCTACGCAACGCTATCGCCCAAGTCATACTTCATATGACGGGCCTTGGAATCGTGGGACTATTTAACTTGACAACCGCAGAATGAGCGGGACAGCACGTAGAATAACTTAGGTCGACCGGCATAACTTTGCCAAACTCACTCAAGCCTACGACTTAACCCAAGGGACGAGCAAAGGCTACGCCAAGCCTTGCGGGACAGGACCGAGCATGCTTTAGCAAGCATTTGTGCGGGCGACGCCTATGACTTAGGCTAACTCTCAGCTTTCGCACCGAAGACCAACTTTCCTTCTCCCAAGCCACGGGACAAAGGACCGAGTGTCATTTTCAAAGCACGCCGTGCACCAACTCTAAGCCGACCGTAGGACGTTTTCCATGTTCTAACTCGATTCAAACCATCGGGATTATTCCCTTAGCTATGTGGATGCGTAGCTTTTATTATCAAGCCTAACTTGTGCAAGTTGAAAACACGATTTATTATGTGAAGGCAAAGATGAGGAGAGTTCACCGAAACTACCCCACCTGAGCGATGTCTCCGAGCAAGCCGTTGCAAGGCTAAGGCCGAACGCCGTCGGCATTTCGATTCCTCTGATTGACTTTGCGGGACGGGGCACTACATCATACACCACTCAGAACAAGTCTCGTCCTCGAGACTTTCCTGAAGGCAAGCTATCCTACCATTTCTATGGCCAAGACTTAATCGTACACATTTCGCCTACGCATTCCTTCGATTCCGAGCCACGCTCGCACTATTATCAACTTTCCTTTAACGTGATTTCAAGATCTCGACACACTCCCATCTTTCAAGCCTTGCTTGAACTCGTCGTATCACTTGGCTGGATCATGCACGCATTCCAAGCGTCCCCAAAATACATGCATTCAGCCAAGCCACCTGATAGAAAATTTGTCATTCTCACTCGAGTCGCATCGTGCACATACCCAAGCGTCCCTGAATATATGCATGTCAGCCGAGTCTCGTGAGCAGGGTTTCCTATACTCATGATTCGCACCATCTATCCATTCAAACCAATCCTCAAGATCAATTCTTCGATTGATAACTCTGCAACAGGGGCGTTTCGCCTAACCGCTAGGCCAATCTTTACGAGGCTAAGTCAATGTCAGGATTGGAATTATAGTTCCCAAACAATAATGCCAACACTGACCCCAATCCTAGGGTCAAACCAATGTCGGTAGTACGGGATTTTCTACCCAAGCTCGCGTCACTCAGATTTCTAAACATCAAGCACGATCACCTATTCGCCTCAGCGCATTCGTTGCACGTATTCGAATCCATTCAAATCACCAATTCTAACCAATTCATATATTCGATCACGAGGTCATCTAGCTCGACAATACGTTATGCCCCAATCTCACGCGAGTTCGATTATCCACGGTGGTTCATGAATCACCATGCAACGCACCCGCAGAATAATTATTCTCATCGGGGCGTAACTCTTGTTTGAGTTTAGACTAACTCATTTTCGATACGCGGATTGGACCTACTCAATCCTCAAGTTCGATTCTTCAAGCACACAAATCTATTCTCGAGTCACCTTCGCGTCAAACCACAAGTCGAAGCACAAATTGTCGCACCGTGCAAGTTCGACCACTCCCGCTGTATGAATCACCATACCAGCGCTCACGCAGAATGATCGCCCTAATCGGCGTGACGCATGTGCGAGGCTGGAGTAGCACTCGCATAAGACAAGAACATCAACGTTGTGGTTGTCGACGAAGCAAATCCAAACATTCCAGTTTTCATCCAAGCCAAGTTCGATAGTTCGATCGTCATTCGTTCAACTTAGAAAATCCTCGAGCCACGACTATCCTTTCCTCGACACATTTTAATATCTCAAGTATAGCGTCCAACGGAACAATGACATTTGCACGACCGTCATTCGCCGAGTCAGAGTGCCCCCGAGTTATCGCATATCGATCTTTGATACGCCTCAATACCATCGACGATATGCGTAACCTGACGATCTTCCTTTGCAACCAATTTCGAGTCGTGCGACTGATGCCATTGTCCGAGTTGGAAAATCCTCAATTTTCTCGATACTTAAGATCAAGTTCAGTCGCTTTTCCTCAAGCTCGTTTCAAGATCGTTATTCAAAACTCAAGTTACAATTCAGTTGCATCAATCTGATATCGCACGCGCGATCCTTTATATTTCCTCGATCAAGACCATTCATTTTCACTCTTCGTTCCGAATCGTTTTCTAACTCGCGTTGCTCATTCATAAGTTGTCCGAACGAGATGCTCGTTTGGGACATTCGAAGTCACGGCCAACTAAGCGTGACGCGTTCTAAGGCTTTGCGCGATCGCATCGCCTCGCCGACATACTCGTAATCCTCAATATTCACTCGAACAATTTCCAAGACGAACCATACACCACTCGGATTCAAGCCATACGATCTAGTCCTCAATCATATTCGCGTCATGCGCTAAGACATCCTTCAGATTCGTTCGACGAATCACTAGCGTAGTCGCTCGCGTCGTATCGACGCACTAAGTCGTTCGCACTATTTCCTTAAAATCCAAATCAATCTTCCATGTACGCCTAAGCGTTAGTCCGATAGCGTTCCTATCGATAGACACTCTAAGTGTATCTCCGTCCTGACCGAACGATACTTGATATCGCTCGCGACTCGTTTGCACCAAAAAGTCGAGGTGCGCAAAACGAAACACAACTTAGCCAAAAGGCCGTGTGCATAGCCATCCTGTGCGGACTATATCTCGAGTTTGCACGCTCAATTGCTAGGGTCGACGTTGGACTAATTAGGCACGCACGCGACTTGCTAAGGTCGACGTAGGACTATTCGGGCACACGTGCGACTTTGCTAACATTAGCGCATATTTTCTATCGAGTCAAGTTTGCAACGTTCGGCACAAAGGCCCTATCGACGCATTTGGCAACGGCCTACCGATGCGTTAGATTGAACGCTTGTACGAGCTTTCGAAAATATTTAGACTTATTGTATGGACATGCCGAGGGACATTTGAGAGAGAGCGCACCAACGATAACAACTTACAGAAGTAACAGAGTTTTGCGGAAACATCGAAGTTACAGAATTCAATCGACGGTCCAAGGACGTAAAGCCGTGCTCTGATACCACTATGTCACGCTCCGCTCCCGTAGGAGCGATCGTCCTCGCTAAGGCGTGATGCCGCACGAGCCTAGATTGCGCTCGTGCAAGGCGGGTTCCATAACGGCCGATTTCAGCGGCTGCGACGGGGTCGTCGCACAGAAGTCCCGAGCAGAGACATTGAATATTAGCAGCGGAATTTAGGACAAAACACAAGTCATTCAAAGATGATCTTTATTGATATTGAAACAAAGATTACAATGGGGCGCAAGGCCAATGTTACAAGTCTCTCAAGCTCACTCAAGCTCACTTTTCTCTCATTACAATTCACTCTGCTCTCTCTCATCTCTCGATTACAAATGCTTGAATCCAGCGGAAGCTTCGGAAGGCGATGTCCATACATTATGTCCCGTATAAGTCTTCACTTCTTGCGGCCGCACGCTTCGAATCGCCAAGGAACTCCGTGTCTCGACGCATCCAAGCGAACTCTGTGCCACATTCCGTGCCGAAGCACGCTGCCTTCTTGCTGCAGCCAAATCTTGGGCCCAGACATTGTGTTCACTAATTTCATACACTTTTAACTCAACTCAATCCAAAGGCACGCACGCGGATTGCCGCCCGTGCCGACACATCTATATGAAAGGTCACTGGCATTAACTAGCCATCTTGGACATAGCCTGGCATTCGGGACCCTTGCACCGCAGGTGGCGATCCCCGATGCAAGTCCCCGACATACCAATTGCCTATTACCCAGCTCAGCTATAACTTGTTTCTTCCTAGGCCGAAACGGTCCCATGGCCCAGGGTGTCCGCTCGAAGAAACCATCCCTTGTCGACAAGTTGTCCATGACCACGCGCCTACGCTAACTTCTAGACTTAACGTAATGCATGGTCTCATCATCATCATTTAGCTACTTTGCTTTACCTTTTTACATACTTCCTTTGCGGAGCCCAAACCAGGGTTGCCTCGGCGACTGAACCGCAGTCCCGATATAATTTCTTCTCGGCGACTAACCATCGCTTAGACTTAACATTCTTTTTGGACTCGGGGATCGGCTATCGCATAGCCTACCCGCTTTACTTGAACATATCGTGTTTCTTTATGGATCGACCGACCGTGGATAAGTTTCCACTGAACCAACCGTGGCTCGTGCCTTAGACCAACACATGTTCTACGCAACGCTATCGCCCAAGTCATACTTCATATGACGGGCCTTGGAATCGTGGGACTATTTAACTTGACAACCGCAGAATGAGCGGGACAGCACGTAGAATAACTTAGGTCGACCGGCATAACTTTGCCAAACTCACTCAAGCCTACGACTTAACCCAAGGGACGAGCAAAGGCTACGCCAAGCCTTGCGGGACAGGACCGAGCATGCTTTAGCAAGCATTTGTGCGGGCGACGCCTATGACTTAGGCTAACTCTCAGCTTTCGTACCGAAGACCAACTTTCCTTCTCCCAAGCCACGGGACAAAGGATCGAGTGTCATTTTCAAAGCACGCCGTGCACCAACTCTAAGCCGACCGTGGGACGTTTTCCATGTTCTAACTCGATTCAAACCATCGGGATTATTCCCTTAGCTATGTGGATGCGTAGCTTTTATTATCAAGCCTAATTTGTGCAAGTTGAAAACACGATTTATTATGTGAAGGCAAAGATGAGGAGAGTTCACCGAAACTACCCCACCTGAGCGATGTCTCCGAGCAAGCCGTTGCAAGGCTAAGGCCGAATGCCGTCGGCATTTCGATTCCTCTGATTGACTTTGCGGGACGGGGCACTACAATTATCATTGTCTTTCTATATAATTCTTACATGCCCACATGTTCAATTATCTCACAAGCTATACATGACTCCCTATGCCGGGTCACCTTGCTCTTATGACCCGACTATCTCACAAGTTCACATATTCAATTGCTTTTATATATTCTCAAGCTTCTGTTTACTTAACTTGTCTACACTTTATATTATGTCGCATGATAATTACTTTATGCTCCAAGATGCTTACTTATTGTCTTCCTATGTTCGGGATAAGTGCATTGGTAGTGCACGAGTCTCGATCTGCTTTACTCATTTGTATCTCTAATTGTTGATGTTAGTAATTGCTGGTTTTAGTTCATAGTTTGGCTTCCTTTGTGGTACTTGCTATTGGGGGTCTGACCCTACTGGTTTTGTTTGGCCAGATCTGATAAAGAAGCCTAGAGGATCTTTCGCACCATCTACTCGACGGTGACCATCCATAGCACCAGAGTACCTGAGTGGGTTTCTTGTTTCATTCTCCCACTTGATATGTACATTATTCTTTTGTGGCGTTTAGCCTCCGAGCACGTGTTTAGCTTGTGTTTTCGTTATTGACATTTAGCCTACGGGCCAAAATATGATGTGCGTATTCTAGACTATAGCTAGAGCTTATCATGCATGACTATTACTCTTGCTAGTTCTCCATTTTGGTTTGACTAGCTTCATAATCATCCATGTATAGGTAGTTTGGGACGCTTTACTATTGTATATCTGATGATTATACTTCTTGTACTTTGTATAATTGCCTGTGATTGAGATACCTAGGAATACTTGACCTAGGATCGACTGTTGGCTTGTAGAAGTAACCCCCATGTCTTGACAGCTTATACGTGATTTCAGAGTACTGGCGTACTTTGATATTACGTAGCTGGCCTTGTCCGTCTCTACTTGCCAGTATTCTAGTTCTGGGGCGTGACACCCTTCAAACTTCTCAAAACTTGAACAAGTTTTAAAATACTTCGAAAGAAGCATGAAAGGGGGCACATAGAGCAAGGGGCCGCTTAGCCACTGCCACACTGTTAGCTTTTGGTGGTTGCCCGTCAGCTTTCAACCGACTATTAAAATTCGAGGCGCCCGTTACGCATGGCATAAAATTTATACGACATATTCGACATTATTGCATATCCAACATATAAGGCCTTTTTGCAGGGTGTCCACAAATGAATCAGATAAATGCTTCAAAAAATGGGCTAACTTTGAATGATCACCTTGCTTTGGTTCTTGAGTATAATTAATGAGGTCCATCATTAAAAGCTAACAATTACTGCCACTTTAATCTCTTCCAAATCTGTTCGTCTTTCCATGCATTGATTGACGCATACGAACCATCGTTTGCTTCTTCTATAAATAGAGGGAAGAAAAAAAGAATCATCTAAGGAACTAACACTTCTCCTCTACTTTTACTCCTTCAATATTCTTCCTCTCTCTCTCTCACCATGGCTCCAAAAAGAACCTCTCACTGTCGATGTTCTCGTGGACCAAACAATGCTTCTACCCATTGGATGTCCACTACAAGCTTGGCCACCTTCATTTTCTCTGTTGTTCTTTCTACGCAGACCGTTGTGCCTCAGTCAACCTCTTCTTCTACTCCGGTGTCTCCTTTTGATTCGAGGAAAAGAAAGCTAGCGGAAACCAAGCTAGCCACAATTGATCACCTTATGACCGTACTTGACTTGTCTTTGGACAACATTGCCAAACCATCGAGCATGATACCAGACTTTGATTCTTTTCCATTGGACCGGGAAGAGAAGGAGATACGAGAAGGGGTTGACGCCTTTCGTCGACTGTTTCATACTTCATGTGTTCGATCTCTACTGGACATCACGGATGTTATCAGCGACTCTGACTGCTCTTCCCCTTAGTTGTTTTCCTGTTTAGGTTATTTTTGGCATTGGGCCTATTTGGCCATATTTTGTAACATTTTCTCTCTTTTTTCTTTTCTTTTATCAATGAAGGCTCTCTAGGTTAGCCTCTTTTAGCTTTGGCATATTTCATTTGGTTGATAAATATTTGAAGTTCCTACTTCAATGTCTAAGGGTAACCTGTTAGACCCATTACTATAGTTTTTGCAATAATAATGTCATTTTTAGTATGCCTTAATTGCAATTAATAAGGGAGCTGACATGAATGGTAACGACAGTATATATATATATATAGTCTAAACTTTTGTTTGGTGTGAATGAAACAACTGAAGAGTATTGGTTATTTAGAGACAATGATGAACATGAACAACCTATTAAATGTAGTGCTCGCTCCGCGAAGGCACTAGATAAACAGAGAGATCAGATTACTGGCTCTGCAACATAAGACGATTAATCTGGGTGAGTGGACAAAGACTCATTTTATGATTCGTTTACGCCTAATAAGAATTTGAGTTTTTGAATGAATATTATTGCTAATAACAAGATGGTAATAATTGAGTATGCTTGTAAAAGATTTCACATGTTGCTATGCTAAGAATAAGAAATGAGATAACCTGTATGCTAAAAAGAATTGTTGCCTGCTAATAAGAAATAAACTGATGCCTGTATGCCAAAGAAAGATTGTTGCCTGATAAAAAGAAATAAACGTTTGCTATGTTAAATCAAATGAGATGTTGCCATGCTAATATAGATATTTGTTCTGAATACGACTCATTGTCGTGCTTGATAAGAAAATAGAGAAGCTGTTGGCTATGTGATCCGAAATAAAGAAAGGCACGAAATGAACATGTCGTGCATCTGTTAAGGCACGAAATGAACGTGTCGTATATCTGCTAAGGCACGAAATGAACGTGTCACATATTTGAAAGATCTGATCAAAATCTGTTTCATCTGATAGAAATACTAGAGCATATGCATTGGTCTCGGACAATTTATGCACAATTATCGTCTCTCGGATGGATTCTTGGGGCGCCTTGAACGACTCGGCCTAGAAGAGATTAGGGCACCCTGAGGTAAAAGAGACCTCGCGATCAAGGGGGTGTTGAAGCCTTAGCGACGAGCTGAACCAAAGAGTCACAACGACTAATCATGGGAATACCTATGGTCTATCATATAGATAAGTGTTGATTGGTGCAGAGCTGAACCAGAGAGTCACAAATGCCAATCGAGTCTGCATGTGTCGATAACGATTTTGCTAAGAGCTAACGATGCAGAGACGAACATAAAATAAGAATGTTGGTTATGTTATGTTTATGCTAATCCTTGTCTTATGCAGGAATGGGCCGTCGGCTATGGTAAGAATCACTGAAATAGTGATACATTCGTTGCTAAGTTTCCTGAACATGAGTTGCTTAAAGAATAAATTATTGCCAAGAATTGTTATGTTCCGTCCAAAGAAGTTATGATAATCATGCTTGTAATCTGACCCTGAGAATGCCTTGAATAAGAGAAAATAATGCTAATGCGGTTGTCCCTAATAAAATGATATGGTTCATAAAACACGCTGCGCACTGCACATGAAATAAATAGTCATCGTACTTGAATTGAATAGTCCCTTGTATGCTTGAAAGAAATAAACTGTGGCTTTTCAAAGATGTTTTCAAAAGAGATATAAACTGACTCTGTACTGCATGAAATGAACATAGGTAAAAGTAGCAAGATCACATGACAAGAAATGTTTTTCTCACTAAATGAACAATGATCGTTTTAGAAAAATGTAGCCCTTTGTTCACAATCATTAGTATGCTGATATACTGACCCATCATCAGTTTGCACGTAGGTACATGACGCATCGAGAAGGATACTCCGAAGCGATAGCCCAAACCTTATCTTCAGGAGCCAGAAATCAGAAGAGATGCCAAGAAATGGACATCTATTACAAGGAGTTGCTTTTGTATATAAAGGGATATAATATATGGAACGAGATCATTATTATTTGTAATGTTTCTGAGAGAATGTAAGCATTGTATCAGAGAGAATTGAAAGTTTGTAATATGTTCAAATGAAATCAATAAAGAGATATTGTTTCTGCTACCACATGTTCAATCATATTATGCAATGTGTCCGCTGCTGCTTCAAATATATATAATATGTTCTGCTGCGTATTGTCTATCTTGTCTTGATACAGGTCTTGGCCTTGTGTAAGTACAACTTATGCTTGCACGGCATCACACCCAAGCGAGGACGAACGGTCTCACAGAGTCCGAATGGAGGACGAAAGGACTCTGCGCGATCGAGGCGTGACATTAAAGGGATAAAAAGGTTCATTTTTAATAACATTTCCCTACATGTGGACTCATTATCTATGACACACCTAGAGTTAGATATATATAATAAGTTGGAGCATTGTAACTGGACTTACTGTCCATGGTGTACCGTCACTGGGTACAAACAATAAGGTAGAAAGTTGTAATTGAACTAAGAAATCATGAGTGGACTTACTACCTTTTGCATACTTATACTAAGTACAGATAAAAAGTTGAAAACAAGAGGTACTATTAGATGTAGTATGGACATAATAACACAATCTTGAGATTTTTGCTCATAGGTAGTATGGATGTGGCAAATTAATAAGACTCTGAAAAAAGTTAACCCAATGAATGATTCATAGATAATATGAATATGTACATGAACGCAGATTATTTCTAGTCCAACTGGGAAATAGAAATAAGAAGTCTTTTTAAAGCGACTGGGCTTTAATGACACATTTTGTAAGGTAGAAGAAATTAGCAGATGACCTCTACGAGAACATCTTGTAGGACCTGAGGATAATTCTACCGAAAATTTTTGAGGGTCCATTATCTGTTGCGTACCTGAAACTTTTGAGTACATATAATAGTTCGAATGAAGGTAACTGACCTAACTTTGATGATAATTTTGCTAGGGAATTCTGTCTTGTAAAATTCGTTACACTACCAAAATACAGTAAATTGGCGACGGCGTTTTAGCGACGGAATAAATCCGTCGTCAATAGCGACGGACTACCGACAACCTGGCGACGACTTCCCGGCTAATCGTACACCAATTTTTTTTTAAGGGTGAACATCCGTCGCCTATGCGTCGGCAAGCCGCCGGTAAAATAGCGACGGAATAAAAACCCGTCGGCAAGTAGTCACTCGGTAGTCACTAATTAGTGGAAAAATGTTAAAAAAATTGTGGGAAAATGTCACTAGTTGGCGGGGGAACTGACGACTACTTGGCGACGGATAATCCGTCGACCAGATGATGGGATATTAGCGACGGACATACAGTCCGTCGCTAAGTGGTCAATAAGTGGTTGGAAAAATTAAAAAAAATCGCGTGAGATTAACGACTAAGTAGCGACGAACATTCCGTCGACCATACGACATTTCACGACGGAGTAGCGACGGATTTTATCCGTCGCTAAGTCAAAATCCTAGCTTAAGTTGAACCGACGGGGGGAAAATTTCATTCCCCAAATTTTTTCTCTCTCCTCTCTCTCTCTTGGACGCGTACGATCGAGGTAACTCTCTCTCTATCTTGGACGGCGGTGGAGGGCGGAGGGGAGCCGGCGGTGGTGGGAAGGGGCGGGCAGCGGGCGGGGGTGCTGGCCGCGGGGGGAGGGGGGCTGGCCGCGGGGGGAGGGGGGGTACGGGTGGGGGTCGCCGTGGGGGGTGCTGGCGGTGGTGGGGGTCGTCGCGGGGGTGCTAGCGGTGGTGGGGTGGGGGTGGTGGGAGGGGACGGGCAGCGGGGGGGGGGGGGGGGGCTGGCCCCGGGAGGGGAGGGGAGTTGGGGGTGGGCTACAGGGGGGTGTTTGGGGGGGTCGGCCGCGGGGAGGCTGGCCCCGGGGGGGGGTTGGGGGTGGGCTGCAGGGGGGGTGGTCGGCGGGGGGGGGGGAGGGGGGTTGGAGGGGACTGGTCGCGGGGAGGCTGGCCCCGGGTGGGTTGGGGGTGGGCTGCGGGGGGGGGGCGAGGTTGGCCGGCCTTAGGGGTGGAGGTGGGAGGGGGTGGTGGGGGGTTGGGGGTGGGCTTAGGGGGGTTAGGGTCTGGCCGCGGGGGGTCGGAACACACACACACACACACACACACACACACACATATATATATATATATATATATATATATATATATATATATATATATATATATATATATATATATATATATATATATATATTTGGCACACACACACACACACACACACACACACACAGATATATATATATATATATATATATATATATATATATATATATATATATATATATATATATATATATATTTTATATATATATATATATATAAAATATATATATATATATATATAAACTTTGGACCGAAACCGAATAAGTAAATTTAGTAAATTGAAAACCGAAACCGAACCGAATTTAGTATATTCAAAACCGAATAAGTAAATTTAGTATATTGAAAACCGAAACCGAACCGAATTTAGTATATTCAAAACCGAAACCGAACCGAATTTTTTAAAATTTAGTATGTTCGAAACCGAAACCGAAACCAAAACCAAAACCAAAACCAAAACCAAATCAGCAGATTATGGCTCGTCCCCCCACCAATCTGTATCGGTATCGGTATCGGACTATTTCGTTGAGTATCGGAATCGGTATCGGTATCGGTATCGAACTAATTATGTTTAGTTTGTCTTACGATACAGATTTTCACATCCAAATTGAAATGGATCGTTACTTCGTTGATCGTACATGGATGTACCAGCGGATCAACTTTCTCGACCGTAGGTACTTATAAGTATTGACCGTATCGGATTAGTATCGATCTATCGGTTTGGTATAGGCCGTATCGATTGGTATTGATCTTAGCAAATTGGTATCGTCCTATCCGATATGTATCTGCAATATATCTAGGATTCGTATTGGCCTTATCGATTCGGTATCGGCCATATCCGATAGGTATCGGCATATCGGATTAGTATCAGCAGTATCAGATTAATATGGTGGAAGGTTTAGTAACAACTGTACTTGGATTTCTCTCTTCTAGAGCTAGATTACCATTGCAAGAGAGTCACGAGAGAGTAGCTGGCCAGTTACAGAACATACATGCTTCCTTTTCAATCTCGCTTTTTCTGATAGAAAAGGAAGGATGTATGTTGCTGTAACTGGCCAATCACGATCTGGTGACTCTCTTGCAATGGTATTCTAGCTCGAGAAGAGAGAAATCCAAGTACAGTTGTTACAAAACTTCTACGATAGTAATCCGAAATGGTCGATACTAATCCGACACGGCCGATACCTATCGTATTTGACCAATACCAAATCGATAAGGCCAATATGAATCCTAGCTATACGGTCGATACATGTACATATCAGATAGGACGATACCAATTTGTTAAGGCCAATACTAATCTGATACGTCATATACCAAATCAATAGACCGATACTAATCTGATACGGTCGATACTAAGTACATCCGGCCTATATCAGCGGATCTACCAGTTACTGCACGATAGGCCCAAGGACTCCAGTTACATCCGGTTATTGGTGAGTACATGATTACATAGTAATTCTGTTAGTCTTATGATACATATTTTTACCTCCAATCTGCGATGGATCGTTACTTCTTTGATTGTACATGGATGTACGAATGACAACACGAGAGCAGAATAGGTGTGAGTGACGATTTTCAGGCAGGCGTGGAAGTATTTCTTAAGTATGCCATGAGCAAAGCTCAGTAGATGGACGGTACCAAAATCAAGTGTCCATGTCGTAATTGTCGCAATAGACGTTACGAAGAAGTGGTGACTGTGAGAGATCATTTGACCCGTAAGGATTTCGTACGTGATTATGACATGTGGTCATCGCAAGGTGAACTATATACAGAAAGACAGGTTTCGAATGCTGCTACTTATGCTTTTAATGATAATGCTGCAACGGATTTTGTCATCAAAGACGAAAGATGCTCTGTTGATTATGGAGACCTGCAGAATCTTGTACGAGATATGGTGTACGATGCGGCATGGCCTAATTTTGATCCGGAGGATCCTAATCCCGAGGCGAAGGAGTTCTATGATATGTTTTAGGATGTAGATACTCCTCTACATTCTGGTTGTGATACTCATTCCGTACTGTCAATGACGATGCGATTGTTGAGCATAAAGTCTAATTTTTACTTGTCACAAGCTTGCTATGATCGGATTACACAACTAGCGAGAGAGATCTTACCGAAGGAATCAAATGAGCTCCCAAAAAACTTCTACAAGTCAAAGATGATGGTCCAAAAACTGGGACTGGGTACGATAAGATAGATTGTTGTCGCAACGGTTGCATGTTGTACTACAAGGAGAAGGTGGACATAGAAAGTTGCAGCTTCTGTAATGCGGATCGTTACAAGCCAGTAAAGAGAAAAGAAAAGTCAACTAGAAAATGACGTCCTTACAAGTATATGCATTACTTGTCGATCACGAAGCGCTTGCAGAGGATGTATATGTCTCTGAATACAGCTGAACACATGATGTGACACAACGAAGAACGCACAAAGGACGATGGAGAATTGTCACATCCTTCGGACAGAGAGGCGTGGAAATATTTTGACTTGTGTCATCCAGATTTTGCTGCAGAGCCTAGAAATGTACGACTGACGCTATGTTCTGATGGCTTCGCCCCTTTCGGACAGTCGGGATCTCAATACTCCTACTGGCCGGTCATTCTTACCCCTTATAATCTGCCACCATGGATGTGTATGAAGACTCCTTATATGTTCTTGACAGCTATCATACCGGGTCCCAAAAATTCGACGAAGAACATCGATATATATTTACAGTCGTTAGTGGATGAGCTTAAACAGCTGTGGGAGATCGGCGTCGCGACCTATGATATTTCCAGGAAACAGAACTTTCAGATGAGAGCTTCACTGATGTGGACAATAAATAATTTTCCAGCATACGGTATGCTGTCGGGATGGAGTACTCACGGCAGGATGTCTTGTCCGATATGCATGGAAAATAGTAAGGCGTTCCGCCTTAAGCATGGAGGAAAAACTTCTTTCTTTGACTGTCACCGTCAATTTCTGCCCGCGAGTCATCCTTGGAGAAAGAACAAGGACGCGTTCAGAGCTGGAAAACAAAAATTTTCTCATCCGCCTGCCAGATTGTCGGAATACGATATTTGGGATGATGTAAAGGACTTGCCCTCCGTAATTGAAGATCCATCGAACAATTGTGTCGAGGGGTTCCGACAAAGCGATAACTGGACCAAACAGAGTATCTTCTGGGACTTGCCTTATTGGAAAGGTAATCTTATAAGGCATAATCTTGATGTCATGCATATCGAAAAGAATGTGTTCGATAATATCTTCAATACCGTCATGGATATTAAAGGAAAGACGAAGGACAATCCAAAAGTAAGACAAGACATTGCCGAGATATGCAAGCGTCCTCATCTGAACTTGATACAAAGGGGAGCTGGTGGACAATTAACTAAGCCGGTAGCACAATACACATTAAGCAAGGAAGATAAATTAATAATTTGCAAGTGAATATCTACTTTAAGATTTTCTGACGGCTATGTGTCGAATTTGTCTAGATGCGTTGATCTTAATGAACGCAAGCTAACGGGAATGAAGAGTCACGACTGCCACGTGTTTATGTAAAGATTACTGCCCATTGCGTTGAGAGAGTTGTTGCCTTCTTCTGTATGGATTCCGTTGGCCGAGCTATCTACATTCTTCAGGGATATTTGTTCAACTAAGTTGACGGTGCAACACATGGTTGAACTTGAGGAGAAGATTGTCTTAACAATTTACCAGTTAGAGAAAATGTTTCCTCCGGGCTTCTTCGACAGCATGGAGCATCTACCGATTCATCTAGGATACGAAGCCCGTGTCGGTGCATCTGTTCATTATCGATGGATGTTGTAAAATCCCTAATTTCTACTATGACTTTTTTTAATAAATATGGTATTAATTTTTGTACTTCGTATTTGTACGTCGCGTACGAGTTTGCTTTTCGTAAATTTTTTGTCAAGTGCGAATAAGTGCGAAGTACATATTTTTATAAAACGTTTTAATTATATAGATGTAGAAAATATTTCAAAATAATAGACGATAAATATTTTATATTGCTTGGAGTTGTAAATGCGTCGTGCCGAGGATTGCCAAACTTTATTTTTATTTTAAAAAAATGCCATTTTATTTTACGGTACAAGTATAACTAGTAATTTAGAAAAACTGTGTTTTATGTAAGTATTATTTTTGCATGCGAGTGTATATATATTTGTATTTTCGAAATTAATTATTATCATTAATATATTATTTCGAAAAACGTATATTAAATGTGGGTTGATTTAATATGTAATTATTTATGGTGATTTAAGTTGGAAAAAAATATTAAGTTATTTAAATACATTTTAAATTAGAGGTAGAATTTATCTACATTGGATTATATTTGATTGAGTTACTTTTAAATCAATTTGAATTAAATAGTGGAAAATCCAAGGGGAATTAAAACTCTTCTTAGTCCTTATCTAGATAAGACTTTTGTAAACCCCCAGATTTTTTCAAAATAAATATTTGTTGAATTTTTGGATTTTTAAATAACTATTTGTTGACTTATTATATAATTTGTATTATTTTACATATATTTAGTATAATGCTCATTAGTGAATTTAGTATACAAATATATAAAATTATTTTTCTAGTACATTAAGGATCTAAACTATATTATACAATATTTCTCAAAATTTTAGGATTTATTTCATAACTATTATTACTTTTTACATGTTACTTATATTGTACACTATTTACATAATATAGAATAAATGTCAATTTAGTATTAAATATTTCAGCTTGTATAATGAGATTAGAAGAATGTTGTTTAAATAAATATTAACTCTATTTATTATCTATAGTAATTTTAAATAATGTTATAAATAATTTAGATAAATATGAATTATATTTTAAGTTAATCATAATCCTAAGTCTAATAGGAAAGCATCTCTATCTATATCCTATCCTAACAAAGCAAAATCCAATTTATTTAAATCATATCCTATCTAATTTAGGAGATAAATCTGAAATAAATACCTATATAAACCCAATACATCTCCCTTCTATCAGCCATAATTCGAAATTATTTTTAGTCCAATAGAAACTCTAAAATTCGTCACTAAAATTTAGCCCCGCTTTTTAGCATCAAGAGCAACTTGGAACGACGATATCTCCTAGCTCCGAACTCCGTTTCGCCTCCAATTTTTTTTAAAAGAAACGTATCGAGGTAAGGTTTCCAAAAACATATTTTAATAGACAAAATTTGTTCTGTAAATTTCTGCAAAACTGTTTGAGTATCTAGTGTCCAAAAAATAAACGTGTTTCGGTATTTTTGCGATTTCGGAAGATTCCGGAAACGAAAATGCGATCCGTTTAGGTTTTCGGAAAGCTGATACAAAAACCTATACCATATCCTAACTTCAGAATTTATTAAATAAATGTAATAGGTGCAATATTAATTATAATTAGATAACAAACTATTTTCAGTATCCGAAGTTGTTCCTACACCTTCCTCTTTATGCGCTGTTGTTGATTCGTCACCAGGACATAATCTTACCTCACTCGGATATCAGGCAAGACACCTTGCCTTTGCTGTTTATTTACTTGCTCAATATCATGCATGCTTTTATCTATTATTTATTTCTAGCAAATGTAAAAAATTGTACTTTCAAAACCGTATGTAGATTCAAATTACTATACTTTAGTTTTCTTATGCATTTTGACTTAGAGTTAAGGGACCACCCTTGTGTGTGTCGCATTCATTGGCCTCGACACCTGTGTGCCATGAAGTCGCGAGTCACATATAGATACGGACTTACGTACTGACTGATCATCGGTGCGTACAGGCCGTACGTTAGGATATGACTGCTAATAGTTATGGATGTCTAGAAGACTTAGCGGTTATTAAAAATATCGTGATGTGGATACAGCACATGTAGTGCATGGGAAGGAAGAAGACAGCTATTAGGCGTAGGGGCTTTCACTCGTTTACTTTCCTCTAGATGCCCTTAGTGACTCAGTCGAGTGCTAGTGGGTCATGCATTTATTTTCCTCTAGCTGCTGTTAGTGACTCACCCGAGAGCTAGTGTGCCGTGCATATATTTGTTACTTTTCTCTAGATGCCACTAGTGCCTCGGTTGAAATGCTAACGCGTCGTGTTTCTAGTTTTGGATGGCCCCTGTGTGGAACGTTGTCTTCAAAGTGCATTTTTACATAGAATGGTTAAGGACCTTTATCTGTTTAGACATATGCAATTTTTTGTTGAGCTAACTATATTCAGTTTATGGTATGATATTATGGGTCTTGTTACATCCCTCTGAGGACCTGGTGATTTCCCCAGGTGTGCTTTTGTGATGTTGTGCAGGTGCTCTAGCCAAGGCCATGACTTGCTCTCTTCTATCGAGGATGATTGCACTTGAGTCGTCTTCGCATCGCTCGACAATTTCTAAATTTTGTATTCTCTCTTTGTTGGAAGTGGATTTGTCTCCGCCCAACGACTTGTGTAAACAATAATTCATAAGTTATTATAAATTCTTTCTTATTTGTGGATGAGATTAGTGTCGTAGCTTTCTATACTTTACAGCTTATGTATACATACGATGGTTCCATATATTGGAGTATACTTTATATGTATGCAGCTGGCATGATTACGTTCCTAGTCCTACGTATTTTTGGGACTGGAGCGTTATAGATGTACCCATTTGAGAGGTACATAAAAATCGATATAATTTAAGTTGAATTTCATTTTTAACTACACTGATAATTTCTCTCTCTAGATACCTACACCACTTAAAGAAGTAAATTGGCAACAAGGCTCATATAGAGGCTTCGATATGCGAAGCATATCTTATTGAGGAGGTATCAAACTTCTGCTCCATTTATTTCGATACTCATGTTAAGACAAATCGAAATAGACCTCAAAGGAATGACGAGGACGTTGAGGATGGAGGTATATTCAATGTAAGGGACAAGCCTATTTGGGCTAGTAAGAAATGGTGGTTGACTGACGATGAGTATGATGCCGCTCACCGATATGTCTTGTTAAATTGTGACATACAAAAGTGAGAGATTTGGAGAAGTATGTGACTACACTTACACTCGTTATAATCTCTAATTTGGTGAAGTAACTGACTACACTTATTCTTACTCTCTAACAGTGTATTTAGAGATAAAGTCCAAATGAGGACACCCGATATTACCGATGAAGGACTTCAAAGAGAGGTTGATTGTACCTTTCCGTCCTGGTTTCGCAAATACGTAAGTAACTGAGATAATAATTTATATGGCTACCATTAAAATATATGCATCTAAAATATTTAAATTATTAATATTTGTTTACAGATTTTATTGCCTGAAACAACACTCACAAATGATAGTATTCGTTATTTGGCATTGGGACCGAAGAAGCATGCAAAGACTTGGCCAGACTATGTCATTAATGGCTTCAAGTTTAAGGCAACTCAGAATGCTATAAATGTCGAATTTTTCAATGACGGCTTCAGTACCAAGAATTCTGGTATTTTCATAAGAGGCACCATCTATGACGACGAGCTGGACTTTGACTATTATGGAGTGCTTCGGAATATTATAGATTTACAATATAATGCCCCATATGATATGCATATTGTGATGTTCAAATATGAGTGGTTCGATACAACACCAAATATCGGTTGGAGAATCGATAAACAATTTGGATTCGTCGATATAAATTATCGCATGAGGTATAGAGGGTCCGACACGTTTGCGATAGCAAGTCAGGCTGTTCAAGTCTACTATACAAGCTACCCAAGGCATCGTAGAGATCGATTTGACTGGTGGGCAGTATGCAAGATTAAATCTAGAAGTACATTCAACGTTGGAGACCCAATATACTAAGAGGACCAGATCGAAAAGTCCCAATACTTGGTACAACATTCGGATACCATGGATGTTGAAAATATTGTTGAGAAAAATAGAGGGGAGGAAGAGGTTGATACACAAGACTTAGCTGTCAACCAGGGAAGAAAGAGACGTCTTGTCCCAATTATCTCGACGAGATGAGAGTATATATATATATATATATATATATATATATATATATTGTGGTTAATTATTAATTATACTTTAATCAAACATTTTTTTAATATCGTGATAATTGAATTTGTATGTCAGAGGACCTACTGGTGGCCCGCCCATCGTGAGGAGGCGATCCGCAAGACCTATAGAAGCACCGCCGGAAAGAAGATCCGGGATGCGGTTCATGACCTTCGAATGGCACATTCGAAGAAGGAGTGGCTCCGGCAGGACTACTATGAGCAGATGTTGGAGAAGATGGATACTTTTGCCTTCAAGGAGAAATCAGAAAAAGCGAAAGCGAACCGACGGGCCGCGGGGCTACATACGGGAGGATCAAAGCCCCACGCAGCGACGCTTGCAGATCTGGTGAGATACCGCAAATTTATTCACTATCTAATTCAGTACTATTAATATACTTAATTAATTAAATTCTACGAATATTTCGTATGCAGACCCAACAGGCGTTGAAGGAGGGAAAACCTGCTGACTCGGTCACCATGCACGATGTATTCCAGCATGTCCATAAGAGACGGAAGGACGGGAGCTTCGTCGACGAAAGGGCCAAGGCGACGGATGTAAGTACTTACGTTTATGAGATTTATGTTAGAATTATAGGTATTCAGACAATAACTTAGGTAAACTTAGGATTCAGACAATAACTTAGGTAAACTTAGGATTCAGACTATAACTTAGGGTAACATAGGATTTAGATTATAACTTAGGTAAACTTATAGTATAATAAACACATTCATTTGATAGGCTACGTATCGTGAGGCCCTTAGTCAGATTCAGCCATCTGCTCCCGAGGATGTCGACAAAACGACGCCCGTCGGGACGTCCTCTTCTACGGCCACTCGCTACGATGACTTATTCGTAGATACCGTCGGCGGCTATAGGAAAGGGCACGTGTACGGAGTCGGCTCCCTGGCTAATTTGTACTCGGCGACTCCGAGATTTCCACCTCCCCCTCCTCCTCCCGTGGCCCCGGCAGACGATGATGTGAGGTCCCAGCTTGCGCATCTGAACGAGGCAGTGTCGGAGATTTGGATGCAGTTGTCCACGTACCTGCATCCTTCTACTGGTGCTGCCGGTCCGTCTCCTGTCGGTCCTTCTACTGGTGCTGTCGGTCCTTCTAGTACTGTCGGTCCTTCTTCCGCCGGGCATCTTTCTTTTGACCCTACCGCCCCTATTGTACCGCCTCCTACTTTGACGGCCCTCATTGACATGATGATGCCAGAGCAGCTGCACCAACTTCCAGGCCATGTCTTGGAGGGATTGCCGTCGTACTTAGTGGATGAGTATATGAGACGGGCGCAGCAGGGAGTACCACCACTAGCAGACGATCGTACCCCTCGTCGTTGATGTTTGTATTTTTAGGATTATTTTGTTTGTGTTGGTGGATATTGCATATTTTAAAAAATGTTTAAATATTGAATATTTGTGTGTTTTGTGTGAACAATTTGAATGTTTGGAATTATTTGTGTGTTTTGTGTGTTTATTTGTGTGTTGGAATTGTTTATGTGTTTTGTATATTGGAATTGTGTATATTGGAATTGCTTGGGATTATTTGTGTGTTTTGTATATTAGAATTGTGTATATTGGGAATGCCCAGTTTTATGGCTTTTTTTCAAAAATTTCTCAGCTACCGACGGACTGGCGACCAATTTCCGCCGGACTATCCGTCACTAACTGGGGGATTCCCAGTTAGCGACGGATGCACGACTAATAGCCGACGGATTATCCGTCGCAAAGGTTATAGAATTATGAAAGATTCACAGGACAGGACCGACGGATATTCCGTCGGTATGCCGTCGCTAGTAGTCGGTAAAACATTGGCGACGGATAATCCGTCGCTATAAGGTCGACCGATTGACGACGGTCTAGCGACGACTCACGACGGAGTAACGACGGATTATCCGTCGCTAATGTTCTGAAAATATGAATAATTCACAGAACCGGGTCGACGGATATTTCGTCGGTATTCCGTCGAGAATTCGTCAAAATTTAACGACCATTCGCGACTGATTGGCGACGGAATTTGCGTATGATACGCATTTGCCGACCAAATAGCGACGGATATGTCCGTCGGTAAGTGATACGTCATTGTTTCTTTTGATACGTGATTTGACGGTAATCCGTCGGCGAGTCGTCGCAAACTGCACATGTATGGTTGACGGCAGTCCGTCGCTAATTCGTCGCTGGGCGACAACTTGCCGACGGATTATAGTTAGCGACGAGGCTTTTTTCGACGACCTTTTTTAACCAATATCCGTCGACCATCCGTCGGTAATTATATTTACCGACGGATTTTTGACGGATATAGCCGTCGCTAAATCGATAAATTTTAGTAGTGTTATCTTTGGTATACAGATAAAAAAATACAAACTCTAAATGTCAAACTGTACATTTCTACGAAACATTATCAATTTAAAAATACCATTGATAATATTTCTTTAAGAACTTGCAATTGTTCGGCATCATCAACAAGTCTCTATTAGGCTTTGCGAGCATGTATGCTCAATTCGAGTACACTGGCTCGATCACAAATGGACCTTTCTATCTTGTCTAGACCTGTCAATTGGGCTGGGCCGGCCCATTCCGGCACAAAAAATTAGCCCAATGGTTGGCCCGGCTCCGTATATTGGGTCGTGCCGGGCCACGTATATTGGCCCATAATATAGGCCCGACCCGAAGCCCAAGCCCGACCTGGCCCGGCCCGGTCCGAGGCCCGGCCCGAAGCTCGACCTGGTTGTAACATCCCCTGCACAATCTCTTTGATTTGTTCCAAATCCTACCAACTAACAGCAGTGTTGTCACTTTCACAAGGAAAAAAAGAGAGAGTAATTTTGAACAAAATTGAATTGAAATAAATATAGTGTAGTAGTGAACTGAATTGAAATAAATGTTTGAACAAAATTGAATTGAAATTCAATTCAATTCTGTAACTGCCTGTTTTAAAAAATGAGAGTAATTTTCAACTTTTGTAAAATTGATTATTTAATAATAGGTTTAAATCATGCTATTGATTTATTGGTAATTTTGATTATTTTAATTAAGTTAGTGTTTTATGATTTTGTTCCTTGGCTAGTGTAACCTTAGAGCTGCTTAGCCTAGAGACTAACCATGACCATGGAGGCCTAACCCATGTGACTAGATTAGCTAATTACCACTTTTTAGTCTAAGGATATTTTGGTCATTTTGTGACTTTTGAATTATTTAGGATTTTGATTAATTGGTGAATTTTATATTATTTTAATAATATTTAAATTGATGTATTGTGATTTTGGTCATTTTCTATATTTTAATATTTTGGGAATTTTTATATTTTAATATTGTATTTTCGGGTTTGAGTTTTGGCTCATTTTGACCTGTGTTAGTGATCCGGATAGCTTAGACTCTAGTTGGGACCCAGAGTTTAGCTAGACATGGCCCATAAATCCTACTAATTAGTATAGTGCATTTAGACTAATCCCACATGACTTAATTGGTCTGTTTGGTTATTTAAACTTGACCCTTTTAGCCCCAAACTTCCACATAAGACAAAATTGACTCAAAGGGGCCTTGGAGGGCATTTTGGACATTTGCCAAATACCCCCAAACCTCTTAAATCTGGCCGACAGCAAGGAGACCCCCTCTTCACTTCATTTTCTTCACATCTTGCTCTTCTTCTCCTCCTTTGAGAGTTCCTTCCCAAACCAAGCCAAAATTCTTTGATTTCAAGCCCAAAGTAAGTCAAATCTCTTCCATTTCTCTAGACCTCTATCTAATTTGGTGCTAACCCTTGTTCATCTCTCATGTGTAGATTTTATCTAGGTAGAACCTAGCATGGAGGGGTTGGAAGCATAGATTTGGCTCTTGACCCAAAAAGAACCAATTTTGGAGCTTTTTCTTGGAATTCTAACTCCCAAGAGGTAAACCCTAACTCTAACTCTTGTAATTGCTCCTAATTAGTGTCATTTGCATATTAGAGGATGTCCGAGGTGTCATGCCCCGCTCCCGTAGGAGCGATCATCCTCGCTAAGGCGTGATGTCGCACGAGCCTAGATTGCGCTCGTACAAGGCGGGTTCCATAACGGCCGATTTCAGCGGCTGCGACGGGGTCGTCGCACAGAAGTCCCAAGCAGAGACATTGAATTATAGCAGCAGAAATTTAGAACAAATACAAGTTATTCAAAAGAAGCTCTTTATTGATATTGAAACATAGATTACAATGGGGCGCAAGGCCAAGATTACAAGTCTCTCAAGCTCACTCAAGCTCACATTACAAGTCACTCAGCTCTCTCTCATCTCACAAATACAAGTCTTGAGCCAGCGGATGCTTCGGAAGGCGACGTCCATACATTATGTCCCGTATAAGTCTTTACTCCATGCGGCCGTACGCTTCGAATCGCCAAGGAACTCCGTACCTCGTTGCATCCAAGCGAGCTCCGCGCCACGAGCTTCTACCTGTGCCTGCACATAAAAACTATATGGGTGTCAGTACTCAACTATACTGGTGGAATGAGCTCCTCGCCGCCCACCCATACAAAACTAACACGTTAATTTACTTTGTGCAATTTAGTCCCCTTTATGATTGTCTTTCTACTCTTGCCTTAGGATCAATTTTAGGACAGACGCCTTGGCCTATTTCGTGCCTCTATTTCCATCTCGTACTTGTAACAACAACGTTAGCCCATACCTTGCCTCTAGACCCTTCTCGTGCTAACAACGTTAACCTATCAAGTCGTGTCTGCCTTTCGGCCCAAAATCAGAAGACGCAACTACACGATAGACTCCATTTCCGTGTGACCGTGCTACAAACCCTTACTGAGGTCGTGCCTCGTATCTCAGTGAGACTTGACCATATCGCCGCCTCGCGGCCCTTGCTACTTTGATCATCAACTGACCCAATCGAGACTTGTGAACTTAGTGTCACTTAACCAAATTGCCTTGCGGCGATTCCTGACTTAAACTCGAACAACTCAAACCCAACTTTTGCAACTCACATGTCAATACCTTAAGACTCGATGCCACAACTCGTGTCGAAGTACGACGTCTATGTTGAAACAAAATCTTAGGCCCAAATATTGTGTTCTAACTGTACACACATTCAACTCGACTCAATCCAAAGGCATACACGCGGATAGCCGCTATTTGTCGACATCTATATGAACTTAGCCACTAGCATCACAAGCTATCCTGAGACGTATAGCTTGGTTAAATCGGAGACCTTTCAACGCAAGTAGCTAGCTCCATTACAAGCCTCCGCTTTAACCCGTGATAAAACCTTATGCACGACTATACCCTGTTTCCTCCTAGGCCGAGTCGGTCCCATGGCCCATGGTTGCCGCTCGAGGAAACTTCGCCCTTGTCGACAAGTTGTCCTTGACCATGCAAGACTCGACACAAACTGACATCTCACACAGTCATCATTCTTTCAGTGTTAGCCTCTCTTTCAAAACCATGTTCAAGACTTCTATCCTTGAGATCCCTCGACGACCCACGGTCGCGAGCCTTCTCCATTGATGCCATATCTCTTTTAACTCAACTTAGAAATGACCATTTGATAGCCCTTTTTCTAAAGACTTGAAATCCACCGTAGCTCGTGCCTTAAACACTAAGTCCGTACATTGTGCCTTAAGCCAACCGTGTTCTACGCAACATTCCTGTCCAAGTCGATGGGTCTGGGCTACTTAACTTTGACAAACCGCAAAAGAGCGGGACGGTACTTGTAACGTCTTAGGTCAACCGACATAACTTTGCCTAACTTAACATCGCAACAACTTGACGAACAAAGGCTGCGTCAAGCTTTGCCTTAATGGATCGTGCCGTGCACGCATTCGACTTGAACGACCAAGTCACTTGGGTGCCTAAACTTAGGTCACAAGCCGCTCAACGCAACTTAACTCGTGGGTAAGCCAAGGCTATGCCAAGCCTTGGACGATGGGACCGTGCATGCTTTATGAAGCATCCATGCGGGCGATGCCTATGACTTAGGCTACGATCATAACTTCGCCTACTCAACCAACTTTTCTTCTCCCAAGCCACGGGACGAAGTACCGAGTGTCATTTTCAAACCACGTCGTACACCAACTCTAAGCCGACCGTTGGACCTTTCCATATTCTAACTCAATTCGACCCGTCGGAATCATTTCCTTTAGCTATGTGAATTCGTCTCTTTTATTATCAAGCCTACTTGTACAAGTTGAAAACATACGATTTATTATGTGAAGGCTAAGATGAGGCGAGTTCACCGAAACTACCCCACCTGAGCAATGTCTTCGAGTCGCCGTTGTAAGGCCAAGTCTGAATGCCATCGGCGTTCCTATTCCTCCGATTGACTGAACGGGACGGGGCACTACACGAGGTGTAGGATAACCCGTTAGAAGTGGTTTGGAACCCATTAGACTCAATTTGAGACTTTTGACCTAGGTTTAATGTCAATTTTAGAGAAAACCCAAAATTGACCTATTTGGGTATTGCCCTAGCCTAATTGGACCTAATTAGGTTATCTTGGGTGAGATGAGGCTAGGTACGTGTCCATATTTGGACACGTGGGGTCGTTTTGCGAGAAATCATAAAAATAGGCTTTTTCGGGTTCCAACACACGGGTGACTTTTTGTACCGACACTAGAATCAGCAAGTTAGTACTTAGAATAGGTTCTAATCATTATTTAGAATTCGTGGATAGAGTTTGGATCGAATCCGGATAGGTTTGGTGTCCGTATCACGCAGTATCGCGAATCGGACACCCCGGAGTCGCCAGAATGGTCATTTGGCCATTCGGGTCTCGTTTCTCGTTTTTGCTCGCGTGCGCGAGTTAGATTGCTTGTGTGTGACACATGTCCAGGCCCTAGAGGGTAAAATTGCAAGGATTGGGTATTCAAATAAGGTTTTGGGTCGTTTAGGAGTATATGTATATGTGTATGTGTATGTGTGTATATTTATATGGGGAGTGTGTTAGTGTGTGGTAGTAGTGGTGGTGCTGGTAGTGTGTGTGGTGGTAGTGGTGGTATTAGTATATATATATATGTGTGGTGGTGGTTGTTATGTGTGTGGGAGTGATGGAGTTCATTGGTTGTGTCTTGGTGGAGGTTGAGTGTGTTGTGTTGTGTTAGAGTGGGTTTTGAGTGTTGTGAGAAGTAGTTTTAGAGTGGAATGATAGAGTGTTTGAGTTGTGTTCTTGGAGTGATTTTATAGAGAGTGTATGAGTGATTTTGGAGAGGGTTTGATAGTGTGTTTAGAGGGGTTTGTGATGTGGGTAGAGAGGGGAGTTGAGAGGGGAGAAAGGGGGCAGCAGCCCCAAGTGGGGGGCAGCAGCAGCAGCTGTAGTGGGCAGCACTACTGCCCCAAACAGCAGTTGCAGTGGGCAGCACTGCTGCCCCAAACAGCAGCAGTAGCAGCAGCTTAAATGCTACTTTTAGCAGCACTATTAGCAGCAGGGTGGCTGCACTAGGCAGCTACCAAACCCTCTTCCCATATGTGTGTGTGTGTGCTATTGGTGAGTGTTTAAAGGGTTAAGTAGTGGTGTATATATATGTATATATATAGTGGGTTAGATAAGTTAATAGATAGATGTTGGTATCTTGAAGTTAGATGGTATGTTAATAAGTTAGGATATGTTATGAGTTTAGATAATGATTAGTAGGTAATAGATGTGAGTAACCTATATAGTTAGTGTATGGTGTTAGAGTCTTGGTTTTAGGATACCAAGTTAGTATTAGAGATAGGATACTAGTTAGCTATATGTTAGTGTGGTATCTTAGGAATACCAATGATGGTATCTTAGGATTTACCTTTACCTTCAAGGTAATGGATATTTACCTTTTTAGCAAGTAAGGTATCAAGATACCATGGTATGGTATCGAGATACTAGGGTAAGAGTTAGAATACCTTGGTAGGGTATTGGGGGTCTCGTAGAGTGAGGGTAAAGTAGGTTAGGGTATTGGTTAGAGGCTAAGGCGAAGAGTTTACCTTGGTAGGATAATAAGGTAAGGTTAAGGTAATACCTTAGAACTAAGATATGAGATAATATGTTTAAGATATGGTTAGAATTAGGATAGCTTGGTTGGTAATGGTTAGGAATAGGGTAAATGACTTCAGGTTGACCCCGTTTGACCATAATTGACCGTTTTGACTAAAAGTCAACCAAAAGTCAACTTTAGCCTAAAAATTGACAAAAACTTGACCAGAGTTGACCAGTTGTCCAAAAGTCAACTGTGAGTCAACCATTGACCTAGTTTGACCTAGAGTGGACTATGAGTTGATCAGGGTTGACCAGAGTTGACCGGTTGACCAAAAATCAACTGTAAGTCAACTTTTGACTTAAATTGACCCAGTTTGACTTTGTTTGACTTGCCTTGACCTAGTTTGACTTTGTTAGGCCTAGTATGACTTAGATTAACTTTGTATAATCTAGATTGACTTAGATTGACTTAGATTGACCTAGTGTGACTTAGTTTGGCTTGGTGTGACTTAGTATGACTGAGTTTGACCTAGATTGCATAACATATACTAGAAATTATGCCATACACTGTTAAACCCTAATTAAACTCATGTATATCTCATATTTAGGTCTGTGACTTCACTCTGAGCCAGATTACACAGTTGACATATTTCCATCGGATCTCAGGCGAGTACATTCTCTGATAGTATTTCTGTTTTATGATATCGTCTATGTTTCTTATATTTAGAGTAGATATCCTTGTTCTCTTGTGACATTGTTCACACGGATTGATATTTGTCTGGATCCCGTCATGAGATGTTATTTCTTGTATTCCTTGGTATATCCTGTGCAAGTCTTTCCTTGTTCCTTGTGCATTGTATAGACATGATTCCTGCGAAGGCTCGCTACCTCCTCGGAGAATCATGTGCCATGACATGTCATTACTGGATCCACTTTACTGGTCGGGGATGGGGGTACTTAGCATAGATATGTGATCATTTTTTCTCCTGTGATTCATGTTCCCTGAGAGTGTTAGCCATACACTTCACGTATGACTAGCCAGGCCATTTTTCTCCTGTGCAATCCAAGCCGATCACATGTTGAAACTAATACTAAACTCACATAGATATAGTTTCAGATTTTTGTATATGATATATACTATTTTTTTGTTCTTATATTCAGTTACAGTCTTGATATGCCTTACCATGATTCATGTACATATTATTTTACCTTATATATTCTCTCTATTTACTGCTACATTTTTAATATCGTCTAACTAGAACTGTTATTTGAGATTTGTGCTCGTTCCATCCTGACTGGATATGTTGACAAAATTTTACAGATTATGGCGAGGACGAGTGTCCTACCTACTACGGTCCTCATGACGTAGTTGGACTAGACTTGGAGATCCTAGTTCAGCAGGGGTTAGCTCCAGTCGATGGGGCTTTAGAGTAGCTTAGCTGATTTAGTTTGGTACTGGACTTTGTCTCCAGATTATATTTTGACTTGTTATTATTTTAGTAACTGTATTAGAGATTGTTGACTCTGTGACTCTGGACTTGTATTATTCTGTGTTGGATTTTCAGGATGATATTTTCATATCCTGTCCTCTTTATCTTTCGGTCTTATATATATCTTTCTTAGATTTTGTGATTGAGTATATTATATTGTCATTTCTTGTCCTCCGTTCGGAGTTGACCATTCTCGACAGGCTTTGATATTATAACTGTTGTTTAGATAGTAGACCTAGACAGCGTTCTACGCCATTTTTGCGACGTAGGCTGGGACCTGTCATGCACTCGTAACCTTACTCCGGGTGCGGGTTGTGACAAATTTATTTCAATATATATTAGTTGCAAGTTGCTGCAACAACATACATGAATGCATCCATACATCAGCTTAGTTAGAGTTGTAGTATGTTGCCATCAGCTATAAGTTTCACCGTGCATGTCTTACTTCACTTGGTCACTTATATATGGCCAACCATGTATTGATTGATCAATAAAATAAAAACCCATGAATGATATATGTATATACTGAACTGAACTGAATTAAAATGATGGCCTCCAGTGGCACCCGACCCAGTCCCTTATATTGGGTCGTGTTCGGCCCGTCCCGGCACGACCCGAAGCCCACTGTGCCATGGGTCATGTGCTCGGCTGGGCTTAAAATTTTCATCCATAGCCCGGCCTGGCCCAGCCCGCTACAGTTCATGGGCTCAAGAGGCCCGACCCGAGTCCGGCCTGGCCCACTCAAATTCGTGCCGGGTCGGGCCGGCCCACTTGACAGCTATAATCTTGTCTGGAATTTTTCTTTGCTTTTGTGTGTCATAATCATTGTTGTTCTCACCTTTTTATTGAAGGCTTTCAAAATATGAGCTTGATATAGCTCAATACTCTATTGTGCTATCAGACATTTCTCATCAAGTGTTTCTAACTCTTGTAATCGCAGACGATCATTGTCTTCGGTTGTCAGTTCATTGTATAGAGCAATTCGAAGTGATGGAATTTGGATCTCCAGGGAAAGATCTAATTTTTTTCCATAGACCAAGAAAAAAATGGCACACAACCATTTGGAGTCCGTACAATAGTACCATACGCCCATAGACATTCACCAAGTTTTTCATTCCAGTCATGTTTATTAGAGGAAGCAAACTTTTTAAGCAACTTGATTATTGTCTTGTTGAAAGCTTCTGCTAATCAATTAGCCGCATGATTGTATGTTGTAGAAACTATATTCTGGATTCAGTTTTTGTCATAATATTGGTTGAATGTATGACTTGCAAACTGAGGACCATTATCATGGATAATCCTTCGAAGAAGCCCGAAGCGATAAATGATATGATGCTTGACAAAGTTGATCACATTGGACGACTTTACTTCAATAAGCGGTATAACTTCTATCCATTTGGAGAAATAGTCGTTTATTGCAAGGATAGATCGATGTCCTCTAGAAGATGAAAGGATAATTGGACTTATGACATCCATATCCCCTGCTTTAAATGGCCATGATGCGACCGTCGGGTGTAAAAACTCTGAAGGTTGATGAATGAAATTGGCATGGATTTGGTTTGTCCTGCATTTTCTGGCATACTCTATGACATCAGCTACCATTGTAGACCAATAATATTCCATATGCCTTAGTCGGTCCTACAACTTAGGATCTGCCTGATGAGCACCACAAGTACCGTTATGAGCTTCATGGAGTGCTTATTTGGGTTCTTCGTCTCATAGACATCGCAGTAGGAGCCCGTCACTGTTGATATAACATCTTGTCGTTGTATTATAGAAGAATCGAAGGGAGCGCCTTTTACAGAGATAACTTCATTCGGGTCGTCTAGAAGGATTCTATAAACATCATAGTCAATGAATGAATACCTCCTTTTGTTAGAATCAACATTCACTTCTGCAACATGGCTTTAATGAACATCTAAGTTATTCTTTGTGCAAACCAATTCTCGACCGATCACAATGATTGACTTTCTGTGTCTTGACTGGAGTAGCCAAGGTAGCTGCTAGGCCAGTTAAAGCATCAGCTTATATATTCTGTAATCGAGGTACATACTCAATAAAGAATCAAGATAATGTCGCGACAAACTCAAGTGTCGCCTGATAATAAGGAATGGGATCTTCATGACGGACTTCATATTCTCCTCGAACCTGACTAACTATAAGCTTAGAGTCACCATAAACTTCTAGGTAGTCTACCCCCAGCTGTTTAGCTAACTGGAGTCCAATAACTAGAGCATTGTACTCTGCAACATTATTGGAATAAGGCTCCATAAGGAAATAGACACGATGAATGACAAGATTATTAGGGGATATCAAGACTACGACCCCTCCTGCCACAATATGGCCTTTGGGGCCTGTTCTTGATGCACTGTTAAAGAACATCCGCTATGTAGATTCTTCCATCGTTGTGTTAGATTCTAACACTTCATCTAGAATATCATCATAGAGTTTAGAAGTCTCTGATATTGGATGAGCCGCTAGAAAATTGGTCAATGCTTGACCTTTGATTGCCTTCAGAGGGACATACACCATATCGTAAGGAGACATTTTTTTTAAGTTGATTTTGTTACGAGCAGTAGAATAAATAAAGTTTATTGAAATTTTTTGAGGATTGGTGCGTAACTGTGTTTATCTAGCATTTAATGTGTTTTTGTCATAACAACTTTCATAGTGTCTTTGCAAAGTTCCCGTGCCGTCATTTTTTATTTATTTAAGGATATCTTTTTATATTTCTTGCTTTGTGCACCTCTAGGTAATGGTTTTTTTGTCTTTTGAATCTAAAACTTCTTCCCCCTCATTATCGGTGACAAATAGTTTAGTTATTTTTTTTCCCATAATATATATTTTCTTCTTGTTAAAATATTAGTATTAATACTTCTAATTTTCGGAGGTGACATTTTTGTAAGTGGCACAATTCTTCGACATGGTTATTATCATAACAATTCTCATCAAAATTATTGTAACATTTGTAGCATTGTTCTGAAACACCTTGATAAGGATTGTCAGAACTAGTAGCATCAATATGATCTATACAAGAACTAGTAGCATCAATATGATCTATACATTAAAAAACTAACTCAAACTAAATAATAAAAAGAGAGAAGAAAATTATTTAATCAAATTTCAATATTGAAATCAACTTATATTATAATAATAACAAAAATACTTAAACAACTTGATTTCTTTCAAAGCCGAATTTAGAATTGTTACAACTTTATAGTGGTCGATCACGTTGAAGCCTTTCAAACTCTTACGATTTTTCTTGGACTTCAGTTTTCAGAAAGTTACTACTTCACTAGCTTGCTTGTAAGTATTAGAAAAGAGAGAAAAAAAAATTTGTGGTAAATTTGGAAGAATTATTTCCTATTTATAAGAATTTTTGTGTGTCAATTACCCCAATACTCTTAGAATATAACTGTTTATTGCAGTATTTTGGTTTTTTTTAGCAGAATAACCAAAATAACATACAAAATGGTCAAAAAGGTATGTAATTTAGGACTACTTTTAGTAAAAAAAAAATCCTCCTTTATGTTTATATGGATGTTTGGAGGGCGTTTATACAAAATATCCCCATTGTTTTAAGAAAATTTTTGAGTGGCACCCCACTTGGATGGTCTATTTGTGCGGTGCATCCCACATTGTTTGTTATATGTATAAGTAGTCCCACTTTGGACGTTTTCGTCAGTTTTGACGGTCAGCCGTGTTTGACCCTTAAAAAGACGAAAAAAGACGAAAATGTCCCTCTTCCTTCCTCCCCTCCTCCCCCTACTGCCCCCCGTCGCTGCTGCTGCTGCCGCCGCTGTTGCTGCTGCTGCTGGACGGGGGAGGGGCGGCAGCAGGGGGAGCGCAGGGGGGACGGGGGCGGAGGGGGCGAGGTCGGGGAGGGGGGGGGGCGGAGGGGGGCGAGGTCGGGGAGGGGGAGGAGAGGTCAGGGAGGGGGCGGAGGGGGGCGAGGTCGGGGAGTTTGGGGAGGGGGCGAGGTTGGGGAGGGGGGCGAGGTCGGGGAGGGGGCAGGCCGAGGTCGGGAGGGAGGGGGGGTCGAACGTCGGGGAAGGGGGAGGGGGGCTGTAATCGGGGAGGTGGCGGACCGAGGTCGGGGAGGGGGGCGAGGTCAGTGAGGGGGCGGGCCGAGGTGGGGTGGGGTGGGGTTAGGGCGAACGTCGGGGAAGGGGGGGCTGTGATGTCAGGGAAGAAGACAATGGAAGGAGGGTTATTTTGGTCCAATTTTTTTTAATGAAGAGTCCATCTATCAGAACTGACGGAAAACGTCCAAAGTGGGAAGACTTATACATATATCAAATTCAAAGTAGGATAACTTATACATATTGTAAACAATGTGGGGTGCATCGCACAAATAGACCATCCAAGTGGGGTGCCACTCAAATTTTTTCATGTTTAAATAACAAATATATTTGGGGAGGTATTCTGGTAAATTATCTTCCAAATAATAATTTTTGCGGTTCCGGAGTGGTGGTGGTTTTTTTTTTTTGGTGGGGAGGGGGGTGGGGGTTTGGCCACTCCTGGCCGCTTTGTCCGGACCCCCTGACCAGGTCGGGTTGAGCGGGTCAGAGGAAGGAAACCCGGTCCTGATTTTTGATCGGGTCGGTCCGGTCCAGGCTTTCGGTCCAGCTCGAATCCGGGAGGGATATGGGCCGAGCCGGGTCGACCCTTGATCGGGTCTGGGCTGAACCACTCCGAATTTGACCAAACTGGACCCGAACTGCCCGACCCACTTAACAACTTGACCTCCATGTGGCAAAGTGGGAGAGCTGTTTTCTCCACTACCAGCAAACAAATCCTTAGGTACGTCAGAATAGAGAACAAGTCATGTCAAAGTTTTACTTGGTGAGATGTGCCTCCTCTACGTAGGATATTAATTAGCTAAGTAAAATTTTCGATATAAGGACCGGTCGAGGGAGGAACTCGAAGATGTAATTTTCTGAAAAAAAGAACGTGAGGAGAATACTAAAAGAATTGGTATGGATAGTTCAAAGAAGGTCTCACTTCAAATTGAACAACGATTGGTGTCCATTTGATCAAGGAAGGGAAGGCCAATGTAGATGGTGACATATATTTCAGCAATGGACAGTCTTTTTGTATGCACGGTATTCACAAGGTCAGACATAGTGACATATACTTCAGCAATGGACAGTCTTTTTGTATGCATGGTATTCACAAGGTCAGACATAGGAGAAATCATTCAGTGAGCCGTGCTCGCTCATTGTGCATTTTAATTCTCCTCTACTCCACTACATGGAGATGAGTACATGCAGTAGCGGTCTGCAATAGTTCTTCTCATCTCCATGTCATCAAGAGAAGGAGAATCAAGATGCACACTGTGAGCCCGATTCACTGAATAGTTTCTCCAAAATAGCTAATGTAGCAAATATATATATATATATATATATATATATATATATATATATATATTTTATGTAGCAAAAATATATATATATATATAGAATAAGGGAGGTAGGGTGCCACTCTCTCTCTCTCTCTCTCTCTCTCTCTCTCTCTATATATATATATATATATATATATATATATATATATTATATATATATATATATATATATATATATATATATATATATATATATATATATATATATATATGAGACAAGTATCTATCAATAATCCATCTGGGGACAAAATAGGAGGGGCATTCATTCTGGAGTTCCCTATCTGCAGCTAGTTTAGTTAGAGGATAAGAACACTACTAAGCTGGAATGCCAAAGGAGATGTATTCTTGTTTGAAACTTTCTTTTATTCAAGGAAGATGGAAGAGATAAGAACACTACTAAGCTGATTTTGAACCTTTGTAAGGATACAATATTAATACAATATATCATTCTTGAAACGGAGAAGAATCTAATAGCCACTACTTTGAGAAAGCTTCTAGAAACCAAACATTTGGGACACAGGATCTTAAAATTATTCTATTCATTTAGAGGCGGAGGCGGAGGCGGCTTCATGCTACTACTCTCTTTCAAGATCCGTCATGAATGCTCCTAAGTTCTCTTTTGAAGATGGCACATTAATGTGGGCCTTCATAATGCCATAGTTGGCATCGGTCTTGCCGAGCAGTAGGAGCACGAGAGGACCATGTCATTCGGCCACGCCATAGAGCCGGTGAGAGCGGAACCCGCAAGATGGTACCGGCTGCCTCCGGTGGTTACGACGTCGTCGTCGAACAGGCTCGGTCTCAGTAGGCAGTCGTCGACTGTTAGCTCATCTCCTCCTCTCTTAAACAACACCACTAAGGTAGTTACGAAGATGGCGACCAGGAAATAAACAATCGGAAGCTGTAGATGTTCCATCGCCTGCCTGGAGCTAGGCTCTACCGTCTTCTTTACATTTATAGACTCTCTCGTCTGGTACCACATAGCATCAATTATTGTAACACAACAAAATGACCATTCGTTTGAATCAAAAGAAAATGGACAGCAGGGGTGGCGAACATGATACACGCCCTCAGTAGGCGTGGCCTTTGAGTTCACGTGATACACGTCCTCAACAAAAAAAAAAAAAAACACACACACATATATATATATTTTTATACGTCCTCAACACACACACACACACACACACACACACACACATATATATATATATATGGAAGCGGATCGGGAGCCCCGTCCGCGGAGCCCCGTCGAAGCCCCGCCCTCCCTTAGCCGTTGGATCGCGCGGGCGGGGGCGGGCCCCACGCGGGCCCCGCGCGATCCGATGGTGCAGGGGGGGGGGGGGGGGGGCGGGGCTTCGACTATATATATATATATATTTTATATATATATATATATATATATATATATATATATATATATATATATGGATTCTTCTACAATATATGGGATGTATCAATACATCTCAAACAATTGTATTGAAAATACATTGAAAATTGTAATTGATGACACGAGAAGGGTAGGGCTTTCTAGGTATTGTAATAAGGCAAATTCTATGGATACATTCATATTTTACTACAAGACAATTCTTACTTCAGGATAATCCAACTTGGTGTAATTTTTACTCAGGACAGTCCCAGTTTTAATTTGGACTGTTCAACTCCCCTTTAGGACTGCCAACTTTGTTGACAATCCAAATCCAAACTACCAAAATATTTTAGGACAACCAACAAATCTAATCCAAATATGTGGCTGCCCTCAAGAAAAATTTGGAATGATAAACCTATAAATAAATTAAAAAATTAGGCTGTCCTCAATAAAATTTGAGGTGCCAATAAAATTTGCCTTTCAATAATTTTGTGTAAGATACCATTCCCACTTTGCACTAGATATTCTCCACGGCTAGCTATCCATCTATAACAAAGGAATAGTGCTTTGCTACAGGAGTACTTACTGTTAGAACCGGGGCACAATTTTTCAATAAAAAACTGAATGAAACAGTTGTAAGAACAACGTTCCAACGCAACGCTTCAAGGAAGGTGCATAACAGAGATCCTAAGAGGATTCTGGAATACAAAAATTTAAGAAGGTTTCGTAAACGTAGCAAACGATAGTAGTGCTTCTAAACAGAAGGTACTAATCGAAATGCTAAATACAGCAGCGAAGGTGACAGGCGATAGATGGAAGGTGGTGGCCTGCTGGGGTGTCAAGAACACCAGTGCTCAAAGCTAGATCCGCCCACACGGTCAGCTTCCAGGAACCAGCAAGTTCAAAAAGAACTCTGGAACGCTCTGGTAATCTGCTCTACGACGGACAGCTCAGAAAGACAAGGACAGAACTTCAGTTGCGCGAGGAAGAACAAGGTGCGCAGCAGCTCTCTCTTCTCTCTTCATGAATTTCTGAAGTCTTAGAAGTGTTCTGAGAGAGAAGAGATGCTCTGAATATATAGCCACTGTTGTAAATGTCCAGATCCGAGATATGTGCCACGTTATAATGTCAGATCCACAAATCCAGGATCAGTTACGAATCAGTCATAACGTGGACAGCCACGAACTGCATGAGTTGCAACATTTGAACGAGTTGCACGCGCGCCATCAGCGCATACTACGTGCATAGAGACTGATGGAATGGTACAGAGTATGATCACTATGTACCAACAACAAATAATCGACGAAGCCCGTCTTCTTGCTTATTTCAAACGCTTAGATGATTCCGAAATCACTAAGTATTTTGAAGGCATGGAGATTGTTTATTCACCAAATAGTTATATTCACCTGGTATGTTGTTTCCAGGAGATTGTAAATATGATGCTGCAGATCAATAAAGGATTTGTACACGAAGTGTTTATTTGCACTTCTGATAAAGAACTCTATGAGATGACAATCCTAGAGATCTGCTGGGAAGCTGCTGTCGCTCATTCATCCAGGTTCCAGGCGATGTTCAGGTTTCGGGTTTGGAGCATTTGGGAGGAGAGGAGGTATATCAAGAGCTTCCCGTCCTACCAAATTTGGGAGCTTCATCGTCTAGAAGGTGACCCAGGTTTGCAGTTTTCCCCGTTCAAGAAGGGGAATTTTCATGAAGCCAAGGAGCGGTACGGAGCAGCCAGGGAGTTTTTCATTGAAGTCCAGAAGCTGCACCAGAGTTCTGTCACTCTTTCCTGCAGTGGCAAGGTTATTCTAGCCAACTACCTATGCAGCCGGCCAGATGACGAAGACACAGGGACTGCCCTTTTGCAGGAGTTTTTGACAAACATGACCCTTGGCCCGGTAGGACAACAAGCCAAGGATGACGTGAACTCTGAAGACCTCCTTATGGCCGGTCTTCAAATTGAATCCAGAAGCGAGGTGGGCCTATGAAGAGGAGGCTCACATACAAGGATGTTTACAGACACTACCAGAAACGTGTGGGTTGGCGTCTGCCAAAGAAAGCAAAGAAGGCACCTGAGCCGGTGCATGGAAGACTAGTTTGTGTGTCTCCTCCACAATCTCCATCTGTGGCAGAGACAGATTACACTATTGAAGATAATACTCCGGATGACAGTGACATTCGAGCATGGGAGGAAGCTGAGCGGGAATATCGACACTAGATGATCCCAGTCGTGATCATATCGATCTACCAATGGAAGATCAACTTGATCTTGATATTATTGGTACCTCCGTTGATCAGACAAGATTAGAGGTTGGCCAATTAAACCAATTCAACCTCGAGGACTGGCTCCAGTTTGACTCGGGAGATACCTCTATCCTTGCCGATAATACCCTTAATTGGGAGGAACTACTCACCACAAATAATGCTCAAAACAACCCTTGATCTCAAAACATATCCACAGGGACATATCTTTATACCTTTGACGATTTGTATCCCTGGACATAAGGACTTAAACGTGTGGGTTGGCGTCTGCCAAAGAAAGCAAAGAAGGCACCTGAGCCGGTGCATGGAAGACTAGTTCGTGTGTCTCCTCCACAATCTCCATCTGTGGCAGAGACAGATTACACTATTGAAGATAATACTCCGTATGACAGTGACATTCGGGCATGGGAGGAAGCTGAGCGGGAATATCGACACTGGTCCCCGCCACGTGGAGAGTCTCCGTTCACATCCACCTTCGATAATTGGGATGGATGGTGGGATGTCATTTTCGAGACCCCACAACTTATCAATTCAGTCGTATTCATGACCCCACAGCGAGACACCTTACCAGGAGATGATGGTAACCCTTCACCAGCCCATCATAATTAATGCTGACGTGTATTATTCCTCCTTATCTGCAATACACGTAGTGGGTATGCTGTCCCTCCTTTAATAAAGCTTCTTTATTAAAGTGAGGAAAGATTTCGGTAAACCTTAACCGGTTGAACCGGTGGTACTACTGCCCTCTCCTATAAATATGTATGTTGTGTGTAAGTGAGGGGCAACGGAAATTGTAATCTTTCTTCTTCTTTTGAGTGTTCTTCAAGTGTGCTTTGTTCCTTCCTTCCGCAGTTGTAACTTGTGGCGTTGTAATTTGGTATCAGAGCCAGACTTAATAAAGATCTACTGGTTTATAGTAAGACTTCGTTCTTTCTTTTCTTACTGTCTATCTTTTTACTTATGTTTGAGTAAACCTGTGTTCTTGAGTATGGATCTATGATAGGGATTCTAGTTATTTTAACAAGAATAATGCTGAGATGCGTGCAGAAGCTCTTACGCTTGGTGTAGGAAACGAACCAAAGCTGTGCTCTAATTTCGTGAAGCGGTAGTTTAGGCTTGTGGTCGTATGTTCGAGGCCAAACCCTGCCAGAAAGCCACGGTAGTTCCCGGATTTGAGTTATCAGGGAACGTAGGGGAGCTACGACAAGCCGCAGAATTATGGGTCAAAGCGAGCAATTGCAGGGATCTCAGAATTTTTTTGTTAAAAAATACTAGAGCCTACCATAGCTCATATACTCAAGAACTACTCCTCACAATAGGAGATAATATTGAGGCGAAAGCCGAATATCGTGTTTCAGCGAATGACCAGTGCTGTCCTTACAACTTGACGGGATATGAACACCTTGTTCATCTTCCTTCAATTGATAACCCTGAAAATGGGATCTACAACTTTATCGTGGACACTTTGGGGACCATGAATAGTAATATGCATGAAAATATGCAAAGCATCCGTAGGGATGTCACTAATATTGGAAGAGAAATCATCCACATCAGAAATGATCTTAAAAGCCTAGGAAAAACTCCTATGGAAGATACTGCCTCTAGCAAACTGGCTAGACCCGCAGTCCAACCTGTTAGAACCCCGGTGATCCAAAGACGCCGCTGGGCTACTAACATAAACATGATGAAACTTTCTTCTAAGGAAACCAACACTATTCCAACAGAAGAAATTAATGAAAATTTCTATAAAACCTTTTTAAGGTTACAACAACAAGAATTGACTGGTGAAATAGACAGTAAACATATATATGATTATTATGAAGGGCATGCGAAAGCAATTGACTTCTTCAAATGGAAGTATACGGAGAGTTCTGACTCAGACTCTTCAAATAATGACATAGAACCAATCTATGTTCGTACCATAGAAGAAGGTCAGGGTAGCAACGATACCATGGTTATCGAAGCTGAACCCCATACCAAAGTTGGGAATATAGCACCCAATCCCGAATTAATCATGAGGGATCCAAATTTTGTGCTTGGAGAAACCTCTCCATATACACCAAAATTTCGTGAAGAAAGGCAAAAAGACTGGAATAAGTTCCACTCTTCCCAGCAAGCATTCCATCATGATAAAGGCCTCCTGCCTTTTCATCTCCTCGTGGATTTGTTTGATACGAGAAAACTCCTTCTGGTCCATAGCATTATGGCCTGGTAAGAGTGTCAGCAAGAAAGTTAGTATATCCATGAATATAATTAACTTCATAATTGAAAATTTCTAAATAAATAGCAATTCTAATCCTTCGAAGATTTTTTTCAGGATTATTAATAGTTTTCTTTTTAAGGAATTGAGCCACAGATTTGTTGTCAGTTTCAATGATGAAATTTCTATAAAGAAGATATATGCATAAACTTTTTATGGCTAATTTAACAGCAAGTAGCTCTTTATCATAAGTTGCATATTTAATCTGAGTTTTAGTGAATTTTCCAGAAGTATATGCAACAATTTCTTTATTTTTTGCTATTAATACTCCAGCCCAAAAATAATCTGAAGCATCGGTTTGCAAGACTGAGGACAGCTGAATGCAGTTAGCTCAATGGATGCTTTATCAGTAAGCTTAAGTTGCCAAAAACCCGATTTGGCATCAAACTTACTATAAAACTTGGCTCCCTGTATCTGCCTAATTAGATTCTCAGTAGAGGGGTTAAAATAACCATCAAATTTTGTAAAGTTATTAAGCTTTCGATAGTTAATAACCATTCTAGCCTTTCCTTTTTTGATTTCAGCATGATTCCTAACAAGGAGTGCTGGAGACGAATGGGTACTGTAACTTTTTTGTATTAACTTTAATCGAAGTAGTTCATCAATCTGTTTAGCAAATTCTTTCTTATCGGAAGGAGAAACCATTATGCTATTGACGCGAACTTTCGATTCTTTATGTATATCTAAAAGCTTGTTACAACATCTATAACCAAGTACTGAGTTTTTGATGAATTTATTCATCTGTGATGAGGCTTTAGCCCGCTCACAAGTTTCTTCCATG